>LQNS02007215.1:294676-305394 GCA_001587735.2 Parhyale hawaiensis | reverse complement strand
ACAGAACACGCCAAGTCTTGAGACTGCGGGGAGGCAGATAACAGCCATGTCTTGAGACTGTGGGGAGGCAGATGACACCGTACGCCATGTCTTGAGACTGTGGGGAGGCAGATGACACCGTACGCCATGTTTTGAGACTGTGGGGAGGCAGATGATACCGTACGCCATGTGTTGAGACTGTGGGGAGGCAGATGACACCGTACGCCAGGTGTTGAGACTGTGGGGAGGCAGATGACACCGTACGCCAGGGGTTGAGACTGTGGGGAGGCAGATGACACCGTATGCTATGTGTTGAGACTGTGGGGAGGCAGATGACACCGTATGCCATGTGTTGAGACTGTGGGGAGGCAGATGACACCGTACGCCAGGTGTTGAGACTGTGGGGAGGCAGATGATACCGTACGCCAGGGGTTGAGACTGTGTGTAGGCAGATGACACCGTACGCCAGGTGTTGAGACTGTGGGGAGGCAGATGATACCGTACGCCAGGTGTTGAGATTGTGGGGAGGCAGATGACACCGTACGCCAGGGGTTGAGACTGTGTGGAGGCAGATGACACCGTACGCCAGGTGTTGAGACTGTGGGGAGGCAGATGATACCGTACGCCATGTGTTGAGACTGTGGGGAGGCAGATGACACCGTACGCCATGACTTGTGTCACCTTTGTAGGTCACAAGCAATACAATTGGAGGGCAGAGCAAAGATGGCAACGGAAAAACGCTCCACAGGTATTGTACTATATCGGTTGCATTTAGTATAGAAGATATACTTTTGGTATATACATTGTAGTGATGACTTTATCGAGTATCATCTGGTTCCATGCTTACTTTCTCAGAGTATTATCTGGCCCATACCGACAATGAAACTATTGCGAAAATGTGTGAGATATGTAACATATGAACAAACCTTTTAACTGTTGCGGAAAATACGTTTTACGTTGCTTCATGTCGCAGCACCTGCTGTATTACTGTATTGGATAACGCGGTAAGGGATTTGGTACAATCACATAATACAATAACTAGTTTAGATTTGTCAAGTTCCACAAGGCTGCCAGTCCAGATAAAACTTTTGTGACCAGGCCGGTGGTCTGAATTTTATTCGGGAGCAAGAGAAAGTGAGCATAGCGTGGAATAGATTGAGTAACATGAGTACTACTGTACTCCCGCAGCGCACCCAGGCGTGGTGAAGTACGGCAGCTACGAGTACGACGATGGTTCGCTGTACATCGGCGACTGGAATGAGCGAGGACAGAAGCATGGCATGGGACACCTGATGCTGCCAGACGGTACTCGGTATGACGGTACCTTCCAGCACGGGCTCTTCACGGGCCTGGGTGTGCTGGCCTTCTCTGACGGGGCCAGGTGAGTGCCCGACGGGCGCTGGCAAGGAAGATGGGTTTCCTTGGCGGAGCAAGGAGGCTAATGCTTACACAGAGAAATCCCTGTAACGTTAAGTGTATCTTCCACTTAAGATTTACATCGTTAAAGGTAAACATAACCTCACATTTAAAACCCCTTCGCTGAGTGTACGGGCCTTGTGGACGCTAGTTCTCGACGCCTGTTTTCCTAGGCTCACAAAACTTTGACATGAAAGAGACGTTGATTCTTGGTGCATCTCTGCAGTATCACAACGAGACGGGAATGAAGTTCCCAACGAGAACGTAAAAGCAAGCACGTAGCTGCCAGCTTAAATATGCAACTCGCGCAGCAGGGCTGCAGCAGCTTACGTTGCACTCGCCTCTCCAAAAATTTTTATACTTTTTATCTGCTTTTGGAACTTAGGCAGCTCTCCGTCCCACATCCAGTCTTACTAAAACAAATGTGTCAATGATACAGAGAGCAGAGGTTCCCTTGCTGTATATCATTAGCCTAGGAAATTGAACGTCACTTATAATTTCTGTCGGCGCTAAGACGAAGAAATCAAATTCCTTGTATTGCCAAAAAGAGACTACAGTAGATAGTCAATAAGATTATATAACGTTGGGGCAGAACTTATACCTGTACAGATCTAGTGTACCTTGGGTGTCTTCGGACAAAGTCTAGGTGACGTTCTTCACATAATCTCACCTGTCTGGAGTTACGATGCTAAGGTTCTGCTACTGGATCGCAGCTAGCTAGTAATGTGAAAGCCACCAGCGAATTATCTATACTAGGCACGTAACCTCCGACAGCTTGTCGATCTGATATGCGTTTCAAATGACATTCTATCAAATTTTAAAATTATGCTCCTTTCCTATCAGTGGCATTTCGAATAAGAAACGGCATTTATTAAATGATACAGTGAGAACTCTTGGAATACTGTTTTGCCACCATCTCTGCATGAAATGCGAACATCGCGAGTCCTTCTAGTAATTTCTAGAGTCTGGCGACACTCCGCTCACTCACATTGACAGTGATACGTTCCACAACTTCTGTTTTGCACTGTTGTTGTGGAACGTGTTTTCATCAATTGTAAAATTATAGCTAGTGGTGCGCTCCTGAATTTTTGAAGCATTAATGATTGTAAAGCGTTCGAATTTTAGTTGTATTGGATACGCCTGGAGACAGCTACGTCGTAGGTGGTAGTCGTACTCTTGCATGCCTCGAACTATGGACGGTTTCCGAATAGCTTCGAGTTGTTCTAGCTTTTTTCTTGTACTCGATATCCAAAGAAGAGAACATTATTTCCTGCATTAACAGCGTCCATACAGCGAGCATAAGCTCTACCTCGCGTGGCGAGAAAGTTCATAAAACCCATCCACTCCATTTATTTCCCACAGCGATAACTCTAGCTATATGTTCTTTAAAGGTAACAAGGTCGTTTTAAACTCTCTATTTCAATTTCATGCCTATTACTTACAGTACTGTACATGTTGTAAACTCAAAAAGTGTTAAAGATTTTCCGTAACTGAGCAGGTCAAATTTCATTTTATTTAAAGTCATGTTATTGTTTAGCGACCATTAGCAAATATGCGCTTCCATGTCTCGTTGGACAGAGAGCATAATTATGTTCCACTGAGGTACAGGGGCTAATATTCGTATGCCGTCACCAAATAACGACGGGAGTGCGTAGTTGCATCTGTACTCATCAAAGTCCTTGATCATGATAAGAAAACGTGCAGGTCCCAGCACGGTACCTTGTGGAACTCCACCGAGTACCTGTTAACTTGAAGATACTGAGTTGCGATTACACACGAGTTCTACTTGACGGAAATGCTTCAACCCACGGGACACATTTTCCACAGACACGGGAAAATTTCAACATTAGGACTCCGTGGTCGCCTTATCAATAACCTTAGTAAAATTCAGGAATATAACGCCCTTGACACAGTGGCTTTTATGGAATAATAATGTTCCAACAGTTGCGTTTTCATGCGAGTAGTTCATTACTCTGTAGATGGTGTACTGCAGTGGTTTCCCTTGGAGCTGCATGTGAACATACGGACCTCTACTGGTTCATGATGTTTGAAGCTTCTGTGGCAATATTACATTGCTTTGATCTAATAGATGTAAAAATTACAGAATATTTCAAGGTTATATGGGAAAAATAAAAGTTTAAATTGCTTATAATAATCTTTTACATCAATATATTGAAATTCAAAAATTTAATGTATTGTATAATTGATCCTAAATGCTTTTGCTCGAAAAAAAATTAGATTTTTTAGACGACGAGAACAGGATATGCTAACCATCATTCAATGCAAATAGTCATTAGGGCAAGTCAAAACAAATTTAGGCGGGAGGTAGCTACTGCACGCACTTTTATAAAAAACTTGGTCGAAGACTTCGATCAAGGTTTCACCTGGAGTAGAATCATTTAGACGAGTGTCCCAGTTCATTGACTTCAGTTTAGCGTTCAAACATTCCCACTTTTGCTCATTATTACAGGCATTTAAATCGCAAAGACTACTTAAAATCTATGTTATTTTTATCCAACGAGTCATTCACTTCATAGCAACTGAACTGCGTTGTAATATCAATAAGTTTGTGATAAGACAAAAACGTATCCTGGGTGTTGATATTCTTCACAAACTTCGTACTTTGTACGATAAATACAGAAGAATATTTTATGCTAAAACACTACATACATAGTTTATGTGAAAATAAATATTTGTTATTGAAACGGGTGTCGATCACGACAATGCAGGCAGTACCCACTGGTACGAATGAAGTTCAAGGTAAAGCTCTTCTCACAGGTACGAGGGGGAGTTCATGCAAGGTTGGTTCCATGGACACGGAGTATTCTGGCGAAGCGATGGCATGAGGTTCGAAGGAGAGTTCCGCGGGGGCCGCGTCTGGGGTCACGGTTTGTACAAATGATGTCCTTAAATTTCTTCTTGCCACTGTAAATAGCTCAACTTCTTCTCACTATAGAGTGGCGCTATGCTGTTATTGTCCCGGTGGTGTTGGAAACGCTTGCCTGCTAATGCTGCTAGTATATCGGTTGCCGCAGACGTCGTGTCTTTACTAGTGAACAGAATGACTGACAGACGCTACAGAGAACATGCAAGTTTCGTTGATATTCTGGTTAGAACTAGCAGTAGTCACCGTGACACTCCAGATGCAAGCATTTCTAGATATACTTTCGATAAGCAACGTAGGTCTTCTTCGAACATGACTGTCAGGATGCGAGCCTCAACGCGGAAACTTGGCAACCGCCACCGCACCTTGACCTCGGCGTTACGCACGGTAACCACCAAGGCTGACGTGCGGCAGGAGCGTAGGCTACTTGTAAGGCATACCTAAGGTGTTCTCCGGGTCTGTTATGACTCCTAAGAGGAAGAGCAGCCAAGCACATTGTCTGAACATGCTGCAAGCGCTTTGTGAGACATACACAGAGTATGTGCAGCACTCCCATAGGGTTATATCAATTACTGTGTCATGTTTCGTTAGCTAATGTGGCACGCTATATTGCAAGTGTGAAAATATTCCAAGGAAACGACGTTTGAAAGCTGAGAAGGCGCAGCTAGTTCAAGGCCTTGCAAATGGTGTCCCTGTAGTGGATATAGCCAGGGAAAGGGGACAAGGGGCGACATCAGTAAAGTCGTACTATAATAATTATTATTGATATTGTATTCCTAGTTTAGGTCTCCCTACCAAAAGAGCACACTGTGACCGGAAGAGAGGACATATAAAATGTCGAGGGAAACGCAGAGCCCATGCATGGGTCAACACACATGGGAACAGCAAGTCAAGAAAGAAGAGGAAGAAGGGAATAAAGCATCAGCATGAGAATGAAAGTCAAAGGAATCAAAGTGAGCATGAGGGACAGTTGTCCTGAAGGTCAAGTTAAAGCTAAGGTAACCTCCAGAGTCTCACTAGGGGCACTGCTCCCCATTACATAGGACGAGCAAGCCTAACTAACCTAACCACATGGCCTATCCTATGAATCTGAGGGGGAACGTTTATATAATTATTACTAGAGTGTCCGCGTTATAAAAAATGACAACGAGGAATTCGTGATAGCCCATTCTCACTGATCATAATTTCGTTACTGATATACTTCCGTGGGACAAGCTACAACGATCACAGAAATTGTCATGTGATCTGAGGGCTTCCAGCTGTTTCAGTTTATCTGAGCAGTGCCCTCCTTCCTTCCCTTAGATGACATGCGAAAAAAACTATACGGGCTAGAACATGTGGAAATTCTACGGAACAGAAGCAATGTTTTTTAGTGATATCTCAGACCCATATCATCCTAATTTTCCCCTATCTGATGCTGAAGGAACCTGTGGAAGTTCTACAGAACAAAAGAATTGTTCCGCAAATATGATGCACTCGGACCCATATCATGCATACAAAGGTTGGAAAATGTACCAAGACAGGCAGTGAATCCTCTGCGTGAGACCTGTGGGTGATAGCAGTAGTGGTAGTAGTAGTAGTAGTAGTTGTAGCAGCAGTAGCTCAAATTTAAACGACTCCGTCTCGTACTGATCTCTTCCCATGTCGTATCATAGATACCTCGAGGAGGCCCTAATGTTCAGTCGCACTAAGTAAACAACTAACGAAGGGACCAGCATAATTATAACATAGATTAGCAAGCAGTGCTGCATCATTGAATTTAATTAACTTCCCCTTTGCGTATCCCGTCTACGCAACAAAATGTATGCGCTCGAACGTAAGCTACTTCGTCAAAAGAAGAAAGCAAACTAGAGAAAACAATTGTGGCGTTTATTGCACAGTGAAAAATCGCTTATTCTGTGCTTTGTTGATCCTCTGCACAACCTGTGCGTCGTGAACTGTGAGTAAATATGGTTTCAATGTATAGAGAAAGCAATAAAAAATTAGACCCCATTGCAGCGATAACAAAAACTGTATTCCTATATCTGTACTGTTTGGCTTTCGACGTTGGCTGAACAAGAACTGCATTCAAATACAATATTAAAATACGTTCGTCATCACTTACAACCTGACTTACATTAATCCTGTTTTTCAATAAAGCACGGCAGCATGACCACTGTCTCCAACCTGGTCTAATGTACAACGTACGCCTGCTGTCTCAGATCGTAGCAGAAAATAGGCAGACAAATAAATAGATACATATTTGTCTTCATAATTTTGTAGATAAACGCTTCACTCCACCACATCAAAAGACCTCTACGTCTCTGACTTCCCCATTCCTCGGGACCAGCTCTGCTGCCCCTCTGTAACATCTTATGCCGACGATTTCACTGTCGTGGCGTCCCATCTCAATCCTCTCACCGCTGCCGCTGCTCTCTTGGATCACTCTGACTCAATCAGCAATTGGGCAGCTGACAAGGGCCTTACCATATCAACCTCCAAATCCAATTCAACCTTATGGACACCCGGCACCCATCAGTCTACACTCGACCCTGGTATCACTATAGACGACACTGCTCTGCCTCTGGAGCACCGCCCCAAGATCCTCGGCGTCACCTTCGACACCCAGTTCACTTTTACACCGCACATCGCTTTCACAGCTGCTCGAGCCTCCAGCCGCCTCAAATTGCTCAAGGCCTTGGCTGGCACGCGCTGGGGCCAGTGTAAGGAGACTCTGCTTCTCACATACAAGGCATTTATCCGACCTCTCTTCACCAACGCTGCTCCAGTTTGGTTTCTTGGGGCTCGCCAGTCCGCGGTTCGTAAGCTGCAGACGGTTGAAAACGCCGCTCTCCGCACGGCAACTGGTTGCCTCCGCAAGGCTTCCGCGGACCATCTCCACTCCGAATCCAAGCTGCTGAGGGTCGATCAATCTCTCGACCTCCAGTGCCGTCAATACCTTGTTTCCGGCCTCCGTCTCGAACAACCAGCCCACTCTGTTGTCACTGCACAGGCTGGCCCCCGTCTCATCCGCCACAACTTAGCAACCAAGTTCCAACCCGATATCAACCACTTACTTACGGACAACATCATGCCTTCCCCAGAGTACCGCTCAGCGATTTCCTCCCTCCATCGGTCTGCCGTGCAAGCTTCACTAAACCGCCTCCCAGTAAACAGGGTTTTGGGCTTTGCCCCACTGGAGATTTCACCCGACGAGGCGGTCCTCTCGCGTGCGGCCCGCTTCACCCTATTACAGTTGCGCTCAGGTTTTTACTCTGCCCTGATGTCTTACCGCCATAGCATCGGACTGGCGGACTCTGACTCTTGCCCCGAGTGCCACCGCCCCCCCCCCATACCGTAAGCCACCTGTTTGAGTGTCCCGCCCACCCTACTACCCTAATTCCCACCTCTCTATGGGACAGTCCTCCATCTGTGGCTGACTTCCTGTGCTCCCTGCCTTCCTTTTCATACCTTCCACCACATGCCCGACACCTTTCGGAGCCACCCCCGACGTAACTACAACAACAACAACAACAACGGGAATAACCAACCCATATGAAGCAGGAAGCAATGTCAGGTAGCCCAAGGCATTACCAAGAATCCTTTTAAAAAATTACAGCCTGCACGAACGTCGGCATAGCAAGACACTTTAAGATGAATCACAGCAAAGAATACTATACCAGTACCGTTTCAGGTATGAAACACCGACTGAGCTGCTAAATGTGGCATCCAGGAAGCGAAGAGCGTAACGGGAGGACTCACTTGCAACCAGCATCGACAAGTGACGTCGTGAATGACGTAATATCGTATGAGTATCGCTAGAATAATCGTCGTCAATTGTAAACTTCCACCCTTGAGCACAAATAAATGAAGAGAACTTATACTAATTGAACAACAAACATAATTATCAAAAGAAAATTGTAGGGGAGGCTGGTGGAAACTTGCATAGCACCAGAGGTAAGATCTAGGCAAGTATGGCGCGCTGATGTAACTTCTTCTTTGAAGTGAAGCCTTATTTACGCTTCATATTCAGTTCACGGTGCTCTTCACAAAATATAAACATATCACGGTATCTTTTGGACTCGATCCATGCAACCTCTTGCTTCGGACTGGCCAGCTACTTGAGCTGTACCCATACACAAAGCACGGTAAAATGGTTAACAAAGTACAAAAAGTTTGAGCAATAACTGTTCCCATGGTTTCTCTCGCGTAAACAATATAACACAGTATTAACACAGTTTCTATTTTCGGTCAAGACTAAAAGCCAAAACTACGAAGGCCTGAGGCCCAACCCTCAAATATTTCGACTCGTCGATGTAACGACCTTCGCCGACAGGTGATCACAGGTAAGTTTTATTTCAGTCCCATTGAGTCCCGTTACACTCTTTGCTTCTTATATACTAGTGATATCTGTTCCCTACGTAAATAGATGGGCTACGAAAGCAGCTCGTACGCTCCATCCAAGGAACTTAGCAGCAAGAAAAGAGGAATGTAGTAGTCAATGGTCCTTTTTACTGAATACGTTATAGAATATGCAGAGGCAAGCGACTCTTCGTCTATGCGATAAATCTGCCCAATTATTTTGAGCACGCAACCGACTAAGAGAGCTTACAAGTCAGCCAAGCACACGAAGAAGACTAGCGGCGCCCGAACCTCAGACAGAGGAACAATAACCTATAAAAGGAAGAAATGGAGCATAGAAACACCCCCGGACTACTCCATCATCACCAACCACAGCGTGAACCTTACGCAGAAACCCAGCCATAATAGAAGCACGTCAGACCAGACGCCTGGTATGGGCGTAAACGTTAGCTTCTCACCAAAAAATACATCAAGTACCTTAAGAGAATTTTGCCCGTTCTCACCTGTGCCACATATCGCGAGTGGGGAATGCGGAGGTAACAGTACAAGTCTAACAAGACCGACTGACAAATCATAGGCTTTCTTCTATCTGTAGTCACTTTTATACTCCATACGGACATGCCTCAATTTGTAAAATGCATCCGTATAAAGACCGCGCAACATCCCTACGCAAGCTAGGGGCCGGAATCATCGCTAAAAAGCAAGGTGGAATTGTCGGTATAACTGACCACAGAGTTTTCTAAGGAGAAAAACATGTCGCTAGTGTACATTGCAAACGACACGGGACCCCTGAGGAACACCCGAAACCACCGTTACAGATAAGCTCACGTAACCAAAGTCTGACACGTGCTACGTGCGCTCAGATGTAAGATCTCGAATGATTGACGACACTCTACCGCCCACATCACAGATTTTATTTCATACAATTGGCCTCTACGATAGATTCGATCCCCATCGCACCAAAGTCCAATTGAACAAGGCGCTCTTCAAAATAACGTTCCAACACTGATAGTAGGACGTATGACACAGGCAATATAGCGCCACAGCAAAGTTTTTGCTGTACGAAAATTAACCTGACGGTAGAAGTCCAGTTGTTTCAGCAAAACGACTCAATTTGCATGCTTCTAATTTTTCAAACACCTTAAACAAAATTGGTGTCAAAGACATAAGTCAGTAAGTTGGCGAGATAGAACCTTAGAAATGGGCGTAATATTTCCAGTATACATACCATTTACAAGGAAATTTTCATAACCGAAACGGGTATTTGAGAATCACACTCACCTTGTATGTAAAAGCTAAAATGCCTGCACGTTTCATATAAAATAGAGAGAAAACCCCAACAGGGTCCAATCCACGATATGGCCAGTAAGAGCGCCCGTACAGTGCTGAATAAAAACGCCAACAAGGTCTAGCCGGGATTAGGGATGTCAGCAAAAAACGAAAGCTGAGCTGTAAGAAGTTCCGTCTTAGAGAGCGCATATCGACAACCCGACAACCATACCGCCACCGGGCCCACGAGGGGCGGCAAAGAAGGCTCAGCACCGGAGACTGAACTTTCAAATTCGTTCCACTAACGATGCGGATTCTTTATCCTCAGTAGAGGCTGACTGGAGCGTCGCCTGGGCTTCTTGGTACATACGCTAGGCCTCGGCTCTACGCAAAACGTATGCCTGCCATAACGCACAATCACACAAACACTGCTAAGACCGGAAAAGCTGCTTGCTTAGCCTCATAAGCGAACTGGCACTAATTATCAATCCATAGTTTGTCCCGGGATGGTACGAAAACGGTCCGCTTTGGAATAAAGCGCTCCAATACCCATATAATACAATCACTGGGTTCGGAGATATTGTCGTCACCGCACGAAATTCGGTGCAGTGGAAACTGCTGCACGCCAGTAGTCATAACCAGGGCTGTGACATTATGCAATTATAAATATGCATTATATGCAGCTATACTTATGCATTATATGCAGCTATTGTTACGAAAACATGGATTCACAAAGAAAAAAAAATATGTACATATATAAATATAGAATTTGCACCACTACGTTAAACATAGGACAGTAATTAATGTCTATAGAAAATATAATATCAAG
>LQNS02007215.1:151275-161564 GCA_001587735.2 Parhyale hawaiensis | reverse complement strand
ATAGTTAGGAAGTTTAAGCCTCCGTTTCCGAGCAGAACGGTATCACAGAGGTAAAAGCCAGGGACATATAGTATGCCAAGAGAAACGGGGAACCCATGCACGAAGGTGTTCCCACACAGGATCAACACGCATGGGAACAGCAAGTCGGGAAAGAGGAGGAAGAACAGAATAAAGCATGAGCGAAGAGTATGAAATCAGGAAGAAAACAAAGTGGGCATGAAAGAGAGACGTCCTGAAGGCCTAACTAATGGCTGAGGTAATCAACGCGGGTCCCCTGAGGTCACCTAGCCCCATAGCTGAACAACGTTAACAGGTTAACTCACGCGCAGGTAGATTGTTGAGCCCCGCCCACTCCTGTGACGTCAGGAGGAAAGATAGATAGCAAACAGTGTTAAATTGTTCATACCTGTTACTTGCTTAATAAATACGGGGAGCGTGTGCTTCCATGAAATAAAAAGAAGGGTTATCATTTCTGCACAATGACAACTGTTAACTGTGCGACGCAAAAATCAGTTTGCTAGAAATAAGGCAGTAAATGTTAAATGAATAGGTTGACAGACGAAGAAGTCTATTACAACAACACAGCCATGGCTTCCTAAGTATTATTATGGTTCATATTGTAATCATCATCTAAACTCACTCTCCCGTACGTTTGTGCGTCGGTACACTCACTAGGCTTACAAACGACTCGGCCTCGAAAGGTTTAATAGGTACCGGGCGAGGGCAGGTGGCTCCTGCTGTGTGGCGCGTCGCAGGTGGCAGTCGCCAGCGATCGTGCAAGCACTGCCAGCCGCAGCAGACCGCCGTGGGTGCGGAAACGCCAAGCTAGATGGGATCCAAAATGTAATGGAAGAAAGTAGCCTCTAAAAATTTAGCGGTAAAGAGTTAGTGAGTCCCCTAGGAGGAGTTCATACTTCAGGAGGATGCTGCTCCTATTGCTTGTCGACGCAAGTTTTTTTTTTAACGTGTAGTCTATCTCTGCACCAACAACTTCCGATGAGTCTATTTTAAATTGTTCACTCCAAAATATGGGAAAAATAATTTCTAACTACAATTCTTTGATGTTTCAGGTTTGTCCCGGCATGGTGTCTAGCGATTATGACTTAAATTTCCCCGAGTTTTCCCTGATTTAGTTTAATTCTTCCTGAGTGTCAGATTGTCCACTTTCCTTCATCATTCAACGAGAATGGGTGAATGGCATCCCTAAATAAGTACTGAATAGTATGTCGATAGAAAAACGAGGAACCCATGCACGAAGGTGTTCCCACACAGGATCAATGCCCATGGGAACAGCAAGTCGGGAAAGAAGAACAGAATAATGCATGAGCTAGTAGAAGTATGAAATCAGAAACGAAGCAAGGTGGGCACAAAAGACAGACGACCCAAAGGCCTAGCTAATGGCTAAGATAACCTGCACAAACCTCCTGGGGGCGCTACTCCCCATAACAAAAGATGGGCGACACAGAAACCGTTACCAATCACCCTCACAATATTGAACTTTGCTGCATAATAGAGCTGGAGTGCTAGACAGTTACCCACCTTTTCCGGGCAGTGCAGAACAAATAATCCTCGTATAGCTCGGGCTCTAGGGCAACACCACATTCCCAATAACCACACGTGGAACAGAATTCACTGCCATGCAGAATTTCTCAAGTAATAGGGTTCCTAGTCCCCTTTTTCCTGATTTCCCCAAGCAATTCTTTCACCTGAGTTTTCCTTGTTTTCCAGGCTGCTCAACACCCTGCGTCAGTTGTTTCGGAGGCAATAATTAACGTTATTGTCAACGAATCCCGTAGTAAGAAAGTCGTTGAAGCCACTGAAGTAATTTATTATTAAAGCATTAAAGCTACACCCCCGGGTCGCCGTGAACAACTAATGAAGCCTAAATGAATCTTAAATGTTTACATTAGTTGCTCTATGAGTCGTCTTTGCTCGAAAGAGGTAAGTCCAAGTTTCTTTAGCGCTTGTTATACAGCTGGGATCAATTTTGTAGCTTTGCATTGGATTCTTCCCATTTTATCTGTTTGACGCAGCAATGCCGAAATGCATCCTGGGCGAGACCCCTCCAACTGTTCGAAAGAACTGGATGTATAAAGAGCGCGGAAATAGAGTTCAGCTCTCGCAAATGCGTTGTTGATGTTATCCCGCCCTCCATTTCTGTGAGAGCCACTTCCAACATGACGTAGACTCCAAATATATAATTCAGGGTCTCGGAGACAGTCCCTCAAATCTACAAAGAATCTAGTGCTCTAGCCGAGCAGTCAGAACGCGCTGGGGTTGGGTTCGCCTCGGGATCTGTGGAGGAGGCTCAAGAGCGTCCTGATGATTGTTAGGTCTATCAGCTATGCGGCGAATCTCTCGTAGTATAAAGTAATCCTCCTGTACTGTCATACAACGACCGCGCTGGTGGCTACCCAACAACAACCATTCCGCTGCTATACATACATCACTCATCCTAAGGCTAAGACCCACAAGAGCACGCAAAAAAATCGTAACTCTCTGCACCCTTTCAGCGAAGGCTGTGAGCATAGTTACAAAGTGTTGTAATTCGATGTGATGGGAGCAGTAGGTAACTAGGTAAGCACGCACATTTGTTACAATGCATACAATATGTACTAGGTATATACCAGGCACGTGCCGTGAGAATGTGCTCTGAGCAGGCATTACCATGATATTTGAAGGAATGTGACAAATTTTAAGGCACCGTGTTCACTTAAAAATTATACTTGGCTATTTGCAGAGGAAGTCTAGACTCTCTTCAGAGTAGCAAAGAATCAGTTATTTCTCATAGAAGTCGAAAGATGGACTATGGCCCAATTTCTTTAGTCTTTCTTTTTCAGTAGAAGTAAAAGTAAGTGATGTAAGCATTTTATTAGTCATTCTGCTCCTAGTGTAACTTTTCATTACTTTCACTGCAGATAGAAGTCGACCTCTCTAGTAAGTACCTATTAACATTAGTTGCAGATAGAAGTCGACCTCTCTAGTAAGTACCTATTAACATTAGTTGCAGATAGAAGTCGACCTCTCTAGTAAGTAACTATTAACATTAGTTGCAGAAACTTCACAGCAAACATTTGTTTGAGGCCAAAAACATAACTTGACAAAGTTGAAACTGATTTACCCCCAGTCACAGTCCATGGTAAATTTTCCTCAAATTTGCTTCATAACTTCTAAAGACAAAAAAGGTTCCACAGCTCTTTACAAAACATTCAGAAGTATTCATATCAGCTAATCAAACAATATAAGTTCAGAGATGAACTGTAACCTTTTGAGAATGGAAAAGGCTACTGCTATTTTTATTATTATTTTTTAAAATGTTTGCACAAATTAACGGAATCATATTTTTCTTTGTACTTCAACTAAAGTGCTTTTTAGATGCCAGCGCAAGCGCTCTTTTTTTCCCTACCAATACTCATTCACATGTCATAACAACTTTCGTTCTCTTCTTTCGTTTTAGATGGTTAAATTCTGGTGTATCTTCAGCTAGCACTGAACATATCTTCTGACAAATACTTATATTTTAAAAAAAGGACAATTTGAAAACAAAATGCGATGTAACTAGTGCAAAACAGTCAATAAAACTTGTAAGCAAGATGCCGAGCACAGGCACATACTGGTAACTGCACTAAATGCAAGGAGGTTTACTAGTCTATTAAACCTCCTTGTGCAAAGGCATACAGAACTCCACCTTTACTGCTCCCCTTGGTTCTCATCGCTGCCGCTCGCTGCGACGGCACGAGCATCGCACAATAATATCTGTAGCATTCTCACAGCGATCTATAGGCACAAGCAAATGATGCCTATCTGATGTACAAAAATGCAATAATATACGTTTGCTCCGTAACTGTACTAATCAAGTCATAAAGATATAGTCTTGTGAAATGACAGTGCTTGCTTCTTTCCTGCAGAGTAGGCACTGCCTACCCTGCCCACCCGGACGGCACGTGCCTGGTATATACTTACATTTCATACAATGCACATAACAATACGTACCATGCACCTACTTTAATGTGATAATGTGAGACATACGTGCAAGCACATCCAATGTTTATTAAATTTAGTGCTTCTTGTACATCAAGGTGTTTGCAGACGCTACTAACAGCACAGTCACTACTGCATGCAGTCACACCGTGCTTTATACAGTAGCAGTGAAGACGATAGAGAAGTTCAGTATCTGCCATAGAAGTAAATCCGGCACTCTGGTAACTCACCAATTGCGAATTCATCAGCAAATGTCAGAAAGTGAAGGACGTTGTGCTTGACGTGGTAGTCCTTGAGATGATTCATCATGTGTGTGCCATAACCTTTGACCTGTGCAGTACAACATTTCTGTTAGGCTTCCGTTTGAACTGCAACACCAACGTAAAATAATAATTGAATTATACACGATTCGGGCAGTGAAAGTTAGTTTCCATTAGAAAAGGTTACAAACTTGCTCGTGGGTGATAAAATTTAGTCACAAACTGACATAAAATAATAATCCCCTTCTGTCAAGGATGTCACTTATTGAGAAGTAATATTTGCACCAAATGCTTCATACACTCAGTGAAGAAAGGGACGGTGGAAGAAAAAAGCGCACGCTGTAAGAAGCAGCACTCAAGGCCCGATAGTATCAGCAGATGACCAATTTGTATGCATATCCAGCAGCAACAGGAACATATCCACTTTACCTGCATGTTACCATGTCCCAGCACTGGTGTCTCATCCAGCCTTAGCAGCCCCACGTTACGACCTCCGCAAGTGCATCACAACCATCACATGCATTCTTACACATACCACAGGCAACAAGTTACATATAACCAATATTAGTATTAATTATCATAGTAAGCAGCTCAAGCCTCCGTTTTTTCCACAATAAAGGCGATCTCGCAGAGGAAGGAGGAAGGGACACAAAGTATGTCAACAGAAACGTGGGAATTCTCTACTATTATCCGCCACACCAACCCAGGAATTTTAGACCACGATTCTGGTAGATATCGATGCGCTGAACAAAAAGTTATAGCTCACAGCTGTCGGAAATGAGTAGTTTATGATATATTAGTTTATTAATTTAAAAACTGTATCAGTACTCTAGTACAGATGGCTAAAATTCATTTATTTAAATACTCATATTAGACTATATGAAGCAATTTTCATAGAAAATACTAAATTATCACAGAAATAGCTCTTTTCTTTTTAGCAAAAGCAATATTAAAGTCATACAATTATTTGTTCAAATAAAGAAATGGTGGTAATAGCCATTGTATTACTTGATCGCTGCAGTCGAGTGTTACAACGTCATGTCAGGTGCGTCATAATTGCATGTAACTTGCAAAAAAATGGCTGAACCATATCTCCACTTTTTAACCTATCTTGGGGAATGACATCAATGAAGACTGTGAACGATAAATTCATAAGTTTCACATCCAATAATAAATACTTTACAATTTGATATTACTGAAGGAGTGTAGGACGGCTTCTGTTAGTGATATCACAGCTTTGGTGAACATTTTACAGACGGAAAAAATGGCGTACAGTTGAGTACAAATCCTACTGATTCAATACAATAATCAGCACATTAGTAGCTCCAAAAGTAGGCATTTCCGTGGGCTGATACCAATAACTTCATACTCAGTACATCAATAACTACTAGAATAATGATCTCAAACGTCACGTTTCAGGGGTGGGTGGGAGTAAAAATTCGCTGAAACGTGGAACCCATGCACAAGATTAACACGCATAAGAGCAGCGAGCTGGGAAAGAAAAACTGAATAAACTAGAGCACGCTGAGAGCACATACCTGCACCAAGCAAGGCAACAGAATTGAAAAATTCAAATTGGTGCTGAAACCAGGATTTTCTCTGCATCAAATCCAAAATCTAATCATTTGTGCCTTTTGATAGTATTAACACCTGTAATTTTCTTGAAGATCCACTCATAACTTTTTCAGTTATGCTGCTAACAAACATTATGAC
This sequence comes from Parhyale hawaiensis, assembly GCA_001587735.2. Taxonomy (NCBI): domain Eukaryota; kingdom Metazoa; phylum Arthropoda; class Malacostraca; order Amphipoda; family Hyalidae; genus Parhyale; species Parhyale hawaiensis. The sequence continues at coordinate 155,610 of LQNS02007215.1, read as the reverse complement.
AAATAAAGTCAAACCTACAAACGAACCAACCGATCTGCACCAAAATAATGAAAATTTAATCATTTTGGTCTTTTAACACTATATCTTGGTTTGATTCTTGAATATAAACTTAATTTCAAAGCCCACATTGAGGAGTTAGGCCGAAAGCTCAGTAGAGTTCATGGTATAATATATGCAGTGTTTAATTATGTTAATCGTGATGCATTGAAAAGAATTTACTATTCATTAGCTTATTCCTTGTTAATTCAAAATATTATCATCTGAAGTGCAGCCCCTTACTGTTACATTCGTAAACTAGAAGTTTTTCAAAATAATATACTAAGGCTAATACTTCGCGTTAAACGAGATCGAAATAATGTACCGTTAATGGATCGTAGTGATATGTACCGCCATTTACAAATGTTGCAAGTTCAAGATGTGTATAACTATTCGCTTCTTACGTTTTTCCCATCGCTCATACATAACCATCCTCTTGTCTTTCAACAATATTATGGACTACTCATATCTCCTCAAAACTACGAGATGAGACGCTTCATTTTTAATCTTCCAAATGTTCGTGTTGATGTAGAGAAACGTTCAACTATTTTCCAAACAATATCACTTGTTAATCGAATTCCAACACACCTATTAGATCTTATGTCTAATGACGCCTTTAAAAGCGGTTTAAGGATTATGTTATGTAATCGTATTAGTCAAATTACTACTTGTTACCCAAAAAAGTTCTACAATATTTCTATGGGTTATGCAGATATATTACTGTACGTATATTGAACCTAGAAAGTTTTCATTATTGTAAAGTTTATCTGTGAGTAATAAACCTATCAAACCTATCAACAACTGCTGTAAATTTCAAAAAGATCCATTTAGAATTCTTTGAGTTATTGCGCCAACAAGCACAAGATCCAACACAGCTACAAACACACGAATAAACAATCAGACCATCACCAAAATTTGGTAATTCACTCTTTGTAATAAACCTAACAACTCATGTAAATTTCATGAAAATCCATCAAAATCTTTTTGAATTATGGCATTGACAAGAATGAGGCAGACAAACAGATGAACAAATCTTCACCATAAGTGAATATCTGTTCCTCCTAACATACTTAACAATCCCAGTGAATTTCATCCATATCCATTCCTAACTTTTTGAGTTATCTGGATGATAGACAAGCAGATTCACAGACAGTCGTAGCCGATGAAAACATAACCTCTTTGGGCCTTGGCGGAGGTAACTATCATCAGTACAAGAATGAAAGTGAAAGGAAGCAAAGAAGGCATGAAGCAGGGTTGGCGATTTAATCAAATTGATTTAATCAACTGATTTTTCTATAAAAAATCATGATTTTTGTGTATCTTTATGATTTTTTCATGAAATGTAATATTTTAGCACTATCAAGTGACTGATGCAGTAGTGATGTAACACAACACCAGTCCTATCTTTCAATATATCAATGGTTCCCTTTGAAAGAATTCATCAACTTATACCTCCACATAGCTAGCTACATAGTTGAAACAAGAGGAAGTACATGATTAAACTTAAATTTTTATGGTATATATTTACATAATTCAATGCTTTTACAAAATCTAATCTGTCTTCTAATTAGCCATTATTTAGGTAATACCATTGTAAAAGGGTTGGCATTGATTAAATCAATTGATTTTTGTATAAAAAACTATTTTTTATGTATATATGTATATATTTCATTGTTCCTCGAAATGGAATATTTTTACACTATCAAATAATCAAATATTGTAAGCATTTATCAGGGTTGGCATTGATTAAATCAATTTGAATAAATCAATTCATTTTGTATAAATATCATGATCTTTAGTTTTTTGTATTTATTTGATTTTTTCATGAAATGGAATATTTTTACACTATCAAATGATTAACTTTTAGAAGCATTAATGGAACACAACACCCTTTTTTTTTCAACTTACCTAAAGTTCCTCTTAATAGAATTCATCAACTTATACCTCTACATAGCTTCATAATTAAAACAAGAAAGAGTGCATACTTGAATTTTTATGGTAGCTATTTAAATAATTGAATGCTACTGCTGCTGCAAAAATATTTATGTGTCAATAGACATTACCTTTCAGTGTTGTCTTCACAGCTGTACAGAGAGATGCTATGAATCTCTTGTTAAATTAGGTTTGATTTCCATTGTATTTTCACCCAATCAAGCAACTTGAACTTGTTCACCACTCATGGAAAAATTTGGTTCAACAACTGAAAAAAATAATTCACCTACCTACAAGTATATGTTACAGAGTTACCTATTATCTCCAAGCTTCAAGCTATTTTACTATTATTTTCTTGGGAATTGCATGGCTGATACCTATATTATTACTCCACCATTTACTACACTAGATATGATTTTTTTTTCTGGAATTGCCTTAGTTTGTGTTTATTCACTATGTGTTGAGATACTTAAGCACAAAGCAAGCAAGAAAGCGCTTGTTTTATGAGTAAGTATCATCTTTAGCACACTGTAGAAGAATTATCAAGAATATATCATTTCAAATTAAGAAAATATGAAAAAATAAAACAATCAATGAATAAAAAATTATTGATTTCCATTAAAAAAAAAAAACACCAACCCTGGTACAAAGGAAAAACGTCCCAAAGGCCTAGTTATGGCTAAAATAACCTGCAGGGTCCTCTTCAGGTCACTGCGCTTCATAACATACGATGGGAGAAAATTAACTAAATTAACGCATTGGTGGTGATTATAAGCCCCCCGTGGTGGTGACACACAGGGACGAGTTCAGAACACGAATATAAACATGTCGGTACAGAAGCTATATTACAGCATACAGCAGGGGAAACACAATGCGTAAAGGATGCCAGTACCATAATTAACTAAAGAGCAAGAGCAACGAGACGTCCCCGCTATACTTTGAGTATGGATCAAAAAGCAGAAGAAGAATGCAAGGGGAAAGACGACGGCAGCAAGGATATACTCTACACTAGAGTCTACAGAAGAACAATGTTTGGAGAGATGACCATTCTTAGAAGAATTATAAACTACGGACTCATTGGCATAGTCAATCTGAATAAGAAAGGAGCTCGTTTGTTCAAAACAAGCTACTTTCATAATACTAGCTTTCTCCAGAGATAAATACAGAGGATGGATCAAGAATGATTAAACGGTATAGGTTAGCACATATAAAGGGTCTAAGCTGCCGCACAGGTGAATGAAACCGCCAATAACGAGGAGTGACCCGTTTTCGCAACCTCAATGGTACTAGCTGTTGTTTATGGACTCTCAATTTCTCTCTTATGTAAAGCCAAACTGATGTTTTTATAGAAAGGTATGCAGTGACGCAAAATATAATTGTTCGAACATTTATGGAGATTTAATTAAAATGTCTGCTGTTTAAAGGCCTATGAGCTTCTTAAAAGTTCAAACCTGCGATCCCATACCAATAAGCACTAGAATCAGCTTTTCATAACTTTGAGCTCCAATTCCCTTTTTATTCTAAAACACTCGTAAAGAATTGAATAACGATTTCAGTTTTGATGTCTTCCATGATATGAATGAGTTTTTCATTTAAATGCACTTGATCAGGTGTTAGCTGAATGTAGATCGGCGACATACGACACCATAGCGGCAAGCAGACAGTGTGATTAGTGAGCGGAAACTCCAACTTTTAGACTATTGCTCCGCTTAATTCTGGAATAAAAATGTACATACCATTTTCATGCACTTAAAATATGAGTGAAAAGAAAGAGGATGACTTTAGTACAACTAATTGGAAATACTAACCGCAGATAGAGCAGGTGCTGTGTACCAGTTTCCACTGGGAAGCGCTCTAGCGCATCTTACATCAGATACACAATGAATGCTCTATTACAGCGGTGTTAACAACACAGGTTCAATTCTATCAGCATTAAAGCGCATTATGACATCGAGCACCATGAGCGCCCTTCAAGCTGAAACTTTAATAAACATTTTTCTATTATTTTCAGCCATCGCTATGTCATCGATATAAAAAGAGCCAAAGCTATAAGCATCAAGCAAGATAAGTCATACATAAATGTCAAATATGATCAAGGCTACACATTTCTGAAACTTTACTAAACTGGAAATTTCTAGAAGGCCGCTACCTATAAAGGCGATGCAGATGAGGGTAGCCATCATTTGTCATAAAATCATTGTAATTTCTGTGATATTTGAAAGTACAGTAAACTACATAACGGACTCCTTCTTTAACGGACTCTCTATATAACGGAGGATTTCATGGCCCTACCGGACGATTCCGGTGTAAAAAGAGAAACGTCCGTTGCAGAGAGAGAGGGACGCGGAAGCGACAGCAGTGGTGATG
>LQNS02007045.1:48069-63269 GCA_001587735.2 Parhyale hawaiensis | reverse complement strand
GCTAGTTCAATGCTTAGTTTTGTGAACTCGAAGTCCGTTAGGTAGTTTGTAGTTAAATCAATTCTTGGGATTTCAGGATTTTGAATTTTGTCACTAAAGACTTTTTGATATTAACGGCTTAGTATTTTGCTCATTTCCTGGTCATCCTCAACAATAGATCCTGTATTATTCACCAACGGCCCGATTTTCGATTTTATCGAGGAATGATGCAATGCATAGGCAAAAAAATATTTGCTATTGCTTTTCATTTTTTCAATGGCTTGCATTTTCTTGTTTTTCTTCGTTGTGTAATCTTGCAAGCTGACGTTCTATCTCATCTAGCTTCTTTTTACAGTCGGATCTGCGTTGTAGTAATTTCTTGATTGCTGGCATTTGATGAGTTTTGCTCATTGCTGAAGTCTTTTACGGAATTTGTGGTGTCGACTTTTATGAAATTTTCTTTTTACCGGGCTAAGGTACTTTATGCACTTTTCTAATGAAATGTTTTTGAATGTCTCATTGATGCTTCCACTTTCTATTGAGTTGTATAGAAGTACGTCCCTGTTTACTGACTGCAGTTCTGCACTCAAGGCGTCCCAATTTATCCATTTTTCGTTTACGTTCAAGTCCCGTAGACTGGGGATGGAGTTTGTTTGTGAATTTTTCTACTGTCTATGGGAATTGCGTTCGCCAAGCTGAGTCGTTATTTCAACAAGCCTATGATCAGATGATGTTGTATCATGGATTTCGATATTCTCAATCAATTGTGCATTATCTACAAAGAAAAGATCTAAGATATTTTCATTTCTCGTAGGTGATGAGATCATTTGGGTCAGTAAAATTCTTCCATCATGTGCACTAGAGACAGGCAAGAATCTCGTCTCAGGCAAATCCTGGGGTATCTTTGCATTGGTGATACCAACGATACTCCATTAGGAGCCTTATGGCCAAAGTTTATTGCCCCAGTAAAATACTGGAACAATATAATGAAGAAAAATCTGAATGAGAGTGTTTCTGGTACCTATAAGGTCTCTCTTATGCTAATTCAATGGGGGCGCCCGAGTAGACTTAGGCTTTGGGTAGGTCGCAGCTCTGAAATCTGAATTGTCCCAATTTTGATTCTGACACAAAAACAAGCAAAATTAACGGATTTTATTGTCGGTTTGCTGACATACACGAGGGACATCACCAAAATTTGACTAGGTTAGAGTACTACTACAAGTCTATACTCTGCACACAGGAATGCCAAGTCAAATTATGGGGGAACTACAGAGAAGCCTGGGACGGGGCAAAATCGGCAAAAAAATCCAAGTTCGGTCTTATACCTATACAAATACCAGAACTACAGAATATTGCTAGCTCCTACTTTGGTGCCTATTCTGGACAGGACTTGTATTTTCTAATGAGTACTGTCCTGATACCTACACGGAACAGGACTTTGAAATTTTACTAAGTCCTGTTCTTATACCCATAGAGGTTCAGTTTCTCGAATTTGTCAAGTCCTGGCTTAGTGAATCTACAACACCAGGACGGCCAAAGTAAAAAATTAAATGAAAAATTAATAAATAAATAAAATGAGAATAGAGTAAATTCTTGGCTACGACTTTGGACAAAAACAAGACCCCAATTTCTGTGTTGAAGTCCTGCGCCAGAGCAGGTATACTGGAGTTGTCTAAATACTGTGTTCATACTTAGGCAAGAACATGGCCCTGAATTCGGACTAAATCCTGTTTTCATACCGATGCTTTAACAGGATATGGTTATTTTTGACTAGTCCAGTCGCATACATAGGCCAGAACAGGATTTTGAACTTTGGCAAAGTTGAATTTCAGACAAATACAAGAGCAGGGTTGTGAAATTGGATGGGGCCCTGTCTCATACCATCGCAGGAGCAGGATTTCTATCGGAAGTCAAGTCGTGCCTCAAACCAATGCAAGAACAAGGCTTCAAATCTTGGTTAAGCTCCATTTTTTAGCTACACAGGAACAAGACTTCAAGGTCTCTGAGAGCTACACAGGTGTAAGACTAACTTTCTGGATCTGAATGATTATGCTCATCCAAATCTTCCTACCTGGAATGAGTCCTGCGACATACTAAACTGGACGTGGAAATTATGACGAGGTCCATTTACTCAGACACAAGACTTGGAACAAATTTAGTCTCAAGCCAATACTTATACAATAGTGCAAGAGCAGAACCTCAGGTTTTGGAAAAAAACAGGCAATATAACTCTAGTAGTTGCTGTACAAGAAAGAAGATTAGCATTATCAAGTTTTCGTGGCACAAGCTTTTAGAGTAGACTAACGAGCTCAAGCAGCAGGTTAGCACAATGGATTTCAAGTTTTTTTTTTACTAAGATGCACTAGGACAACTTTCAAAGGTATACAGAGGAATTTGCCCTGAGACAAGTGCAATACCTCAAGAAATTTGACCAAGTAAAAAAAAAAAAAGACAGGTTCGCCTCCCTCTTTCCAAGTTCAGATATATATGGCGAGACCGGTATTAAAGCTACGGAAAACCTGTCTAAGCTGCACAGACACGTTCAAGCGGATAACCCACAAAAAAGGGAACAAACAACATTAGTGAACCCAAACAGAAATTGGGCTCACTATGTATATATATAGACAAATTAATAACTAATAGGTGAGTAGTGGTGATCAGAAACGAGAATGCTTGATACGGATCAGCCTACCTTCAGGCTATCCCTGGAGGAAAGGGACATCCGAGAAAAAACGATGCAATACTTACTGTTTACATCGGTTCCTAATCCAAATAATCTACAAACGAGGAACGAGACATAGCTGAAATTCTAAATACGAGAGGACTTGAAAAACCCCATTGGATTCCTATTGCTCTTCCATAACTCAAAATAAAGGGAGCCAACGAAATACTAAACGTCAAGGAAAGAATAACACAGAAACCAGCACTAGAGCGAGCCATATGGAAATTCATTTACGAACCTAACACAAATCCTATAATAAGAAGGATAATAATAAAGAATACTAAATAGAACCAATCTCCAGTACAGGAACCGGAAAACCCCTCCGCTGCTAAAGCTGTGGGTAGGTCGTGCAAACGACAGAGGTACTCTGGCGTTAGCGAGCCACTGCAAATAGTTAGAATGTTCCAATGAACACTTTTGCAGTGGTGAGCGGTAGCCAGAGTACCTCTGGAGTCTAAATTAATCCCAAAACCCGTTCGTTTTTCTGACTCTTAAATTACTCGTTTAATAAGTGAGGTCTGGAGTGTGAGGCGTCTAGCTATATAGCTACTAGATGGGAGCTCTGTTGGTGCAGCTGCAGCAGAAAAAAAATCCAAAGATCGGGAAAACTACCTAGAAGCCTGCACATACACCTATACAAGAGTGAGACTTCACAATTTCGGCTAAGTAAAAAAAAAAAATGAGGATAATCTGGAGAAAGAAGAAAAAATCTGAGTACCTAATTCTGTCATCATGAGTCTGATCAACTCGGAATGATCCTCCTCACTGGAGAATGCCCAAGGCATGCAAGTGCAAGCGACAGAGGTACTCTGGCTACTGCTCACCTCTGCAAAAGTATTCATTGGAACATTCTAACAAATCTTTTTCTATTGAAATTTAGTTCGAACGTTTTGACCCTAAAGGTCATCATCAGCAAGCTGAAATGACAAACAAACAAATGATGCACTGGTATCTTCAAAATATGCTACTATTCTAAAAACATACACTACAATTTAAAAAAAAAATCATCTAATGGGGAGCTGTTTTCAAGGGGTATGATGACAGCATGTCGTTCAGGTTTGGACCGAGGTTAAAAATGAATAGTGACTCCAACATTAGGAGATCGGAACAGGAATTTGCAGAACCTAAGATGGAAAAGTTTTCTAGTAAAAAAAGGGGTATTGCAATGTTCTACATGTGTACATATTGCTGAATTCGACTGTGTCTTTAAGGGATTACCCGTTCTAAAATTAATACCCATACGCTCAAACATTCTAACCCTCAGCGTTCGCTTGGAAGATCAAACGTACGCAGACCCACACAATGGGCAACAGCATTGGTATACAATAGAGGAGAGCATATGGGCAAGTAGCTCATCTTTAAATGAAAACATTGTACCAATCCTAAAATTGTTCACTAAAACTAAAACAAAACACACATAAAATACTTATTTGCTAGTGATATCAAATCTGTTTTCAATTTCTCTAACTGAGGGCCAAAGAAAGGGAACGAGACAAAAATGTTCTTTTTCTCCGCGGTCAGCACTACAGTTTTAGGAGAGAACTTATTGTCAAAGAATTTATTAATGAAGTCATGAACTAAATACAATGGATACCTATTTCTCACAGAATAATCCTTTAGAAAATCAAATTCATCATGCAAAGATAAGTAATTGGAACCCATTACATATCGCTGCATAATGAATTTGATTTTCTAAATATAAGTGAAGTTAAAAGTTGCCTGTTTTCTTTACTGAATTTTTTAGAGAAAATATTTTTATGGGGTTACTAATAAGAATGTTCTAAAGGGTATGTTGAAAGACTGGTAATTCTCATTCATTTTGTATCAAAATCCAAAAGTATATTTACATACATACATTCTGAGTTATTTGTGTTTCAAAAGTGACAGATTAGAAGAAATACATACATACAAATACAGCAATTACCTAATATAAACAGAACCTGAACATACAAGTTAATGATTTTTAATTTTATCATAAAAGGTTTTATAGTGGCATGTCACACCATCAACTACTAAAACTTCTACTTTCACAATATTTTGCATTGTATTTTTTTCAACAAATGTTGGAAATTTTTGTGAACTGCTGTTATGCTGTGGCCAGCAGCTTTCAAAAACCGACAGAATAATATCGTTTTCTGCAATGTCGTTTCGAACATATTTTTTGTTGTAGTAAAAGCACGGTCACAAAATAAATCCACGATAAAGAAATTACACAGACAAATATGTCGTGGTCGTGAAGGAATACTTAGGCCTGTTGCATTCAGCGTGCTGGGTAACCCCGGGTTACCCGGTGTAACCTCGAGGGTAACTCCGTCTCCAAAATCCGTGTCGCATTGAGCCATTTTCCGTCAATGAGACACGTCAGGGTTACCCGTTGTTGCGCTAACTCGTTACCCTGCGAAATAGGTGGGTAGCGAGCGGAGTTACACAGTGTTGATGCCAAGTTTTGCCACATATGCATCGAATAAATATGCGTATAATTGTTTTTTGACCAGTGAAGACTCATTTTTCCTATATATTTGCTACAAGTGTTATTTTGTTGCTAGGTTATATTCGTCACAAATAAAACTGAATATTTATTTAACTGAGTGTTTAGATATTTCGGTTCCGCTTGTTGGTTTGTTTACGTTTTGAGCTCTCATGAGTTTATGGAGAAAAGCCTTCAATTGGTGTAATTCATCAATTTCTTATGGTAGAAAGATCTGCAGGGACCTATCACGAAATTTTTTGATGCTATATCATCATTAACAATTCTGTTTAATTACAAGTAAATGTCTGTGTTTACATTGGGTTTGCTTTTGTTTTGGTTGATTCGGGGTTACGCTATGAGAAATCCTGTCTCATTCACCTCTATAACAGAGTAACACTGAGTAACTCTGAAGCAATCTGATTACAACAGTCCTAGTGTACAGTATAGGTAACAACCAACCAGAAGGTAAGTGTGGGGCGCTACGAGTTACGATATAGCAATAAAATAGTGGGTCAGTCAAACAGGGCCGAGATTAGAATCACAATGCTCTTATGTAGAAAAGGGCGACTTATCAGGAAAAGGGGGCGGTTAGTCAATCAGAGTGAGAAAGCGGGGCTAACTGGTGTATGTCCTAAGTGATAAGGTAGGAAAATATCGGAATTATCGATTACTATACGAGAAAATACCGGCTTATTGGTAGAATCAAAGAAATGCTTAAAATTAAGGGCAGAGCCACAGGTAGTTGGCGGAGTTTTAAAACCTGTTGTTGGCGGAGCTTGTGACGTCATGCCGGAAGTCAGCGGGACGACGGGGCCTTGACCGGAAGTGGCCTATCTGAATCCCTTATATACTGCTGCTTATGACTACCGGGAGTTGCTCCGCTGTACCTAAGCAGCTTCATGTAGAATTTGTTGTATACACAAGAGCCTTATGCCCATTCTATTTTTATGGGAGTAGCAAACCCAGAAGGACACTGTCCTCCACAACTAAGGTGATGTAAAAGAGGAAAAATATAGCCAAACCTTCGAGACGTCCATCTTTCATATCCTACTTGTTTCTACTTGCCATCTTTCCCGACTTGCTGTTCTCATGTGCGTTGATCCTGTGTGGACCTTCGTACATTGGTTCAAAGTTTCTATGATAATACTTNCCTTCGAGACGTCCATCTTTCATATCCTACTTGTTTCTACTTGCCATCTTTCCCGACTTGCTGTTCTCATGTGCGTTGATCCTGTGTGGACCTTCGTACATTGGTTCAAAGTTTCTATGATAATACTTTATATCCTTGTTTCTTCCTCTTCTAGATCACCGTTGTGTTCGAAACTGAAGCTTGACCTTGGTATTCGATTCAATAATAATAATAATAACAGTGGAGCCTTAATGTACAAAACGTACTCGTAAGTTTTTCTGAAGGTAAAACCTTATTAAGCCTTATGCTGCAACCACCGGATTGGAATTGCAGAGGTTACCAGAGACCCTACGTCGTCCATTGGTGACTCATTATTTGAAACAACCCTCTTTCAGTGGGAAGTATTACTTATTTTCACGTTATATCGTTCTATGAGATCATTAATCCAGATCCCATTACACCCTGTCTATTAATCTTTCCCCTTGTGTGTCACAGAGCTGGTCCCAAGATTGTTTATGCCTCTCAGCCAACTTTATTTACGGAAATTGTGAAACCAGCTGAGCCTAACGAGCCCATGGAGCCTGCACTCAACACTGATGTGGGTAAAAACAAACAGAAAGAAGCGCCCATCAAAGATACTAGGAAGAGCAAGAGACAGAAATTGTCTAACGGCTTGGGATTGGCCCAGCAGGTAGGTTTGGAGCTCCCAGTAGGTGGGTGTGTCTAATTCCTAGTATGTGGTTCTGTGGAGCTCCCAACTGGTGGCTGTGGAGCTCCCAGCTAATGGCTGTGGAGCTCCCAGCAGATACGGTATAGACCAGGAAGCAAAGAGTTTAACACGAAGACTCACGGGAAACTTGCATCAAAAAGTGACGTTATCAAATACTTCAACATCGACTAACAGAACGGCTGAGCAGCCTACAAGTTTTTGATTAATTTCACCAGAAAAATCGTTGTTAGTTGCAAATTTCATCCTCTAAGCACACAAATAAATGAAGGGAACATATACTAATTAAACAATTACCGTATTAATAGCAATTGCTCTGGAGGAAATTGGAAACTTTCACAACTCTAGCGGCGAAATTTGGGCCGATATCGCGTCCTCATTTAACTTCTGCTTTGAACTGAAGCCTTATTTTCTCTTCATATTCAGTTGACATTGTTTTTCACAGAACTTATTGAAACATATTGTATTTATTATTTTTTTTTTTACTTAATTCATTCAGTCTCCCGCTCCTTTCTAGCCAGCTACCCGATCTGCACCCACACAAAACACGATTGCTAATATGTTGTTGTCAAGTACAGAAAGTTCGAGCACTGACTGTAACTGTGGTTTTTCACACTTACAGAATATAACGATGCTTATAGTTGTTGGTAAGGATTAAGAACCCAACCTACTAAGGCCTGAAGTTCTATCAAATACTTCGACTAGTCGATGTGGCGCCATTCGGCTACATGCGGTCACAGCTAAGTTTTATTTTACTCCTATTGAATCCTCCCGTTACACTCTTTGCTTACTGGTACGGACCAACCTGTATCCCGAACCCGGCCGAAGCTGTCCATTCTTTCGGATCCGGCTCCGTCCTGCTCTGACCAGTTCTGGCTTAAGCCTTTCATGCTCTGTTGAATGGGTTTTCGGTTGTGTTTAACTTTTGTTTAGGGAACCCGCACTGTAGAAACAAAATAGTCTCAGGAGTTTATTTTTAAGACATTCGGTGACAAATCTACTTATGCATAGGATGACGTTAGTTTCGGTTCGCCTATCCTATGTTATGGGGGAGCAGCGCCACCAGGGGACCCTATAGGTTACCTTAGCCATGAGCCAAGCCATCGAGACGTCTGTCTTTCGTGCCCACTTTGCTTCCTTCTAATTCATTCTCCTGGTCTTACTTTCATTTGTTTTTCCTGTTATTTCCCGACTTGCTGTTCTCATGTGCATTGATCCTGTGTTGGAACACTTTCGTGCATGGGTTGTCCGTTTCTATTGACGTGCTATGTTTCTCTTATTTCTTCCTCTTTTACATCACCTTAGTTGTGAAGATGGAGGCTTAAACTCTCCAATAATCTTCAATTTGACGTGCTGTGGTGGAACTTGTATAGCTGCGAGAAGCCGCAATTTACAGGAAAAAGGCGCAAGTTGAGCGTTTCCAACCCTCGGGCGCGGCTGAACGCTTTCGCTCAGCTACGCCGCACAGGGAAAGGAAACTAAATACAAGAAGGTAAACGTCTAGTGGGAATAGGTCAGCCACCTCAATCGGCAGCCCACCTCCCGAAACAGAAGGGGGAGTATTGAGAGCCTACCTAACTTTACAAAACTAACCTCGTCAGCAGGAACTGCGGCCAGATGCAGCATCCCCAGCGAAGGCACTCGGGACCCTTGGGTGTGCGATACCCAAACATATTGTGGCAGGTAAACAGTGTCATCAGGTGCTTGAGTACATTGAGCCTACGCATGCATTGCGTTCTCAGCATCTCGATGCGGGTCTCCATGACCTTCTTCTATTATCATTCCGAGGAATTTCACCTCTTTGCAATAGTTTAATCGTTGTCCGTACATTTTAAGTTTAGGTGACCCCACAACTCTGGCCCGTCTTATGTGGAGCGCAGAGGTCTTGGCAGCAGAAAAGCGAAGCCATGGTCGGTCGCCCAGTCACTAATGCGGCTAATGGCTCGCTCCAGGCGTCGATGTAGAGCTTTCAGATGTATCGAGGAGTATAGCATCAGGTCGCTTACGTGTAGTGACATAATGATCCTTGAACGAATTGAAGGTTTGCTATGATGTCATTTATTGCTACTAAGAACAAGGTACAGCTAATGACACTCCCCTGCTGAACCCCTTCATCCTGTGTCATTTTAGGGGAGAAGGCCTGTCCCACTCTGACCCTGAAACGCCGCACGCTCAAGAATTGCTGCAGGTAAAAGGCTATGTTACCTCTTATGCCCATTTTCAACGCGCATGGGAACAGCAAGTCGGAGAAGAAGAGGAAGAACAGATGAAAGTAAGATCAGTAGAAGTACGAAATCAGGAAGGAAGCAATTTGGGCACGAAAGACAGACGTCCCGAAGGCCTAGCTATTGACTAAGGTCACTTACACAAGCCCCCCTTGGGGTGCTGATCCCCATAACTTAGGATGGGCGAACCTAACTAACCTAACCCTTTGCCCCCCCTGAAGGAATAAACATAGGATGGACGAATCTAAGCTCTACAGACAAATTATAAATTGTTGACAACAGATAAGATGTAGCTACTCCTCGGAAAGGACCCTGTATTTACCGTATATCAAATTAATGCATGTCGCTCTACCTAAGCTATGAAGCTGGACGCAAGCTTAATAAAAAAAACTGCGACTGTATGTCAGTTCAGGACATGATACTGTAGTAGGGAGATCGTGCACCACACGTTTTCAGATCTGATAGCTACAATTTTCCAACATTTCCGGTGAGCTTCCCCCAGCAGCGGTCCAATGGGAACGGCCGAAGCAAAACAAGCACCAAAGGAGCCGAATTTATTGCAACTATAAAACCACGCATTAGGATATGCCAGTTGAAGAAGTGCTCCAGAACTTCCCGAGTAATTATCCTTCGCTCTTCCTTCGCCACGATCCGCCCACGTCTCAAATGAACGAAGTAATTCTACAGGACAGAAAGGAAAAATAGAGAACCTATCTAACTCTACAAAACTAAGCTTCTCAGCAGGAACTGCGGCCAGATGCTACACCCCCTGCGGAGAAGGCACTCGGGACACTTGGGTGCGTGATGCCCAAACATATTGTGGTAGGGATGACTCCACTGAACATGCAACTATTGGCTCAAGGTCGAATGACTACCATTTGAGTCTGCAGTCATTACTTTAACCAGCTGATACACTACTGAATCAACACGGACAGTTTGCAGGCAGTAACAAAATCGGTGAGCTTGAACATGTGTACAGGCCCTATGACGCTGGTAAAGGTGAACGGTACAGCAGTGTACCCACCCACCTGAGAAAAATCAGACCAAAACTAAGAACGCTTTAGAACTCAGAAAACACACTGAATATTGTGATTTAACGAAACTTAGGGTATAGTGAACAAGGGCAGGTATAACTTTTAAAAATTGCTCTTATTGCACCTAGAAATTGCTGTTACTGCACCTAAATCTTGCTCCCATTGCACCTAAAAATTGCTCTTATTGCACTTGAGCAATATAAGTGAAAGAAATAGGAAACAAGAAAAGGCAACTACGTACAGCAAAAAAAAAATTAGACAATTGTTCCCATTGGCGAGAATGATTCTTGCAAATATCCCGCTCTACCTGTTCCCATGATATATCCCCCCAACAAAAGGAATCAACGCAATCATATTTTTACACCAACAAATACATGGAACAATAATTGATGAGGGAGCGAGTTGTCATGGCGTATCAAGTCTTGAGACACGTGGCAGTGATAATACCTAAGTGTCACGAGTTCGCGCGTCCCTCATTATAACGCGGTCAATAATGAAAAAAAAAAAACACCGAGCTGTGCGTTAGCTAACCTTTTTTATCTGTCCACACGTAGAAGTGTACATTCATATGAATGAAGCCACGCATTCAGTTATGATATCGTTTCTTTACATAGTCGCTCATATATTCATATAAACTGATATTGCTAGGAACAGCCTCTTTTGAAAATATTTATAGCCTGAATAACCGACAGAAGAGAACTCAATAGAGCAATCACTTGGACTCCCAAATCAAAGATGGCGTCCGTGTTTTTACAACATTTTCAGGTTTTATAATTGTCTTTTCTTAAACGGGAATACTGTACAGTGATTCTGATCATTAAAGTGAAAAATAATAAACATTTTTGGTCGTTTGCAGAACGCTGCTGAGGGTAAGTTTAGCATTTATACGCATTCTTCAGAATACTGAGTTTACTGCAGCTGCTTCTCTCAAATCGATGCGCCGCGTCTATCAGATTGAGAATGGGAACACACACAATTAGGCCTAGCCCGTAATACGGGCGAGTCGGAGTCGGGGCTGGCTCTTGAAAGTCTCAAGCAGTGTGCTGTGGCTTCCGACGACTTCTTAATGATGCCACGCAAACTTCATTCAACTTGATGCAGTGTGGAGCAGGGCTGACGCAAGCTCCAACGAGGCGGAAGACTACGGTACGAAAAAATTGGAACAGCAACATTCCTTCCCACCTGTGAAAGAGTGATGAACAGTAATATTCTGCAATGTAATTCAAGGCTCCCTTGTTACCACAGCGAAATTTCTTTCCTAACAACTAGGGAAAAAAGAGGGGACATGAAACATGCCGCAGAGGAAATGCATGGAACTCACTGTTGTCCTTGAGAGGGACCAACGCTCCTGAATGAGAGCAGAGGGCCAAAGGAAAGAGAATTATCATGTAGGCCAACTCAAGCCTCGCAACAGCACAAACAAGCTGCAAGGGATAAACAGGAGGAGCGCGCATGTGCTCATCAAATAAGGGAAGAAAAGAACGAAGAGGGGAACAATCTTCAAAAGGAGAATGAAACTGCTAGGAAGAAAATGTGGACACGGGAAGTAAGATTTTTAGGCCTAACTAATGCCAAGGCAACCCATGGTTCCCCGCGCGTTACTCCTTACAACTTCGGATAGGCGAACGTAACCAGACGGGACAACAAACATTAAACTGTGCTCATAAACCTAAATACTATTCTGCTTCCGAAAAAGACAAAGGCACTACGGTATTCAATAATATATCTGGGCATCAACTACACCGTACTTCAGATTCCTAATATGATACCAGTTACACGAAACGTAACAAACACTTGACCCATGCACCATTGACGCTGGGAAGACCTCTACTCTACAACAATCTTAGAAAGGCACTCTTGGGACACTGGTCGGCAAGGAAACTAAAGAATGACAACTGGCTTTGGACACNTAGATTTGCAACTAATTACATTAAAATCTAATAACAAGCATACCGGCATCAAGAAATTTCCAAACACTCAAAATAAAGTTAGTAAACCGTGAATATTTTCACGGGTCCAGCTAGTTGTTATAAAACCAACAACTAGAAATTATGCATGCTGGAACTTCCCAGCATGTGACCCCATGGGCAAAGAAAGTTCTACATAATTACCTCTGCCAAGGACGTTATGCTCTTGTCGTGTTTGTCTCTGCGTCTGTCACCAAGATCACTTGAAAACTGATGAACGGATCTTTATGAAATGGAAAGGGACCGTTAGGTAGGCCTATGTTAACAGTAACAGATGATTAACTTTTGGTAAAAATCCATTGATCTGTCTATTTCTTCCTCAGGCCATACTCTGAAAAGTTATCACGGATTCTCAAGAAATTTATTTGAATTGTTAGGTTCATTACAAAGAGTAAATGACCAAATTTTTAGGATGATCTTTTCATTTATTCATCGCTATGTTTGATTTTATGCTTGTCAGCACAACTCAAAAATTGATGAGTGGATCTTTATGAAATTTACAGTTGTTAGTAATGTTCAAAAGATAATTAAATTTTGGTGATAATCGGTTGATCAGTTCGTGTGTTTGACTTGTTTGTCGTTATGTTTATTAGCAGTATAACTCAAAAGTTATGTACGGGTCTTCATGAAAATTGCAGGAATTGGTAATACCATCACAAGAGATTTTAGTTATAATATTCATACGGCAAGAGACCTATGTATTCATTGCTATATTGGACAGGCTACCTCACTCAGTTTAACTAATAGCTAGCTACATGACGAGGTCTAACCAGAACAGCAATGAAGCTAACACGGAAACAATCCTGTCTGGTTCATTAAGCAAGTGGCCACTTACCTCACCGGCCATAGGTAAAGCAGTTTTCTGGCAGTGACGGGCAACTAGATGCAAATGTGTAGCTATGTACCGCTGACAACCCAAAATAACTCAAGTCTGAAAAGAAGAAACACACTGAACAATAGGGAAACAAACTCACGTAATTTAAGTCACCAGCCTTAATTTCCTCTAAGCCATAAGCATTTAATAACTCAAGTGATGCATATCAGTTGAAGCAATTTGAANAAAGCAGTTTTCTGGCAGTGACGGGCAACTAGATGCAGATGTGTAGCTATGTACCGCTGACAACCCAAAACAACTCAAGTCTGAAAAGAAGAAACACACTGAACAATAGGGAAACAAACTCACGTAATTCAAGTCACCAGCCTTAATTTCCTCTAAGCCATAAGCATTTAATAACTCAAGTGATGCATATCAGTTGAAGCAATTTGAATTTACGCCTCGAATGCAACGGGCTGCCGGATGTTTCCTGCAGCTCGGTGCGGCATCACACATAGCCTAGGCAGGGTACATTGCGGGTAGTCTTTTTTTTGGAGAGGGGATTTATTTGTATTTTCTAGGTAATTGAGGGAAGGTTTTCAATAGAAAATTATAAGGATTTTCTACTCTTCTGCACCAATTTTACAGTTTGAAAAGGCTTACTCATCCACT
Source organism: Parhyale hawaiensis (assembly GCA_001587735.2). Taxonomy (NCBI): domain Eukaryota; kingdom Metazoa; phylum Arthropoda; class Malacostraca; order Amphipoda; family Hyalidae; genus Parhyale; species Parhyale hawaiensis. The sequence goes on along the minus strand of LQNS02007045.1, from coordinate 49,530 downwards.
AGGAATCCTATTGATAAATCAAATTATGGCTACAATTTATGACAAAAATTATAAATAAGCTATCTCAAAAAAAGGCAACTGAATGACTGGCTTATGAATGTTAACTCATAACCTAGTTCATCCTGCATATGAGCAGTGGTTCTCAACCTTTCAATCCTGTACAGTATTAGAACTAATCTTCTTTGGGACTGAAAGTCATACCTTCGATCAATTGGGCAGTTTCCTTAAAATGTCAAAAATAGTTGCAGATTGCCTGCAGTCATCAATATCTATGCTATTAAATTAATTCTAGTTTGAATGGGCATTACTGTTAACTTGTGGCGTCACAGCAAGTCACATTTCACAGGCAAGCTACTTTACTAAATCCGCGAAAGAGGTTATGTTTTGTTGTGTTTGTTTGCCCGTCTGTCTGTCACCAAGATAACTGAAAAAGACATGAACCGATTTGGACGAAATTGAAGGGATTGTTAGGTATGTTAGGAGCAACAGATGATTAACTTTTGGTGAAGATCCGTCTGTTTATCTCTCTGATATTTCTCAATGCTATAACTCGAAAAGTTATGGACGGATTTTTACAACATTTACACGATTTGTTTGGTATATTATGAACAGTAAATGACCAAATTTTCGTAATGATCCGTTTGTTTATTCGTTCGTTTGGCACTTGTTAATTTTGAACTTGTTAGCACACTAACTCAAAAAGTAATGAATAGATCTTTATGAAATTTCTAGGAGTTCTTAGTAATGGTTAAAGACATAAATGATCAAATTTTAGTGTAGATTGGTTCATTCGTTTGTATGTTTGACTCATATTAAACTTTGAAACGTTGCCTGTTAGTATTTCCTACAGCAAGCAAAGGAGAACAAGTCACAAAAAAAATGATCTGCAAAAAATAACACCTAGCTATAGCAGTGTGACTCGACTCAACTCTGAAACTGTTGGTGCAGAGACAGTCTTGACAAACACTGGGAGCAACACCCTCCATCGTAATAAACACCTAATCCAAGAGTCTCCTAATAGCAAAAGCTTCCGACACCTCAATCCATTTGTTTTTGAAAACTTTTCACCTGCATTGTCATCAGTTGCACCTTGTGATTTACATCTGAAGATCATTTTTGTCTATTGTGTCCCATATTTAAGCAATCACATTCTGTCCATTATACTACATTGGTGCTATTCCAATGGAACACCCACTGGAAAATTCCACAGAAGAGACCTGTAATGCTATTCTTACGAGAACTTTAAATGCAAATACATATATTAAAAACCTGATGTGCTAGCAAAACTTCAGTTACAGTTCTAAAATTAGTATTCAATACCTATTAACTCTGGAATAGCTAGTTCTTACATTTGAGGCAAAAGGAAAAAATGAAATTTTGTTCCCCTGTGTTATCTTTCATGCCTTAATAAAATCAATGTCTCCAAGCTTCACACAGCTGCAGCAAAAAACCCTGTTGTTC
>LQNS02006677.1:114339-126625 GCA_001587735.2 Parhyale hawaiensis | reverse complement strand
AAATTACTGGATTTGTGAAGAAGAAGAAGAAGAAGAAGAAGAAGATTTCTGTGTCAACCGTATCAAGAGCTGTAAAGAGTGAAGGTGGAAAGAGCTTAAAGCGTCAGAAAAGACCGCTGCTAACTGCTGACATGGTTAAAAGCGCCAAGAGCGATGTTCCCGCCTTCTTAACGACTTGAAAGGTCATGGAAATCGAGTCTTCATTTTTTCAGATGAGAATACCTTCACCGTGAATCCTGTCTTCAACAAACAGAAAAATCGAGTTGTGAGCTTTGGCCAAGATATCTCTGATGTTCGCTATGTCTCTACAACAAAGCATCCGGCCTCAGTGATTATGCTCGGCGTTGTGGCCTCCAATGGAGAGAAGATGCCTCCAGTGTGGTTCAAGGGCGGTTACAGGTTGACAGGGGCTAAACAGGGAACTCATGACCACAAAAGTTCTTCCTTGGATCAGAAAAATCGTCAGATATGGAGATTACGTGCTTCAGTAAGATGGTGCACCAGCGCACCCATCGAAAACCGTCCAAAACTGCATGAGCGAAAATATGACTTTCTGGGCCCCACCAGTCACCTGATATCAATCCTCTGGACTGCAGCGTGTGGCCGTATATTGAGAGTAAAGCATGCAAAGATCGCCACAACAACATTGAGGAGCTGAAGGCCTCTGTGAACCGCACTTGGCCCAGATGTGGAAGGACTACGTCCGTAATGTGTGTCATTACTTCCGACCACGATTAGGGGCTGTCATTGCTCCCAATGAGGTCCTATTGAATAGCAATATTGTTTAGATCGTAATAAACTAATACATTACAAATATTGTTTTATTTCATTATAAACAAAGCTTTTACGAACTTCGGATGGCAAATTATTAAAACAGGTCAGGACTTTTGCAAAGCTCGGTACGAGATTCAAGTTGTGTCATTACAATACACGTAGTTCTAATGTATTGACACATTATGTTATACATACAGTACTAGTTTAAAGTATTAGTTCGCAGTATTTTTTCATAAGTCTCAGAAATAATAAACTTTCAGACAAACAAATATAGAACTGTAAACAATATATGTTCATTCAATTTAGGAAAAAGAATTATTGACATTACAGCCGTTAATTTCATGGATTGTGTGCAAAATTGTTTATTTTGGTACAAACTACAAGAAGCGAGAGAGTTTGGTTCTATGATTTTTGGACTATTGTTTGTTTTGTGATTTAGTATTATCTGTGAAAACAATAACTGAATAGAGCAATCTGTAATGTTAATAAATCTTTCTCCTAAACTGAATAAATATACTTATGCCTATGCATTATATTATGTGGATATATGTATATTAATCTAACATTCGCTTGGTGCTATAATGTATAAAAATTGTATATGTTTGGCTTGTACCATGCTAAATTAAATACAGTACGCGCATGTGTTTGGCATTAAGTGCTCGTAGAACAACGATTTTGAACAAATGTGTAAGTAAAACACGACATCTATGGTGTTATGCTTGTCATGTTATGCATAAGCTGCGAAGTATGCTTATGATTGCCGTTAAATGTAGTCTTACAAAATATGAATCGATAACTTAAAAACATTGTGTAACTAGAACGCCTCGTGGCGTTAGACCATCACCCGCTGAAAACGGAGGCATAAAGGTAGTGAGTATAGTAATAACTAGTGGACCCGAGCGTGAAAAATTCTCGCAATTGTCGATGTGTTTGCTCTTTTCTCTGACTTGCTGTTTCCACATTTTCTCGTTCACACGTGTTGGCAACACTTATTCCCTTCAGTAACCTTTCTGCTTCAAGTCTTTCTTGTTACTCTGCCGCATAGGCGCTTCATCCCTCTCCATTTCTTGCACGTTTTTCTTCTTGAGTCTGTAGAATTTCGTTCTTCGTGTACGTTCCCTATCTTATTTTTTAATTAAACGTGCGTCTTCCAAAGTAAAATCTTAAGGAAAACGTAATAAACTTGAATGCCACTCCAGTCAGCTTATATGCAATGTAAGTGTACCGTATCCATAATACGGTCTTCCATTCTTAACTATCGGCTTCATTGAAGTGCTCAATTTCGGCCTCTGAAACGAATTCTGCTCTCTGAGAAGAAATATTTGCCTACTGCCGTTGAAATAATTGTCTTCTGCCCGGCGTCGTGAGTGCTCGGTTGATGATCTACCGAATTTTTACGTTGTGACCTGAGAGCGACCTGGTTAAAAATAATGCCATAACGGATATTAGTAATACTTTTATTTATTTTCTCCAACTATCGCAGTTTAAAAGTAATTTCTTCGTCTGCAGTCTAATAGAAAAGGTGGCCAGTGCTGAAGTCTTCATAGTTATGCTCAAGCGTAGGTTCTCCCATGGTGTTGGCTGATGTATTGTTGCAACGCGTTTCAACCAAAACCAGTGGTCATCTTCAGTGGTCTTGCAATGTGCGCTGAGTGCTGTCAGTTAAAATCTGAAATAATGCGGTTCGATGACCTATATTTGTAAACTTCGGAAGCGCGTATGCATCTTGAAGCTCGTTGCTGATTGGTCCGTGGGCCGCGGTGAGCGGCTAGTCTGATGGCTGGTTTGTAGTAGATTTAGGGGTTCGGCTGTTCTCCATGTAGTTTTAGTAACCTGCTCGTTCCCATTGTTTGTCCAATGATTGTTGGCTGTATTTTTCTGATGAGCAGCGATTCCATGATTTGTCGGCGCTGGTGGGCGGTGGTTCGATGCAGTATTCTTGTTCCTGTTACAAGCATTTCTTTGGCTAAGTTTGTGTTGTGATACTGCTAGCTGTGTGCTCGAATTTCTCCGGATTGCAAAAGCAGTGTGAGTCTCCTTGATAGCGTTGTGGTGGTCATGCCGATGTATGATGTATTGTGGAGCTTGCAGTCTCCATTACAGCAGATATATTCATACACGATATTAATTTGTTTAAGGTCAGGGTTTTCTGCGTTGGGATTGTTGCGCATGACGAGGCTGCTTATGGTTGGGCTCTTGCAGTAAATTAATATCTTCAAATTATCATCGCTGTTGATACGTCTGGTGTTGTTCTTAATGATTTGTTTCAGCACTCGTTCATCCGTTTTGTATGATTCTGACATTCGGTTTTGGTAAAATACGGTGTGCGTGGTCGTAGGGCTTGTATCGGAGGTTTCACTATTTTTTATTGCATTGTCCAGATAGTTTTTCAGGATCTAGTATATATATACAAACATTAGTATATCGGGGCAGCAGGTCATTATCTATGCACGTTTCATTAAAACGACGATGACTCCGGAGTTTGGAGGGCTTTACGGCTTCTTTTCAACTTCACGAAACTTCGCTTTTACTTCGGTAGTGCAAACACGCAGGATAATAAAAGAAAGCCATGTCATTAAAATACCAGTGGGTGTCATATTGTAAGAGCGCTACGTTTCCAACATTACTCGTTCATAGTCATGCGGATACTGTCTGTGTCCTAAGTACGGTAAAGTACCTGCCTCACAAGTTAAAACGCGTTCAAGGTTGCCAACTAGCAATTTTTACAAAAATAAAAGACAAAAGTGGCAGGTTTCAAAACTTTCCTAGATTACTGTGAATTATTTGGTACAGAATGGATAATACACAAAAGAAGTAAAAAACAACGTATACAATAAAATATCTAGAGTGAAGTTATTTGGTCATGAACGATTATGAACATGGTTAATTTATTTCATCATTGAAGCAATAAAAGTGGAGTGGAACAATACACGTATCACCCCCACGCCATCTAGGCCACGCCCCCACCCCCAGACAAGTCCCCCTTCCCTCCCTCCCCTATGGCACTGCCATAGGACTGGTGGGGGAAAGAACACGCAGCGAAGAAGCGAAGCCCGAGAGGGACAAGATTAGAAAATATTTAAAACTCGATCTCTTCCTTCTTCCTGACTATTTAGGGTAGGTCTAAGCTCTTTAATGCACAGAGCCTCCAAAACAAGTAATTCTTGCCTTGAGTTGCCACGACAGAGCACCGTCACAGAATCCATGAGCGATTTCGCAGGTACTCTTGTTAGCTGGTGAACTTCTTTTGGGTGGGCGAAGACGGATTTGTGTTGTATATACTTAAATCTTCAACGAAAACATTATCACCTCACTCACTTCGTTCGCAGGTGATAATTAAGTTCATGATGAAATTTATACTATTATTTTTGTTACTAGCCTTTTGCCAAGCAAGTCACCATATATCAGTACTCCTTCCATACTAACACTAGCGAAAAAATGTTTTACAACCGATCAGTAAGTTCTGCAAGATTGCTGTAAATTTTACCTAGTCTTTCAGAGAAAGCCATATAAATTTTTATCCGATACTTAAGCGCTAAATCACCCAGGACCTTGAAACTTTAGTAGTTAATTTATAATATTACGTAAATACAAGTTTTATTTATTATGCTGATCTTCAGCTACGATAACGGTTTCTATACATTTTTGAAATGTGGACACAGTAACCAACAACTTTTGTTTTTTCCAATGACCCCCCACGGCTTTTTTGATATATTTCTTGCGGAATGTAACAGAGTTGTGGGGGTTAGCACATGCTTTTTTCTACTTCATTTCGTAGCCAAAAATAATGAGCTAACGGGTTTAGATCTGGGGACTTTGCAGGCCCCAAATTTTTTTTCTCAAATGTGGGTTTCGAATATCTTTAGAAATTCAACAGTCTTTCTCGCCGTATGGGCGGGAGCAGAGTCCTGTTCGAAAATGAACTTCTTGTTTAAAGCTTTGACCTTCATCCGTTTCCAAGACGTTGCAGTAGGATGCGGCATTCACTTTTAGTCTTTGGAGAAGATGTGAGTAAAGACATCGCCTTCCCTGGCAACAACGCACAATGCCATGATGCTAGCTAGTTTCTTTGTAGTCACTGCATGATAAACTTCAATTTTAGGACAGGCAATAAAGCGATGGTTACGTTTGTTATGAATCCTATCCATGGCAGAAACCTTTTCATTGGGAAAACTTCATGGCTTCCCGTTGGTTTTCAGCCAGTTCCAAAACTTCTTGTACCTCTCCAAACGAAATTTTTTCATCTTATCAGACAGGAGATGCTTTCGCCCCTAGACAGAAGAAGACGTACTTAGCTCTTTCCCTGCCTGGTGAGTTGTAGGGAAACTAACGAAATTTTCGTTCCTAATGTTGACAATGGCTTCAACGCTTCTTTAGAAACCAGCCAAGAATTTTTATGGTCTGTGGGCAGCTCTGCAATCTTGGCTAGTTTTATCAAAACGCTTGCAAATATACCAAACTTTCTGCCTAGATTACTGGAGGGATTTTGCAATCAAAGCTGGACGAGTTCACAGATTACTGAACGTCTGGACTGTGCCATTGCGCAGTGTTTGCCTTAAGTCTCAAGTTTTTATTTTTGAATGTTTATACAGCTAAGCATAAGTGGCATGCGTTAGTGTTGCCAATGTTAGCATGTAACCGGTGTTGCCACCGTTTTAAACTTTGTACAGATTTATCTGGAAGACCCGATACCTTCTTTCTGTTGATGTTTCGTCTGTGTGAATACAAGCTGTTTACGGCTCATGGTGCTTACAGGCATAGGATGAATATATTAATATGTGTTCCCTGTGTATGACCTTATCTTTTTTCATAATTGAGCCCAATCACTAGTGTAATAATATTGTTTGCTATATACTTATGGACATAATTGATTTTTAATAAATTGTTATTATAATTATTGTAAACATTTTCAAGACAAAGAATGAAATTACTTGAGAGATCCCCCATCTTTTATATAGAGCAAAAATGGCAGTTTATCCTGTGCTGCCATGTGGCAAGTGTGAGCACTAGGTGGCTATGAAATATTGCGTCACTTGCCTATAGTAAACCACGTAGTGGTTTTCTCATTTAAATTTACGATTTTGTTTAGAGTGCTTTCTTGCTGATGCCACAATTCATTTGCTTCAGCTGGGACTCTCCGGACCGCATACCGAAATACAACGAACTTTGGATGGAGACATACAGAAGACAAAAATGACTGTGTTCAGCTGTGAATACAAATTCTGTAATTCATCCGAAACTTCGAGATGTCTCTCCGTGGACTTTAGTTCACACTGCACTGAGCATCAATCATGTGCGTTGTAACTCAAAAATTACACTGAACAGAAATCGAGGAAGTAAACATAAGTTCAAATCTACAATACTCTCGAGGCGGTTCTGCAGTGCAATGACGGTAATATTAATTAACTGTAAAGCAGCCCTGATGTAAAAATGGAGGACCTAAAAATCACAAACACGATCTACTTCAGAAAGGAAATAAAAATACAAGGGACCAGGTGCTGTGTTTATTCTTCGAAACAAGATGTTCAACATTCGACGCCAGATACTTGCAAAGCGAATTTCAAAATCAAGCAATTTGTTTCAAAAACAAACAAGTACGTTGCAGCAACAAACTTGAAAATTTGATGCATTATCTTTGAAAACAGAACACTCAACAACATTCTTATGTCTCGTAAAAATTTCAAACTGTCTTGCAAGACAAACATTTTATTTTGTCGATGAAACGCAATATCTGTTAACTCATAATTTGAAACCAATCACTGAACATAACTGTAAATAATAAATGATGGAAATTCAGTATGTGTTGTTTCTCTTGATCAACGCTAATCGAGACACTGTCCCGCTTTGGACCTATTTAAAGATACAAAAATACAGGCTATTCTTTGCTGGACAGTCTAGTTTTCCAGACAAATCCAATTCGCCTTAGGTTTTTTTCAAATCGAAAGGTGCAATGTGAGAAACTCCAATTTAAGAAAAACATGTGCAGAGATTCAACTGATGCTAGTTTGATGTAGCGCCATGCTCATCACTCATCGCTATCATTATTATCCTCATCGTCACGTTCATCACTGATGCCGTTACTATCGGGGGGAGAGAATGGATTGAATTTGTAGCTGCCGGAGTAGATGCGTCTGTTCGGCATCGGAGCGAAGCGCAACTTGTTCTCAGCCGCAAAGTTCACGGCCGCTGGCACTGCCGCAGCGTCTGTAAGTAACATTGAGTACAAGAAATCTCAGGGGAAAGGAGAACCATTCAGCTATGTCAATTACTCTCACTCTCGGTGAAGTAAAGCAAAGTATTCTAATTTCGGGGCCACACTTGACAATCCTGCGCACCACTTGTTTAGCAGATGAACGGCCTGCATGTCGCCCGGATATAAACCTAAAGTTGATATCATTGATACGGTATCGTGAGCTTCGTGTGAGCTGCGCATTCACGCATAAAGTTGTGCGTGTGCGATTATATAGTGTGGCCCCAGTATTATTAAAAAGAAGTACATAATTTCACTTATTTATCTGCTGATTTATTTTAGTCTATCACACCAGACTTTGAACAGCGACAGTAAAGAATCTACATTAACACCCATCAGTGTTCCCACTCGTGTTCAGTTTTTTACTTCGACCTGAACCAGTTTTGCAGAAACGGCGCCAAAAACTCTGAGAAATAAATACCACTCTGTTTCAGGTGTAGTCAAATTTTGCCGCCCTATATAAGTAAGCTTACAAAAATTTCCCCATTTCAGCTCTGAAATATCGACTCTTGAGGACTCTTATCATCACAACCCACTTGGTCGACCGCAACCTGAAAAATGGTTACCGTAACCGGAACTGCAACCGGTTGCAAGAGTTCATCAGCCGACGCGCGCACTTACTCAACGTAATACTGAATTTCTGTGTTGATTGTACTGTAACTTTATCAGCGGAGCTCGCAGTAAATAAACTTATTTACTCACTCAGAGCTAAGGAGTTTACTCGCTCCTCATTTGTATAATTTTTTAATCTCTTAACTTGAAGTGGAAGTTTCTGAATGGTTACTTGCATCTCAGTAACTCGTGTCGCAATCATTGTTCCTGCTTTGGAAGCTGTGATTGCAACACAATGTTGGTTGGTGACCGATGTAGCACAGGTAGCATTAGAGTTGCCTCTGGAGCCAAGTTCTTGTAAACTGCGGCTTCAATGCTTGGTTTTCACCAAATCTTCCAAGCGAAGCGTAAGTAGAAAGCTGGTAGGATTGAGTGAGACTCGTGTGAATGTTGAAGCTTATGGTTCCTAAAGTCTTCTACTTGAGACGTTTTCGGTTTGCACAGTGCGAATGAAATAGCCCAATTTGCTTCGCTTTCACTTATCCGGATTTTCAATTGTGGAATTCAGATTCGCGACTTTGGATTGCATGTCAAGCGTTAACTGCAAGAAAGCTGTTCCAAACGTGACCAGTCTACGATTATCGCCTAACACGCGATCTAACGTGGTGAGTCGACGTAAGTCCAAAACTGAAGCTTTCAGATTACTTAAGTTTAGTCTCGCTGTTCCAGGCAAAGACCCTTTTGAGAAATCAAACAAAGTATAGGTAAGTTAATAACACTTCACTGTATTTGTACGATCATAGTATATCTGCCAGGTTTCTGCGTATGGCGACATCAGAGCCAAAGGTTTACTCACCATTCACGGGGGCCGCCATCTGCAATACGAAAGCAAAATAAATATTATTTCTTTTTTCGTCGGAGAAAGCCGTTCTTTTCGTCCTACAACAATGAGTGCTGGGAGATGATTCGTCCCGCGGGACATAAATTTCTCAGATAAATAATAATACGAAATAAATGACTTCAAGAAGTAATAAATTGAATAACCAAGTATTACACAAAGTACAATGAATTTTGTCACAGTATAATGCATAAATGATGTAGCTGAAATATAGAAGTACATTCAAATAGGCGACAGATTTGCATTGTAGAAAATAATATTCAGTATGCAACTTCAAGAAAAGACACTAGTTATTTCAACCCCAGAATATTTCCCAGATTCCGTCACAGTGTACAGTATTTATGCCACCTCTTATGTAATCTGGAAAGTAGTTCAGTTAATGTTTTCGTTATATTCAACCAAATAAATTCCGTGTACGGTATATACACAAGCCTCTGCTGCATCAAAGTTAATGGGCAAGATTCTGCAGTTTAGACCTGGAACAGAAAAATTTAACACTCGTATATTAATGAGCATGTGAAAAAATATAGTTCAAGACGTTTGACTGATTCGCAGGACTCGAACAATGAATAATGCGGAGTCGAATGCCTGACAAGTCCTTCACTTTGTCGTAAACTAAACATTTGACCATATCCCAGTTAGCAAATGAAGATGATTCTCAGTTAAATATAATAAAGACATGTAAAAACTACGTGTAGCGAAAGAGGATTGAGTTGAAAACAATTGAACAATTAGTAGATGTCCTTTCATAGTCTACCACAGTTTAGCAATGTACTGTATAATTATTTCAGTTACTATGTCTACGAATAGAAATAATCCGGGATGAGATGTATAAATGTAATATCTATTAATCGGAAAACCATAAGAGAAGCTTTGTAAATCATTAGTACTTACAGCAGTCACAGCAACGCAGGCCATCATAAGGAATACAAAGAAGTGCCTCATCTGTTGAAAAGAAAGTGAATTCAAGATAGCTGAAGAGTATGTTCGGTCTAGATATGAAAACTAAAGAATGATTACGACATTTCTGATAGATTCAATGTTAATAGATGGGTCTTTCTTGCATGACAAACTTGAGCAGAAAGAAGCGCTTTTTACGGAAACTACCTCTAGACACCTTCACTATGGCGTTACCTCATATTGTATTATTTCAATCTCTGAAAGCTCCACTGTCTTCTTAGTGCAAAAGCTCTGATGGTTGAAAAAATACCGAAGACGGTATCCAAGATACCGTCTTCGGCACCTAAATTTTCTCCTATCTTATTCCCATAGAGCGTGACAGGAAAGATATAAGTATAGTTATAAATAAAGAAATAAATAAATAAATAAATAAATAAATAAATAAATAAAAACACGACCTGAATTATTATATAGTACTGACTTATAAATGTTCAGTTTTGAGAAATACATGAAATTTGTGTGCTAATCTCTAAAGTAAATACATTTATTTATCCAATAAGCGCAAAATCAATGTTTTTAATTAATCTTAGTTGCTACAGTATAAAATATTACAGTTCTCCATTCTTGTAGCCTGCATTCAGCAATAGATGACCTATTTTGAAGGTGTTGTATTTTATACCTTACATGCGCCTAGCGTTGCATATATGCTACGCTTATTCACGCATTGATGAATAACAGTTATAAAAGCTAAAATAAAACTGCGGTGTTCCAAAATTATGTTGTATTGTAATTTTAGTGTTTTAGCAATGAAATGGAATGGGGAGTGAAGAGTTATAGTCGCAATGTAAGAACAAACGACACGCAGGAATTTGGACAACCTCTTAGATGACCCCATGACTGAATGTACTGCTGCAACTTGTGTTAAACGTCAACTGACATTGATTAATGCGATCGATTTTTTAAGCTAAACATGAAAATATGTAGGAATACTATCTATATAGTAAATACTGACAGAAAAGCACAATTATCATTTCAAGTTCACGAAAGGCTGCCATTTTATTAGGAAAGAGAATGGCGTTGCATATATGCAACGCCAGGCGTTAATGGGTTAATGTTTTATCCATTTTTAACTAGTGCATGCCGAATGTATTCTTTATACAACCAATAAGAAACATTTTTCTTCAACACTTAATTGCAATTAAAACATATAAAAATATTTTCTAAAAATAACAGGGGGCAATTGAGTGTAACCGTTAATATCGCCCAATACATTATAAAAAGCAATTAATCAACAGCTATCAGGGAAGCAATTATCCTTAAATTCTGTCACACTAGTAAACTTATTATCATAGCGAGGCCCATACAATCATAGACCCTATCTTTCGCTGTAAGCAGTAACTCTCTCACAAACGTTTTACCCATTAGCCCGTACTCATATGACGTACTTTTTAAATTCGAGTTACGACTTTTTAGCCTCTGGTGCCGAGCTGAAATACGTGTGAGTTTTAGGAAGCTGTTTAACCGCTATAGCTGTGACGCACTGTCTGATCCGAACACTGGAGCGGGTTATTTTACAACGACCGATACCTTCTCAGTTCAGTACCGTATTGATAGAGTTCACATAGTTTAAAGCCACAGGTCTAGATGCTACAGTTCATTGACATAATTCTGAATGACGCAGGTGCGTGGTTTTAGTGATGAATACGACGGTAGCACTTGTGCAGTTATAGTGACGCCTCACCGTTCTAAAAGTCAGTCCATCAAGTGTCTACAAGTAGGTCAGCTAATTATTAAAAATACCACTGAAGCATGCATCATTGTGGGTAAAACTTGAGCTTTACTCTTAAAAACAAGCATGAATTTCAACCAGTACTCGTCTATTTACTTGGAGGACTTACGTTTTGAGTAGCTGTTTCACCTTATCGGATATATCACTGAATTCAAATATATGCAGCTAGTCAAGTGAAAGGAAGATGTTAAATCGTTGAAACTCTGGCAAACAATGTGCCATGGACCCCGCAACACGTTATTTTATACCTGCCATCGTCCACACTATTGGCTATAGATGCACACAAACTTCATGAAAATGATTAATAGCTAGCAGATGGAAGCAATCATCAGCGTTCAACAGAATACTGCTGAAACGTACTCTAAAAGATGTTCTGCACACACGTGGATGCATCTGTTACCCAAACACCTGTGGTGGTACGACTTTGGTCCATTGGTTTCCCACTTCGATACCACCATCACTTGATTCGATATTTCCAAAATATACTTGTTCTCATAAGTAAAAAAAAGAAATCTAAAGGAACCGAAGACTTCCCAATTACAAATTTTCGGTGGAACAAGCGCGGCGTATGGTGAGCACCTGGTCGCCCTTTTGAGAGGGGCATCCGTGAGGCTCGGGTGCTGCACGGTCGCTATGCGCGTTTTTGAGGGGTTGCACGGGCGACTTCGTTCCCGACATAAACCACCCATACAGGGCGCGCTTGCCCGACCGTGTTCCACGGATGTTTCACGTCTTGGCCAAAATAGCAGTATACTGCTACTTCTGCGGAGGCGCGGAATATCCGTGGAACACGGTCGGGCAAGCGCGCCCACTATGGGTGATTTATGTTCGGAACGAGGTCGCCCGTGCCACGCCTCAAAAACGTGCCTAGCGACCGTGCAGCACCCGAGCCTCGCGGATGCCCCGCTCAAAGAGGCGACCTGTGGCGGCCATGTGTGGACCAAACGCCACGGTAGTTCCACCGAAAATTTTTAATTGGGTTATTTATAAGCCATTCATCTCAACGCATTTATTCATTCTGTTGGACGCTACGCATTCAATGGACGCTGCGCGAATTCGTGCGAAGGATGCAGCAAGTCAATTTTTTTCAAAGCGTTCCAGAAGTTGAGATCCCTAAAGAAAA
>LQNS02006677.1:102800-114133 GCA_001587735.2 Parhyale hawaiensis | reverse complement strand
GCGCCAATTTGACGGAAGGAACAAATAACCCGAGACCCCCCACCCCCCTCATCTCTGAGGAAAGCAGTTCCGCCACAGTGCCGAGCATGCACACACAACTGCAGAGTCAGCACACCAAGATCTGCAAAGAGCTCGTGTGCCATGGGGAAGCGAACGAGCGACGCAAGGTGTTAGAGCTGAGAACGGAAGCATGCAGCTACCGTGGCGGCAACAAATGCTGATTGCTGTGTGATGACTTTGCTTCCGTCGGTTCATCAGATTACTTATATTCTAGAAACAGGCTGTTCTGCTTGAAATCAGACTAGAAGTTTATGGGATAGAAATATGGCTTCTATTGTCGATGGTCATAGTGTACAAACTGCTAGGAAGGCCAGAATGACAGGGAGGGAGCAGGCGAAGACCAATTCCCCCTTCCCCTCCCTTCACACGTCTAGCCTCGCGGTGGGGACAATAAAAGGGCACTATGGGTCCATTTTTGCAAGAAAAAGATGTATTTAATTTGCAAACTACAAGTGACTCTAATACGTACTGTGGCTCCAGAAAGAGATTCAGAGCTGGCAATATTTTCTTTAGATCTAAAACTCTTTTGCATTGCAGGTTCACAAAGAAGGCGATGACCAGGAAAGCGGTACGTATTATCGTATGCTAAAATCGAACGTTTCGGGTATCATACTCATCATCAGCAAGACTATTGAGATAAAATATAGGAAATTCACTAACAAAGACTAAAGTTTACAAGTAAAAATAGCAGGGGACACACATAAATCGCTACATTGAAAGACAGAAAAAACTAACGGTTGATGATATGCAACGGGTATGCGCTTTGCATTTCATTGAGAGGAGGCTTAAACTTAAAAATGTACAGGGATTCGAAAATACGCAGACAAACATGGGATGATTGCGTACCTAACATGGTGAAATTGTCAAGGCTGACTTGGACGCCACACCGTTCGGCATGCTGTTTTTAAAAGGTGCTGCAATGATCGGAAAGTCATCTGCAGACCTGAAGCATCCACGACTGATACTACTGCAATCTTGAAGGACCTCCGTTGCAAAAAAGATGGATCACGTCATTATCCATGTTGGAACGAATGATCTGCGAACTTATTCCGAAACTCAGCTGAAGCACGTTAAAGAACTCATTACCGCGGCAAAAAAGAAATCTGACCATGTCTCTCTGACAAGTATTCTGCCCGCCTCAGGGCTGGTAACCGCCTATACTCTAGGATCCGCTACATCAACGGACAAATTAAAAGAGAGGCAAAGGACAATAAGCTCAAATTTATTGACCTATTTCCTTCGTTTGATGACGATTGGAGATTATTTTTGCCCGATGGGGTTAACTTGAATGGTGCTGGACGCCATGTACTCGGAGAAATGCTGCTCGCTGCAGCGGCTCCCGAGACCGCTGCTTTGGAAGAGGGCTTGCGCACAAGACCTAAGACCATTATTGAGCAGCCTCGCCCCCCAGCCCCCCTTCACACTCTATCAGCCGATTTGCCAGCAATGGAGCAAACGGCTATGAATGTCCCTGTTGCCGTCCCCTTGTAATCCTCAGATATGGTGAGTAAAACTTCTGCCCTGATGTCGCTAAACGTAGAAACCTGACAGATATGCTTGGGTCATACAAATATGGTGGAATGTTATTAATTTACCTGTACTTTCTTGGACTTCTCAAAAGGGTCTTTGACTGGAACAGCGAGATCAGGCTTAAGTAATCAGGAAGCTTCAGTTGTTTCTGGACTTTCGTCCACTCGCCACGTTAGATCGCGTCTTAGGCGATAATCATAAACTGGTCACGTTTGAAACAGCTTTCATGCAGTTACCGCTTGACATGTAATCCAAAGTCGCAAATCTGAATCCCACCATTGAAAATCCGGATAAGTGAAAGCGAAGCGGATTGGACTATCTCGTTCACACTGTGCAAAGCGAAATCAATAAGCTTCTACATTGACACGGGTCTCACTCAATCCTACCAGCTGTCTACTTACGCTTAGCTTGGAAGATTTGGTCAAAACCAAGCATTGAAGCCGCAGTTTACAAGAGCTTGGCTCCAGAAGCAACTTTAATGTTACCTCTTCTTCATCGGTGACCTCGATTAGCCAACATTGTGTTGCAACCATGATTAAGTTCATGATAAAATTTATACTATTATTATTATTAATAGCCCTTTGCCAAGCAAGTCACCTTATATCAGTATTCCTTCCATACTAACATTCGCGAAAAAATGTTTTTCAACCGATCAGTAAGTTCTGCAAGATTGCTGTAAATTGTATCGAGTGTTTCAGACAAATCCATATGAACTTTTATCCTACATATACATAAGCGCAAATAATTCGAGGAAAAAACCACACAGGATCTTGAAACTTTCAGTTAATTTATAAAATTATGTAACTAGAAGTTTTTTTTAATATGTTGATCTTCAGCTACGATAACGGTTCCTACACGCTTTCAAAACTTGGACACAGTAACCAACAACTTTTGTTTCTTCCAGTGCCCCTCCACGGCCTTTTTGATATCTTTTTTTGAGGACTGTAAAAGAGTTGTGGGGGTTAGCACATGTCTGTTTCTACTTCATTCTGTAACCAAAAATAATGAGCTAACGGGTTTAGATTTTTGGACTTTGCAGGCCACAAGTTTTTCTCCCAAATTTGGGTTTCGAATCCCTCTAGCAATTCAACAGCCGTATGGGCGAAAGCAGAGCTCTGTTCGAAAATGAACTTCTTGTTTAAAGCTTTGACCTTCATCCATGGTATTATTTCCATTTCCAAGAAGTTGCAGTAGGATGCGGCATTCACTTTTTGTCTTCGGAGCAGATGTGAGTAAAGATATCACCTTCACTTGAAACAACACACAATGCCGTGATGCTTGCTAGTCTCTTTGTAATCACTGCACGGTAAACTTCAATTTAAGGACAGGTAATAAAGCGATGGTTACGTCTGTAATGAATCCCATCCATGGCAAAAACTTTTTCATTGGAAAAACTTCATAATTTTCCCGTTGGTTTTCAGCCAGTTCCAAAGCTTCTTGTACCTCTCCAAACGAAGTTTTTTCATTTTATCGGACAGGTGATGCTTTCGCGCTTAGAGAGAAGATGTACCAAGCTCTTTCCCTGCCTTGTGAGCTGTAGGGATGCTAACAAAATTTTCGTACCTAATGTTGACAATGGCTTCAATGCTTCTTTAGAAACCAGGCAAGAATTTTGATGGTCTACGGGCAGCTGCAATCTTGGCTAGTTTTATCAAAACGCTTGCAAATATAGCAAACTTTCTGCCTAGAATAATGGAGGGATTTTGCAATCAAGGCTGGACGAGTTCACAGATTACTGAGCGTCTGTACTGCTCCAATGCGTAGTGTTTGTATTAAGTCTGAAGTTCTTATTTATTATTGTTTTAACAGCTAAGCATAAGTGGCATACGATAGTGTTGCCAATTTTAGCGTGTAGCCGGTGTTGCCACCGTTTTAAACTTTGTATAGATTAATCTGGAAGAGCCGATGCCTTCTTTCTGTTGTTGATGTTTCGTTTGTGTGAATACAAGCTGTTTAGGGCTCATGCTGCTTACAGGCATAGGATGAATATATTAATATATTTTCCCTGTGTATGACTGATTGAGCCCCATGACTAGTGCAATAATATTGTTTGCTAGCTATATACTTATGGACCTATTTGATTTTTAATAAGATTTTTAATACAATTATTGTAAACATTTTCATGACAAAGAATGAAATTACCTTTGAGATAAGATCTTTTATACAGAGCAAAAATGACAGCTCATCCTGTGCTGCCATGTGGTAGGTGTGAGCACTAGGTAGCTATGAAAAATTGCGTCATTTGCCTAGTAAACCGAAATTCCGTAACACTTAGTACGTTGTTTTCTCCTTTAAATTCAAATACTCTTGAGACAGTGTGGTGTGCTTGCTGATGCTACCATTTATTTGCTTCAGCTGGAACTCCGGGATAAACTTTGGATGGAGCCATACAGAAGACAAAATGACTATGTTCAGCTGTCAATATCGAAAACAAATTCTGTAAATAATCTGAAACTTCGAGATGTCACTTCGTGGACCTTAATTTATACTGTATAACTTCTGTAATTCGAAACTTCTAGATGTCTCTCCGTGGACTTTAGTTCATACATACTGCCCTGTGCAGCAATCATCTGCGTTGTAACTCAAACATTACACGACTGAACAGAAATCGAGGAGCTAAACATAAGTTTAAAACTATAATATACTCAGCGCAGTTTTGCAGTGCCATCGCGGTCACGTGGTCACATTAATTAACTGTAGAGCAGCCCCGATGTAAAAAATGAAGGACCTGAAAATTACAAACACGCTCTACTTTCGAAGGAAAAGAAAAGACAATGGACCAGGTGCTGTATTTATTTTTTGAAGCAAGATGTCCAACATTCGACTGTAATCCCCCAAAATACGCCAGTACGTGCCGAAGCAAATTTCAAAATTGAGCAATTTGTTTCAAAAACAAGTACGTCGCAGCAACAAGCTTGGAAACAAAGACCGAGGTGATGCAAATAACAATGCATTATCTTTGAAAAGCAAACACTCAACAACATTCTCAAGCCTTGTAAAAATTTCACACTGTCTTGTTAGACAAGCATTTTTTTGTCTGTGAAACGCAATATCTGTGAACTGATAATTTAAAACCAATCACTAAACATACCTGCCAATAATAAATGATGGGAAATCAAGTCACATGTTGTTTCTTCTGATCAACGCTAATCGAATCACTGTCCCGCTTTGGACCAAGTGAAAGATACAAAAATACCGGCAATTCTTTGCTGGACAGTCTATTTTTCCAGATAAACCCAATTCGCCTAAGGTTTTCTTTTAAATCAAAAGGTGCGTTGTGAGAAACTCCAGTTTAAGAAAAACGTGTGCAGAGATTCAACTGATGTTAATTTGACGTAGCGATGAGATCATCAATCATCGCTATCATCACTGGCGTCACTATAATCGCTGTCACTACTACCATCACTGCCTTCGCTACTTTCATCATCACGGGAGGGTTTATTGAAATCGTAGCTGCCGGAGTAGATGCGTCTGTTCGGCATCGGAGCGAAGCGCAACTCGTTCCCAGCCGCAAAGCTCACGGCCGCTGGCACTGCCGCAGCGTCTGTAAGTAACATTGAGTACAAGAAATCTCAGGTGAAAGGAGAACCATTCAGCTACGTCAATTACTCTCACTCTCGGTGAAGTAAAGTAAAGTATTCCAATTCCGGGGCCACACTTTACAATCCTGCGCACCACTTGTTGAGCTAATGTGCGGCCCGCACGTCGCCCGGATATATTTTTAAAGTTGGTATCATAGATACGTTATCGTGAGCTACTTATGAGCTACACATCCTTGCATAATGTTGTGCGTGCGATTATATAGTGTGGCCCCAGCATTAGTAAAAAGAAGTAATTTCATTTATCGGCTGATTCATTTTAGTGTGTTACAACAGATTTTGAACAGCGACAGTAAAGAATCTCCATTAACACCCATCAGTGTTCCCACTCGTGTTCAGTTTTTTGCTTCGACCAGAACCAGTTTTGCAGAAACGGCGCCAAAAACTCTGAGAAATAAATGCCACTCTGTTTCAGGTGTAGTCAAATTTCGCCGCTCTATATAAGTAAGTTTACAAAAATTTCCCCATTTCAGCTTTGAAATATCGACTCTTGAGGACTCTTGTCATCACAACCCACTTGGTCGACTGCAACCTGAAAAATGGTTACCGTAACCAGAACTGCAACCGATTGCAAGAGTTCATCAGCCGACGCGCGCACTTACTTAACGTAATACTGAATTTCTGTGTTGATTGTACTGTAACTTCGTCAGCGGAGCTCGCAGTAAATAAACTTATTTACTCACTCAGAGTTAAGAAGTTTACTCGTTCTTCCTCATTTGTATAATTTTTTAATCTCTTAACTTGAAGTGGAAGTTTCTGAACGGTTACTTGCATCTCCGTAACACGTGTCGCAATCATTGTTTCCGCTTTGGAAGCTGTGATTGCAACACAATGTTGGTTGGTGACCGATGTAGCACAGGTAACCTTAGAGTTGCCTCTGGAGCCAAGCTCTTGTAAACTGCGGCTTCAATGCTTGGCTTTCACCAAATCTTCCAAGCGAAGCGTAAGTAGAAAGCTGGTAGGATTGAGTGAGACTCGTGTGAATGTTGAAGCTTATGGTCCCTAAAGTCTTCTACTTGAGACGTTTTCGGTTTGCACAGTGCGAATGAAATAGCCCAATTTGCTTCGCTTTCACTTATCCGGATTTTCAATCGTGGAATTCAGATTCGCGACTTTGGATTGCATGTCAAGCGTTAACTGCAAGAAAGCTGTTCCAAACGTGACCAGACTACGATTATCGCCTAACACGCGATCTAACGTGGTGAGTTGACGTAAGTCCAAAACTGAAGCTTCCAGAGTACTTAAGTTTAGTCTCGCTGTTCCAGGCAAAGGCCTTTTTGAGAAGTCCAACAAAGTACATGTAAATTAATAACATTCCATCATATTTGTACGATCCCAGCATAACTGTGAGGTTTCTGCGTATGGCGACATCAGGGCAGAAGTTCTACTCACCATTCACGGGGACCGCCATCTGTAATAGGAAAGCAGAATGAATATATATATTTTTTTGGTGGGGAAAGCAGTACTTTATACCCTACAACAATGAGTGCTGGAAGATGATTCGTCCCGCGAGACACAAATTTCTCAGAAACAAATTACTTCAAGAAGTAATAAATTAAATAACCATGTTTTACACAAAACACAGTGAATTTTGTCGCAGCATAATGCATAAATGATGTTGCTTAAATATGGAAGTACATTCAAATGGGCAACAAATTTGCATTATGGAAAATGCTGTTCAGTGTACAACTACAAGAAAAAAAACTATGTAGTTATTTCAATTCCGAAATATTTCCCAGATTCCGTCACAGTGTACAGTATTTACGCCACCTCTTATGTAATCTTGAAAGTAGTTCAGTAAATGTTTTTGTTATATTCAACCAAATAAATTCCTTGTATATACACAAACCGCTGCTGCATCAAAGTTAATGGGCAAGATTCTGCAGCTTAGATATGGAACAGAAAAATTTAATACTCGTATATTAATGAGCTTGTGAACAAACATAGTTCAAGACGTTTGACTGATTCGCAGGACTCGAACAATGAATAATGCGGAGTAGTATGCCTGACAAGTCCTTCACTTTGTCGTAAACTAAACATTTGACCATATCCCAATTAGCATATGAAGATGATTCTCAGTTAAATATAATAAAGACATGTAAAAACTACGTGTAGTGAAAGAGGATTGAGTTGAAAACAATTGAACAATTAGTAGATGTTCTTTCAAAGATAGCGACAAGGCTAACTCATTTCAGCAATGTACTGTGCAATTATTTTAGTTACTAAGTCTACGAATTGACACAATCCAGGATGAGATGTATAGATATAATATTGATTTATCGGAAAACCATAGGAGGAGCTCAGTAAATCCTTTCTACTTACAGCAGTCACAGCAATGCAGGCCATCACAAGGAATACAATGAAGTGCCTCATCTGTTGAATAAAAGTAAATTCGGGCTGAAGAGTATGTTCAGTCTAGATATGAAAACTGAATAATGATAACGACTTATCTGATAGCTTCAATGTTAATGGATGGGTCTTTCGTGCATGACAAACTTGAACAGAAATCGCTCTTTACGGCAACTACCTCTATTCACCTTCGCCATGGCGTTACCTCATATAGTGTTATTTTACTCTTTGAAAGCTCCATTGTCTTCTCTAGTCGTGAACAGGCTGAAAATTTTGGTTGTATTTTTATGATTTTCCAAAGCTAGTACATGCACAAATTCAGAGAAAATTAAGATACGGTAAAGGCCTCAATGAACATATGAAAATTCTTTATACAAGTAATAAGAAACATTTTTCTTCCGCCCTGGCAATTAAAACATATAAGAATTTTTTTTTAAAAATAGCAGTGGGCAATTAAGTGTAGCCGTTAATATCACCCAATACATTATAAAAATCAGTTAATCAACAGTTACCACGGAAGAAATAATCCTTAAATACTGTCACACTAGTAAACTTATTATCATAGAGAAGCCCAAACAATTATAGACCCTATCTTTCGCTTTAAGCAGTAACTCTCTCACAAACGTTTTACCCATTAGCCCGTACTCATATGACGTACTTTTTGAATTCGAGTTACGACTTTTTAGCCTCTGGTGCCGAGCTGAAAAACGTATCAGTTTTTAGGAAGCTGTTTAACAGCTATAGCTGTGACGCACTGTCTGATCCGAACACTGGTGCGGGTTATTTTACAACGACCGATATCTTCTCAGTTCAGTACGGTACTGATAGAACTCACATAGTTTAAAACCACAGATGTAGATGCTACACTTCATTGGCATAATTCTGGATAACGCAGGTGCGTGGCTTCTGTGATGAATACGACGGTAGCACTTGTGCAGTTAGACGTTGAATTGGAACACTTGCGGCACCGTCATGGCTCTTTGTTCACCACAACTTGTTTCTCTTTGGGACGCAACTACAGCTGTAACAGTTTCCCTTGATAGTACGTAGACTATGAAACTGAAAATAACGCTGTATCGATGCACTATCGTTACTTCTGTACGCACTCATATATAATTGTAAATACTCCGCAACAACTCAAATAAGTGTCAGTTTCTTCCGCATGTACGACGCTCAAAATGATTTCTAATACTCTCTTCGCCACAACATGATCTAAAATTGCTCCATATATTGGGATTATTAACTGATGTTCGATAAAACTAAAGCACTCTGAGTGTACATACCTCCGCCAAGCATGGCAATGTTAATAAAAAATTTAAATTAATCCTGAAACAATAATTTCCTCACTTTCATCATAATTAAAGTTTGGTCATTTGTGTCTTATACCATTTAAAAAAATTCGCGCAATTTCA
Organism: Parhyale hawaiensis; assembly: GCA_001587735.2. NCBI lineage: Eukaryota > Metazoa > Arthropoda > Malacostraca > Amphipoda > Hyalidae > Parhyale > Parhyale hawaiensis. Next base: position 105,183 of record LQNS02006677.1, on the reverse strand, counting down.
TGAATATCCGTCCACAATTTTCTTAATCATATTCTGACAAACAATGGCAAAACACACCAGCGGACAAACCGTTCATCAGCGAGTTCTATGACGGAGAGAGTGGTCTAAACTTCCGTTTCCACTACAAAGGCAATATCACAAAGGAAGGAAAAATTGTCATGTAGTATGTGGACCCCTCCGTGGAACCCATGCACAAGGGGTTCCCAGATAGAATGATGAGTGAGCATGGGAACAGCAAGTCGGGAAAGAAGAGGAAGAATAAACAAAAGATCAGTAGTAGAAGCATGTAAATGGAAGGAAGCAAACTGGGCACGGAAGGCAGACGTTTGGAATGCATACCTAGCTATAATGGCTAAGGTACTTATTTACTTGACGATACTTCAGACGAGGTCCAGGTGGCGTTATGCGTGCAACCCATCTTGCGTAGACGTGATGCTGCAGTCCGTGACCAGCGGGATGGCTAACAGCGAGTTATCCGCACAGTTCACGTAGCCGCTTACTACAGGTTTATGTGGCACTTTCCGTAAGTATGCGTCCAGTAAGTTTTTAAATTTCACAGTCTCTGTACCGGTGACATTTCGGATGTGACGTGACATTTTGTTGAATAATCTTGCCCCCCGAACTGCGAAACTATTAGAATACTTTGTAGCCACTGCGTCACCACCAGTTTTGATCGGAATTCGCACGTCACAAGTGCGGCCAATACGGTCTGAGTGTCTGGCCAGGATTCGTCCATTGACGTTGACAGAAATGCCTTCTAGAATTTTCCAGACATATATGATCGTAAAGCGCTCGAATCTCCTTTCTTACCTCATGTAAACTTTAACTCGTTCAGAAAGCACTATCAAATTTAAAACGTAGCCCCGGATTTTGGCAGTAAACGATCGCTGGATAGCCTCAAGGCGCTCTAAGTCTTTCCGTTTGCTTGGCATCTAAAGAGGTGAAAAGTATTCAATCCTCGGTAGTATTAGTTGTTTCCATTAGTTGTTGCGAACTGAATATGAAGTGTAAATATAGCTTCACTTCAAAGAAGATAGATCAAGGCCCAGATCTTGCCTCAAGTTCTGTGAAAGTTTCCACCAGCCTCCACTGCAATTTTCTATTGATAATGTTTGTTGCTGAATAAGTATATTATGTTTTCTTCATTTATTTATGTGCTTAAAGGATAAAATTCGCAATTTACGACGATTTTTCTGACAAAATTAATTAAGTACCAATAGGCTGCTCAGCCGTGTCGTTCTTCGATATGATGTCAAAGATGCCGTATTTTTTTGCTCTAGTTTCACGTGATCCCTCCAGTTACGCTCTTCGCTTCTAGCTGAATCTAAACTTTATCTTTGTTTCATACCGATTAAGTCCTTTACGAATTATACAGATATGATACGGAACTGGAAAACAACTAGCAGGTTATTCGTTGAAATAGAGGACATCCAGGTTCCATATTTCTTAGAGGTTTACAAAACTTCGACTGGATTTTTATTAGTTTAATTGGCTAATTAAACTAATAAAGATCCAGTCGAAGTTTTCAAAACCTCTAAGAAATTAGCAGGTTAATTTTTGGGGGGATATTTGGTGGCTCAACATCAGATACACTTTAGTGTGTCATTATTAGCTAGCATATTATTGAGAATACACACGTGCCGCAGGTAGTTTCACTCTGTATCGTACTACAAAATATTCTTATTTGATGATACTGAGTAGTGTTGCGCTGAAGTTAGTTTTTTTTAGATGTTCAGTGCCATAAGTGATTTTTAGTAATGATGTACGCCCCATAAGTGTTCCACTTTTAGTAGGCGTGTTCTCGAGCATAATGGCTGTTATAACGTTTTTAATTGTTTTGTAATTTGAGAGAACAATAAACGAGTAAACGAGTAAACAACAGCGTATAAAAACAATGGCACCGATGTAACATGACCGCTGGATCTGCTGTTTCATGGAAGCTCAGTAAACAGCTCAAAGCTTCTTAGTTCTCCACCGGCATTGACTGATTTCATAGAACTTAAACCCGACAAATGTCGAGCAGCTACGTTTATCTGGTTTACGCAGTTCCATTCTGCCAAGGACACTTGATTGACAGATGCGTATATCGATATAATTCACGAACACTTGTGGCATGGCAATGTTGGTTTGCTCAAAAAAGCCGTTCCCCTCTCGGCTGTGCATATAGTTCTAAACTCTTGGACTTAGAAATTCAAACTCAGCATAGCAACATCGTCAACCACACTAATTTAACCAACCAGTACCGATCTGAGATTAAAAACTCGTTTTCATTTCTTGACCAAATCAGTTTAGTTCATTTTGTACAGTCGAACACCAAGAAATTCATAGACAGAACCAAATTAGTCCACAGCAGAAAGCTGAACGCATTGGGAGCATCTTCAAG
>LQNS02006677.1:49653-64595 GCA_001587735.2 Parhyale hawaiensis | reverse complement strand
TTGTCGCCTAGCAATGCAGCGTTTGACTGTCCGATTCATCCAGAGGGGATCATTACTGATACGAACTCGTTTAGTTGGGACGTGTCTTTCAGCTGCTCTCAGTATGCTCGTCTTCAAAAGAAAATCAACTACAAAAATAGTAGAAATTTAGATATTACAAATTCAGTGTGGGAGCATGGATGTTGTCGGGAGGTAGGCTGAAATGCAAATGAACAGAGCTACGTGGAACGGCTGGATGTCAGTTCCTGTACAGTCGGCAGAAGTGAAGTTATGTATGGACAGTGTGCATTTTTCTTCTATCGCAGAAATTCTTATGCAGATAAGCTGCATTATCATAGCAAAAAAAAATTATCAGCTTAATTACATGTTAAATACGCAAAAATAGAATTCACTATGCAACTCATTGAAAGATGATAACCTAACGCTCATCACTGGTGGAAATTGCAGAGTACACAGCTATCTATAGAATAATAATTAGAATAGAAAAATAACAGGAGGTTATGCAGACAAGTACAATCTAAGTTTACTATCGTAGCTATATAGTGCACTTAAATTTAAGCATACAATGATGAAGAGAGAAGGAAGAAATAGGCCCTCAGTAAGATTTTTTTAGGATGCTCTAGAAATTTCCAGTGATATTTAAATTAGGAGAGCAGACTGGATATTGCTTCATTTCGTCATTTTCGTGAATGACATTCTTCTCGGAATCAGTGGTTTCTTCTAGCTCAAGAAGACGCACTGTCATGCATAGGAACCTAACTTTTGCATAATGCCAATTTTATCCCAATGGAAGACGGCGCTCATTAAGGTCGTCAATGCAGGCCTCAACAATCATTTTAACTACAACGGAGATTCTGAATGGCCTAACAAGCTCACTATCGATGATGATCCAAAACATAACGCTTCCATGCACTTCTCATTAGGGCCGGTGAGAGTGAGCACTGTGAGATCTTTTGCTCAAGATGTCGAATATATCAGTGATGCATCGAATGGCATAAAAAACAGAAGAGTATTGAAAAAGTGTTTTCGGATTTTCTTCCGCCCAATGTAGTCTCTAGTCTCGTGAGTACTGTATCTTTAAGTGATTAATATGGGTTGGACCTCTGGCTTTTTTTTCATTCCTCCAAACTTAGTTTTAACATGATTTTTTTGTTATTCGATTACGTTAGTACAAAACTATTCATAGAAATGTAAGACAGAGTAATTCTCCTTGCTCTTCCCCTCTTGTGGCATTTACAGCTATGGTGGCCATCACAAGTACAACGACGTACCTCATCTGTCGGAAAGAAATGGAAAAACATAGCATGGCTGAAACTATGTCTTATTGAGACCCCTTTTCACCTACAACGAACAGCACTGATGCTGCTGAGGTAGGGATAACCAACGTTCTATGCAAAAAAACGCTACATATTTGCTTGGCATCATTGAGGTATGGATAATTTTTATTTTGCTTTTATTCTTCCCAGGGGTTTCCAATCAGGGGTGTCGCACCCTGTGGGCCGCGAGATAATTTTTTAAGGGGTGTCCTTCAAAAATAATGTTAAATTTGTTACACAAAGATAATCATAAATTTCATTTGTCACCAATATATGGTTTGTCTATTGTCTAGGGCTGGAGAACATATAGAAAGTTCTCTGGAGGTGTCACTCATGGGAAAAGTTGAACACAACTTTTCTACACAGATAAATTTTCAAACATCGATCTTGTATTAACAGAGTTGTAGTAAACTTGCACACTTGCCCATTATGTGACGAATGGAGCTAACGAAATAATTTTCTGCAGACCCTACATGCACACCTATTGACTGCCTATGCTCTATACTTGTCGTGCTGATTTTTCCTAGCACAGATATACGGTGTTAAAAAGAATTATCAAGGACTAAAATCGTGCAAAACGTAAAAAAAAAAACTACAGCACTGTAAGAGCGCATACCTCCGCCAAGCGAGGCAATAGTAACGAAAAATTCAAATTGGCTCTGAAACCATGATTTCCTTTGTATCAACTCCAAATTATATTCATTTATGCCTTTTGATAGTAATAACAGCTTGTGCAATTTTCTCGAAGATCCGTTCGTAACTTTTTGAGTTATGCTGCTAACAAACGCTATGACCATCATGAGGCAAACATACAAACGAACAAACCGGAACCAAAATTTGATCATTGATGTCTTCTAACGTTAACAACAACTTCTATAAATTTCATAAAGATCCATTTTTTATTTTTTGAGTTATTGTGCTAACAAGCATAAACTTAAAGTAGTGACAAACGAACGAACAAACGGATAGACGGATCTTCACCAAAAGTTAATCATAGTGTTCCTCCTACCATGCCTAACAATCCCAGTGAATATCGTCAAAATCCGTCCATAACTTTTTGAATTATCTTGATGACAGACAGAATAACGGACAAACCGAAAGACAGACAGACAAACACGACGAAAACATAACCTCCTTGGCGGAGGTAAAAATTAACAGAAATGATGCAGCCACGGGTATGCGGCATACGAATATACAATGCGTTTTTGCAGCATATCATTGCATCCTGTTACTTGTTAAGAATTTACTTACTAACTTCTAAGTAATAAGCATCTACCCCTTTTCTTATTCGCCTCTTACCCAAATTCAGAAGCTTTTGACACATGCAAAATGCTTTGACATTGTGCAAATGATTTTGACATACAATAGATTCCCATTCCCTTTGACAAGTATACGAGTTCTCTTTGACAATAGTATTAATTTTGACATCTTCATTTGCATTTGACAAGTGTAATTTTTTGACAAACGTGTTGTATGACTTTGAATATAAGCAATTGGATTGACGAACTTCAAAACAGATTGGCAATAATAATTGGCTATTGAAAAACCTGGTAATAATTTCATAATGTAATTTTGTTTATAGTTAGCAACGTAAAATATTAATTTACCAGCTTGTAATTTTTATGAATGTTTTAGAAGCTTTGAGAGCCCATTCTGTAGACGAGGCCTCTAGTATATTACGTATATGCAAGTTCAACCTTTTCTGGTGTTGTATTTGTAAAATTAATTTTTCATATCCATTTAAACATTGTCAAATAAATGTGAACTCTGACAATCTTTTACTTTGTAATGACAATTGCAATAGCTGAATGTTAATTCCAAATGAACAATTATCAAATTAGGTAATTTAACGTCTCAAAGTGTTCTGTGATTGCAAATTAAAATTTCATATTTTCTAACTCATAATACTTCCAGTCAATTAAAGCGTGTAAGCGTCAAAAGCAATGGCCGATGGTCAAAATCGACTGAATTTGTGTCAAAGGCGAATGAGAAAAGGTATATATGCGTCATAAGTGGGAGCTGAATTTTTCAACTTAGAACATGTAGAACGTACTGTAACCTGTATAAGTAATGCTAGTACATTGTAAACAAGCACCGTTTCAAAGGCAACGGGAAAGGTTCATGTAAGAGTATATTGAAGCAATGTTAGTCCACGATAAACCGTTTTTAAAAATAGTCTAACAGTCCACATTTCATGGTTGCGGCAACACTTGGTAAAACACGGCAAAAACCATTTAGTTTTTTACTCAAAGAAAAAAAATGAGCCAGTACTTCTCTGGCAACTCTTTGGACTTACCTTGTTGAATAACTGTTCCACTTGATCGGATGCGTCACTGAACTCCACTATATGCAGCTATACTATTGCAAGAAGAATGCTGAGTCACTAAACTTTTCACCCGCACTATACCATCGACACTGGAACTGGTTTCCTTATGGCAGTTCTCGCAAACGCCGTTGACTTCTCATGCTCGTGAAAGCAACAGAGATATAACTCTCATATGTGTGCGAGCTTCAGCGTTCATCTGAACGACCGAGAACTATACTCTGAAGCACGGTGCATGCACTCGTGCTTTCAAAATAATAATGTATATTATATTGCTCAAACTGTCAAACATTGAGGCATCATGACCTTTGTCCGTCCAACACCGGTTGTTTTCCATACACTCGAATACCACCGTTGCCTGGATGTTTACATAAAACAATATGAAATGAAACTGAGCCACTCTTTATCTTTATTCTAAGGGATTGGTCTAAATATGAAGTTATTGCTAGAGCCAGGATTCATTGCAGTTTCCGGCGTTAGTGTAATAACTGCAATAAGTGCAATAACTACAATGAGAGCGATAAATGCAATATACTGTATTAAGCCGTGTCCACATATCCTTCATTGTAAAATGCAGCATGTCCTTTTTTTTGAACGCACTGCGTCATTCAAGTTCAGCAAACAGAACTTATAAATGATAAATTTATCCTCCGCAGAGTTCACAGATCTTGGACAAGTCGATAAAAATGTCTTTCTTTTTTATTTTCACTTTAATGATTAGAATCACTGAAAACTATAAAACCTGAAAATGCTATAAAAACACGGACGCCGTCTTTGATTTGGTAGGCCAACGGATTACTCTGTGCTGAGTTCTCTTCTGTCGGCTTATGAGGCTGTAACTACTTTTATAATGCGTTTTTCCTATCAAAATCAGTCTATAAGATTATGGCATACGAATGTGACTTCAGACCGACGCGATATATGTATAAGCAAAAATGTAAAGGAACTATATCATAACTGAATGCGCACCATCATTCATATGGATGAAGCACACTTCTACGTGTGGACAGAAAAAAAAAACAGGTGACGCCCAGCTCGTGTTCATTTTCGTGATTGAACGCGTTACGATGAGGGACGTGTGAATTCATGCCACTTATAATCACTGCCACGTCTCATAAGACTTTAAACGCAATAGCAATTGGTTCCCTAATCAATGTTGTATTTGTTGGGGTAAAAATGTAATTGAGTTGCCATATTTCAAAATCTGACTATTAAATTTTATAACCTTTTTCGTTTGGGGGATACTTCATGAGTAAAGGTAAAGCGGGATATTTGCTAGAATCATTCTCGCCATTGGGAAGAATTGTTAATTAGCACAAGCGCAATGTATACTGACAATTGGTATTTGGAACTGAAATAGGTGTCCGGTCAATCACTGACATGCTATTCCAGTTTGCTACACGATTTTTTTCTGCCCTTTCAATTTTTTGCTGTGTTTGCCTTTTCTTCATTTCCTATTACTGCCACTCCTATTGCTAAGGTGCAACAAGTGCAATCTTTAGGTACAATAAGAGCAAAATTTAGGTGCAATTTTTAGGTGCTATAAGAGCAATGTTTAGGAGCTATAACTGCAATATTTTGAGCGCAATAAATCCGAGCTCTAGTTATTACATGGAACTGAATTATTTGATAATTTGCGGGATTTTTCGTTCATAGTAGATAATTCAATTCTTACTATTACCAGCTATCTGCTCCGGCTAATATACTATTCAATACGAACACATGAGTAATTTATAATCACTCGTGAAAACTACAATATAGTCCACTGCATTGTTTTTCCTACTGGAAATTCCCATCCCGGGTCTCTACAGTATTGGAATTCTTTACGCGCAGGAAAGCAAAACCAATCAAATTGACATGCCGTTCTGTAAGTTGTTCGCCCCATAAACCAGATCTTTTAGAATCCTTGTCTGCTGCAGTCGATTTTTTTTGGAATTGAACTATTTTGTTGTTCATACAAAATATTGCCAGATAAAAAAAGGCATTTATTATACATATGTAGTTGCGTCCAGGAATTGTCATAATAGTTAAAAAAGCATTAATGATCAAATTTTGGTGACGACATGTTTGTGTGTTTGTCAGAATGCTTGTTAGCAACTCAACTCAAAAAGTTATGAATGGATTTTCATCGAATTACTAAGAATTGTTGGAAATATTGAAAGACAATTCACAGAATTTTGGTGGTAATCGGTTCGTCTGCTTAGCTGTTTGTCTACTGTTTGATAAAAATATTTGCCAAAACATAGCTCAAAAAGTTACTGATGGATCTTTAAAAAAAATTCACAGAAGTTGTTTTTACTCTCAAAGGCACAAATGATCAGATTTTGGTGTTGGAAATCATAGTTTCAAAATCAGTTTGAATTTTTTGTTAATGTTGCCCTGCTTGGTGGAGGTATGCACTCACAAGAAATTTCGTTATTTGAAAGTCAAATGGACTTTATTTTTCCCTTAATCCAGGGAAAAATATTACGACAATTTTTGATTGGAAGCTTCAAGTATTAATTTCGTACTGTTGACCAAGTCGCCGAATAGAAACTGGCTCTAAATCACGTATAATATTAATGATTGTACAACTGATTCATCGACTAGAATTAATGCGATATTTCTGATATCAGAAGACTAGATGTATATACAATAATACTCGTAGATATTTGTTGTTTTATTGCAGCGATGCATGAGTGCATCAGTTACTTCCCGCAGGGCGGTCAATTTGCGATTAACGAAGCTTTTTTTTTTTTGTTTAAACAACATGCTCTATATTCGTAAATCGACTGTGTGAGGAATCACATAAGACCAGGCGTAATTTTTATTTTTCCAGATTTATTGTGCAATACTGACGCTCATATTATCAATTCTTAATTGAAATATCAGAATTTCATTGATGTGGATTTGATGACCAAACGTAATGAAAGGACAGTGTAATGTGCAAACGCCAGAAACTGAACTAATGTTGTTCCCAATATAGATTTCCAACTTTTCGGCTGGTTTGCAACACATTCTGTAAAAGTCCTTTACATGGTGTTGTGAAAAAATTAAACTTCCGTGGAGACTGCTGAGTAATTGGAAGTCTTTTTAACTGAGGCCTAAAGTTTACAGTTTATCATCTTCTGGTAGCATCACCTGGGCTGTGGTTCGATGATATTACAATTAACAGGTATCGTATCGTATTAGGTGCCTCAAGATGGGAAATAAAATTTTTGTAATGTATCCGGACTGTAAAGTAGTAATGCAGTTAGTGACTGCTGCTAGTCTCTTCGGTGTAGTCTCAGAAGGACTCGGAGATGCCGTTTCGTGAGAAATCGTCTCTGCTCTCGGAGGAGTCCTGTCTGAAGGAGTCGCTGCTGCTCTCGGAGGAAGCTTGTCTGAAGGAGTCGCTGCTGCTCTCGGAGGAAGCTTGTCTGGAGTCGCTGCTGCTCTCGGAGGAAGCTTGTCTGAAGGAGTCGCTTCTGCTCTCGGAGGAAGCTTGTCTAAAGGAGTCGCTGCTGCTCTCGTAGGAAGCTTGTCTGAAGAAGTTGCTGCTGTGCGACGTGCCCACACCAACGTCGCACAACCTACCCTTGCACGTCTCACGACCTGCACGCCAGACATCGGGCCCAGCGCTACTCATGTGATGGGCCCACTCCTGGCCCAGTGTCACCTTGTAGTGGGACCCAAGCGACGCATCCGCTTCAGCTCTCTTGCACAGTGCAACGTCACCACGTCCCACTACTACCTTTGCAAGCCGGATATCGGGCTCAACAAGCACGGGTCCACCTCTGGCCCAGTGTCACCCACGCTGGTCCCCGGCCCGCTGCTTCCCAACAGAGCGAAGCATCAGCTTCTAATATTAGAGTTGATTTCAACTATTGCGCAGTGTATCTCTCTTGCGCAGTGCATTTTTAATTCTTAAGAATGTATTTTTTACCTTGAATGTCACCTTGCTGTAATCAGAGAGCCACGTGTGTGTCTGCAACCTTGGAGTGTCAAACCGACATAGGATATTTTCTTGTTGCGGTTCGATACCAGCCCGCCGTGAATGCCTGGATCTAATGTACTATCACCTTGCCTTTTAGAATAGGATAAAAGAGCCGTGCGCAAAAGAACTTCTAACTTTAAAAGTCTCCAACTAAAATGTTAGCCTCATGCTAAATCAGAATGGAGCGAATCTTACAAAGTCACGTAGTCCGCATAAAGTGGAGAATTAAAGATACAGAAGCTCGCGACAGAATTCCCCATGACGTCAAGACCTCCACCCCAGGGCCTTGAAAGCCAAAAACCGGTCGCGAAGACTTCTAGCATAAAAGCGTGTCACTCACTGTAGCTTCGTTGATTCGCGGAAAGTCCTGCACCCGCGCAACCATTCGGCCCCTCTCTCTCCGAGCCTCACACACGCTCTCTCTCTGAAACTCTACCTAGAATTGTACTTTGTATAACTAGTAGTACCCAGTATAGTGGTAGCTCAGTAATTACAGCGCTTATCGACATAAGTGGTAACTGTGTTACCCAACCTCTAGTTGGCACACACCGTGTCAGCGTTGTACCGAATCCTGATTATGTGACGATACTAATTCATTCTAATAAACGGTGAACTTCCCCGACCCCAAGTTTCACTTTACACGGAACCGTGAACGGATTTAAAGACAATCCCCTTCACATTGTGGCGCTGCGGACAGGGTTACATCAGAAAAGAGGTTGACCCGAAATAAACTATTTGTGGTACGCGCAGTGAGTAAGAGGGAGAGAGAGAGAGACGGAGGAGCACGACGTTGGCAGTCGATTACAAGGGAGCAACGTAACGAGAGAACGTTGTCTCCGAAAACTCCCATAGTGCACGGAAGAGCACTACTTCAAAGATAACAGCAGCAACGAGAGCTACAGCCCAGCCCTGTGAGAAAAAAAAAATAGGAAGGCTGAGCAGTCACCAACCACCCACACAAGACCACGACGACCGCATAAGCAGCAGAAACGTAATCTGCCCGAGAAGTGTAAGGAAGTTGTTGGGCCAGTGTTGACATAGGAGAACGACAACAGTAACAACGGCAACAGAAGCTGCAGCTGCTACGCTACAGAGCTGCTACAGAGCTACTACACAAGCCAGCGACCAGTACACGGCATCAAGGACAAAGCGGCAGCAGGAAGATCGCGACTTCCCGTATCAAGAAGCCGTCGGACCGGTACTGGAAGAGAGACTAAGGCACCGTTATTCAAGAAGACGCTAAGCGACGTCGGGACATCAACCACGCAGACCAGCCCCCCAGCAAGGGACGCCTCGCATACGGGCAAGTCTACATTCAATGTGATCCAGCGCCGACTACAAGCACTCAAGCGTCTCCGGTAAACTTCGCCTGGCTGATCTCGACCATGGATCTTGGTGATGTATACCTATGATTGTATATGATTATAAAGCTGTTGTCATACGAGTGGCTATAGTAATCTATACGTAGACCTGGTTGCGTATCGATAAAAAACTCGCCATTTTGATAAAAGAATTATCTGATTCAAGTTTGTGAATAGACTCGACTAGGATCCACGAGTCTAGATGTATCCCTGTTGTAGTGGAATAAGCTAACAGGAGAAGACGAGTAAATGAATAAACTATATATTCCTAGAGTGTCCAAATGAAATACAAGGCGAGTGATGGCATGAGCGATCACTGAGCGAATCACACTATGATATACCAGCATAGGATGCCACTGTGCTAGTGTAAAAATAGAACCTTGCAGTTATTGTGTTATAACGAAGTAGTAATAATCGTAATGAACTATTAACTACCGTGGGAAGAAACTCAAGTGACGTACCAAAGCATTGGGTACTGGTTGCTCTATCGCAACAGACTTGATTGGTAAACTCAAAGTGTTCATGAAACGGATTAACCACGTGTGTTAGTGTGTTAGACCTACATAGTGCCTATACGCAAAGGTGTAATAAGTAAAAAACAGGTATCTGTCCTATTGAATATTTCTTGGGAGCGTTGATCACAAGCTACAAGCGCGACGTCCCAATCTTAAGTCGGAACGCAGAAGGACACGGCATTAACCTTGCACAAGGTACTCTTACTTTCACTGGTTAGAAAACATCCCGCCTCGGCACAAACACTAGAGCAAAGTAAACGACTGGGTAATTAGCTCAAAACAATCTGTTCATGGACCGTTTACCAGCGTTATTACTAGAAGCTGGTTATAAAAGCAAATGATACGATTACCGACCCTTGGGTAATTAAACCAGCATAATATCGCTAAATCGCGAGCTCTTGGAGGCGCTTCAAAAATATGCCTACTTCTTAGAATGTTATCTCGACACTCAAAATTTCATAGAAGCGTTTCCAGGGCTCGAAAATAGACCAGCTTATGATCGTATCTTGCTTCTCATGAATCGGGAATGTGCGCGACTCCAAGTGGGAGTCCACCAACTAATCTGCCCGCAGCATGCAATAACGATCGATGAGACATCTGAAGAGGATCGGCAGTAGGCCTCCTCAATGTAAGAGTAGAAATGAATGCCAATCTAGCATAAAAAATATGTAGGCAGTGTAAACCTACGATCGACCAAATCCACGAGGGTTAGGTACGGTAAGATGTCTTAATAGTGCGTAAACTCGTGTTACTATAAACAAATACGAGTCAGGGCCTCTGTGCCGGAAAATGAGACAATTTCAAAATATATGTGTGGAAATAAATAAACAGCTATAATGGTGAATTTTCCAATCGCTGTTGTGAGCATAGCTCACCAGAAATCGCTGTTGAGTAATTATCGTAGAGAAATCCTGAAATAATGAAGAGTAAATGTGGGCAAGAGGATCTCTAAAGTCAAATTTACCTTGAGTATAGGACTATCATAAATCATTTTAAGTATGGTAGGCCAATGAGTAATTCTACGCGAGTTAGACGTAGGATGTGTCTTTCTACCATTGTGCAAACATCAAAGGCACCACATTGTAGCCCTCATAACTTCATCCCTGTTACGAAGCTAGTACAGACGTTTCATACATTTACGAAGCGTATAAACGCACCAGCGTGTCATATAAGCGTTGCAGCCAATGTTAGAACTGTGTGTTCGATTAAGGAGTGCCAAAATATGTACCAACAATGAACGGCGTTAAAATGGACAGTTATTTCTGTAGCCATTGTGAACAAAAAACGCTCGTAGATTGTTTAACTCAAGAAAAGAGTCCAGATTGTACTAGTGTCTTTGTGTAACGATAAGCGACTGCGCTAGACAGCGCATAAAACCGAAGGATCACTACATCAACTAAATAGTGACACGAAAATGTATGACGCTAGAGCGGTGTGTAAAAGGGATACACGCATTCGTGGCGTAAACTCTGGTAAACGTTACACGCAGCCTCTGCGTGGGCACAGGCGCAACGCTGGGCCCGCGCCTCAGCGGGGCATGCGGGACAAGGAAGGCAGCAGTGGGCCACCAGACAACAGGTGCTGGCAGGCTGCCTGGAGCCACGGGCGGTGATGTCATCGTACCTGGCTTCCACGGGTAGCCACCTCCACTGCACAGCTGACCAGACGGCCTTGACAGCCAGCAAGACCACTGGCTAGCCTCTGTAGAGAGAGCATTGCATGCAGCAGTGGGAACTCGCCTGCTGCAATCCCGCCAAGTAGCTAGAGGATTGCATACAGCAGCGCGAACTCGTGTGATGTCATACAAACAATCTTGTAGCCTTCTAATAATGTTCTTGTGCCCGCCAAAAAAACAGGAACCATGTATCTTCTGTACCCTGTACCAAGACGTGTTAATGTTGTTTTAAACATGCAGGAAACTTGTGTCCTTTTGTACACTGACCATGCTCTTAATAATGCTGAATTGTGTGTAACCATGTTGTGTCTAATGTTTGTAGGATGTCTGCAAATACTGATGAAAACATTGTTTCTAGAGATAACAGTATAGAAATAGGTGTTGTTTCTAGTTGCGAAGATATGGGCATGACCTCTTATAATAATTTGTCCAAAGATAGTTTTCCAGTACAACTCGCACATTTCCGCGAGAGTTTAACGCTGCCTTCAAGTTCAGTCACCCATGATACTACGGCCGTAAACCAGCAATTAAGACCAAATGAGGAACTCTGACTGCACAAGCCAATTTTGAATGTAAACATAGTAGTGCCACATAGGATTATCCATGTAGTACATAAGCAAGCAAGAGTGTTATTTCCGAACCTCATACTTTTGTACTGCCAGATACCTAAAAAAATAGCACTAACTGAAACAGTTGAAGAAGACAAGCAGCCAGAGCAACCTGAGGGTGACTAATATAGAACGTTAACTAAGGAAATAAAAGTGAAGTAATTAACCTACTTTTCCGATTCATACTAGAGGAAAATGTAGAGAACTGGAATGCCCTGTTAACATTCTCCAGTTAATGCTAAATAATTCCCTTAATATGCCTCTACGGCTATGATAGGGCGACAGCTAATTTATCATCCCCAAACTTAATTACTCGGGGACGACTTGCAGCAACATCTTGGCCACGTCGAAACTACTAGGAAATTCTGTAGGGAGAGACTCTTTAAAAAAAAACACTAACAGCCTCCACAGAAGACACTACCCTCAGCAGAAAAATAAGCCCTGCTATAGGACAGTATTAGCCAAATTTCCTCACTGACCAAATTAGATTTGCCTACCAGCAGGCCCTTCAAAGGTGGTAGCCCGACAGGGGAACGCTTGGGTACCTATCAGAGTGGAGTGCAGCCAAGTCACATATGTATCACCGATAAAGGTCAAACCATGGCGGACGCATCGTACCGGACCAGACCTGCAGTCGCCGTATCTGTAGCCCTTACGGTAGCGTTGCGCTGTGTGCTTTAACTCAGACTAGAACTTTGATGTCACATCTATTCTCTGGATGATGTTACTATGATAAGTAAAAAATGTATACCAGTGTAAATGTAACTGAGGATGGTTAGGTTAGTTCAAATACTACAATTGTACCATGTGTAATAAGAAGGGATGATGTACTACGGATGTAAATGTTAAGGTAACCCGAATATTAATTACGCTTAAGAAAAATTATTTGTAAAATAATATTAAGGCGTTTAATAGCCTTCTGTGTATGTGTTCGCAGCCTGTTACTGAATGTTGTCACTCCTGGCGTTATCGGGACGTACGCACGGTCACCATGTAGATCTGGCAGTTGCCACCGCATCCATCACCGCAGTGATACCATGGACCGGCAATACTGTCATACCAGGTGCGTTCCTTCTGTCCCGTATTAATCTAGCCTTGCTTAATGAAACCCTCTACGATTTTACGCGGATCTAACTGGCTGAATAAGTTACTGGGATACGGGCAAACACCCATCCAAACTTCCAATCACAGTAGTTCGAGACCTCGTGGTAAATAACGACTTTAATACCCAAGAGTAGAGAAACAAGTTAACTAATGTTCCACCATTTTGGGTTTAACTTAAGTTATTTTACAGGCTTGAGACCAGTTCATCGAAGGAAACCCAAAGGTCTGCGGCTTACCAGATTAAACCTTGGTCTTGTAGGTAGTCAGTTACTTAATAAATGTGAAACGTACGTCTCCATGTCTAAACTTCCTTTACAGAGGAGAATCACGGATTGCTGGACTTGAAACCTATTCATCATTAACCTAAAGCCACGCGTGAATAATATATATACATATATATCAGGAAAACCAATTAAATCAGTGTATTTCACGCAAACAACTTAAGTCTACTCAAAATGTCCTGGCAGAAGACTGTGTGAACCCTTATCCGAATTACACAGGTTCTCCCTGTCATGTGACATAAGCTTAGTAGCCGCTATTCATTCAATCATTCTGATGTTCTTACTACTTAAAAATTACGTAGGAAGAAACAGTAGGCTGAACTACACCCATAGCCTAAGATATTCACTTCCATCCGAGATAGTATCAAAAAGACAGACCTTCTTAGGAAACTAAAACAAATCTGTCAAACTCCTATCACCTCGAGGCTACTACCAACACTGAAGTAGGTTACTCTCAATAGACAAAGTGCCTACTCGTTATTCTGTGTTGCCTAGAGATAACTAAGCTGAGAATCATTGTGGTATACTGTATCCCAGGGACAGTCCCAGCATTTGCCACTCTTACAATAAAGGAAAAGAAAACTCAGTTAACGTAAACTCCTTTATTTTCTGAGTCATTCATTTCTGAATTCAATACTTAAAGTGGACAGAACGGACCTGGTACATAAAAGCGTATACCACAAGGGTTATGTAATCATAGAGTATAAGTGCGTTTCTAATAATGATGTTTCGCTCTTCATGCGCACGCGAGATGGGAAGACCCCTGCCCGAGCGACCTCACAAGGTCAGCCAGCCACGCCCAGGGCCCTTCCTAAGGCACCTGCCTTCGGCTGGTGACTCTCTTCGCGGTGGGGCAGTGTGCGACGTGCCCACACCAACGTCGCACAACCTACCCTTGCACGTCTCACGACCTGCACGCCGGACATCGGGCCCAGCGCTACTCGTGTGATGGGCCCACTCCTGGCCCAGTGTCACCTTGTAGTGGGACCCAAGCGACGCATCCGCTTCAGCTCTCTTGCACAATGCAACGTCACCACGTCCCACTACCTACCTTTGCAAGCCGGATATCGGGCCCAACAAGCACGGGTCCACCTCTGGCCCAGTGTCACCCACGCTGGTCCCCGGCCCGCTGCTTCCCAACAGAGCGAAGCATCAGCTTCTAATAATAGAGTTGATTTCAACTATTGCACAGTGTATCTCTCTTGCGCAGTGAATTTTTAATTCTTAAGAATGTATTTTTTACCTTGAATGTCACCTTGTTGTAATCAGAGAGCCACGTGTGTGTCTGCAACCTTAGAGTGTCAAACCGACATAGGATATTTTCTTGTTGCGGTTCGATACCAGCTCGCCGTGAATGCCTGGATCTAATGTACTATCACCTTGCCTTTTAGAATAGGATAAAAGAGCCGTGCGCAAAAGAACTTCTAACTTTAAAAGTCTCCAACTAAAATGTTAGCCTCATGCTGAATCAGCCTGGAGCGAATCTTACAAAGTCACGTAGTCCGCATAAAGTGGAAAATTAAAGATACAGAAGCTCGCGACAGAATTCCCCATGACGTCAAGACCTCCACCCCAGGGCCTTGAAAGCCAAAAACCGGTCGCGAAGTCTTCTAACATAAAAGCGTGTCACTCACTGTAGCTTCGTTGATTCGCGGGAAGTCCTGCACCCGCGCAACCATTCGGCCCCTCTCTCTCCGAGCCTCACACACGCTCTCTCTCTGAAACTCTACCTAGAATTGTACTTTGTATAACTAGTAGTACCCAGTATAGTGGTAGCTCAGTAATTACAGCGCTTATCGACATA
>LQNS02006052.1:0-13470 GCA_001587735.2 Parhyale hawaiensis | reverse complement strand
GAAACAATTCTGAGTGTTTTGTTTACAGGGTGGTTGCAGTTGGCCGTTCGTGGTGTCTTGTATGAGTTTAGGACTGCCGTTTCTTTTGTGAATATGAGTTTGAAGGGTCGCAAATTGATACCTTTACCTTATCGATCATTCCAGTAGCATCATGTCTCTAGCGAACGCCTAAATAAAAGGTAATGATACCCTCCTTTTGGTCGGTCATGACTGGAAAATGGGAATATAGATCACAATAAAAGAAAGAACACACTGGTTGCTATAATGCTGTAGCTCTGCCAATATATTTTATGAATGCAAAAATTTCTATGACTTTCCGAAACAAATTATTCTATTTGATGGAAGAAGATGTGGGATTGATTTTAATAGTTATTGGGCTTTACTCGAAGTAGAATTGATTACTGGCCTTTTCATAGTCTCAGTGCTCTATAAACTGCTTGAATTTGCAATGAAACTAAGGTCGCTTATTTCTGGAACACATATTACATTTTTAGTGTTTGTTTACTACCGTTGACTCATGTATATAAAAAA
This sequence comes from Parhyale hawaiensis, assembly GCA_001587735.2. Classification (NCBI taxonomy): domain Eukaryota; kingdom Metazoa; phylum Arthropoda; class Malacostraca; order Amphipoda; family Hyalidae; genus Parhyale; species Parhyale hawaiensis. The sequence continues at coordinate 12,939 of LQNS02006052.1, read as the reverse complement.
TTTGCCACCATCTCTTCCAATTACGTTTCACTAAACTTTATGTGAAGCTGGAGCACTCTTGAGACAGCATGCTTCTGCTAAGCAAGGTAATGTTAAAGAAAATTTTAAATTGGTATTGACAAGAAGATTTTTTATCATCACAAAAATTCAGTCATTTATGCCTCTTGACTGTAAAAACAGTTTCTATAATTTTCTTAAAGATCCGTCCGTAACTTTTAAGTCATGTTATGACATATACTAAGACAAACTTTAGTCAAACACACAAACGGACGGAGCGATCATCACCAAAATTTACTCATTTGCGTATTTTAACATTTTTTACTATTAAGAGAGATCCCATACTCTCCTTGCAAGCTGTTCATTTTAGAAGTTGCTTGGAGTCTTCAGTAAAGCTATTACTCGTGAATTATTATTAACTGATAACTTTAACCACCGTATCACCCTTAGCAATCAGTACATTGATGCTAACGGGCAAAGAAGCTTTTCATTCGTGAATGAAACGTCACTTGCTGAAACATAGTTGCCTCCCCCAGGCGCATGGAGGTTATACTTTTGTCGTATTGGTTTGTCACAAATAACTCAGAAGATATGATCGGATCCCAACGAAATTTACAGGGATTGTTTGGCAGGTTTGGCAGTAACAGATTATTAGCTGTTGGTGAAGATCCGCGCAACAGTTTGTTTGTCTGTCTGTTTTTTTTTTCTCGGTGTTCATAACTCAAAAAATTGTGAACGCATTTTTACGAAATATACACGTGTTGTTAGGTGTATTACGAAAGTGAATGACCAATTTTTTGTGATGATCTGTTCGTTTAATTGCCTCTGTGTTTAAGTTTAGGCTTGTTAGCAAAATAAAAAGTTATGAACAGATTTTCAAGAAATTTGCAGGGATTGTTGAAAACGGTAAAAAATAATGCAATTTTGGTCATTATCGGTCGATGAGTTTGTGTGTTTGACTAAAGTTTGTCGGAATATTTGTTAGCGCATAACTCAAGGTTATGAATGGATTTTCAATATAATTGCAGAATTATTAGTGTGAGAAGGCATAATGATTTGATTTTCGTGTTTTACCATAAAAATCATGGTTTCAGAATAAATTTGAATTTTTCGTTACCGTTGCATTGCCTGGCGGAAGTATGATCTCTCAGAGTGCTCTAGTTTTACAATGAAACTACTCAAATGATTATGTAGGCTTGTCTCAACGCCACCATATCAGGTAATTTACTTACCATATTACCGGTATAGTTTGTTTTTATTGAAGAAAATATCTGCCACACTAAAATTAGGTTTAATTAAGAGATTTAGAAAGACAGTATTACAGCAGTATATTCGTCACAACCGCTTCAACAATAAATACAAATGATTTTTTTAGTATTTCTATGAATGCACTCGAAGCAGCGCTCTAGCAATAAAATGATCACGACACTTCCATCAGCTCGCGAGGTCGACACTGGTGTAACTGAGTTCACAACGAAGCGGCTGGGTTCTTAAATAGTTCCCAAGCCAGATATGGAACAAAGGCCAGGTATGGAACGAATTAACCACGCCCCTGGAATCTCCGGCATTTAAAGACATTCCACCAGCTGTATGTACTACCACTGCGTCAATTTCTTTCCCACAATTTAGGACATTGAGTTACATTTTTCGTTATACCATTCATCAGGAAAATTGTATTAACTTCTAATGTCGCATTCGCAAACATACATTCATATAACGCTAAAAACAAGATTGTGTAGTCTTATATTTTTGCTAGATTTAGAATTCTCAGTGTTTGAACCAAATCAAAATTCTACGATTTGTGTTACTATACTTTTCCGATTTGCGTCAAATTCTATATTACACGCACCCATATAAATTCAGCTTATCGAACTTTCAGCCATAAACTGCTCTTACAAAATACAGCAATTAAAATTACTTATTAAATAAATGAAACAACCAATTACTATCTTTGTCATAATTATCTATATAGTACCAACTTACGTCCGTACCTTTTGTGTCACGCTCTTCATCATTAATAGATAGAAGGAAATTCGAGCTTTATTCAGTTCGGGCAGCTGGCGTATCTGTGATACGGCTGGTGACTTGTCTCTCGGCCACAGGTCAGGTCTTTTTAATTGTTTTTACGCCCGAAATTTCTAAGAATAAATCTTTGGGAACCTGTACCGTGGTTTACTACCAAAGGAATTCCACGGGTCCAGTTAGACAGAACAACTTATAATATAATCTACGGGCCACTTAGACAAGGGCAGCTTCAGTAATTATTATCAGCAAAAAGGCTGGTTGTATAGGATATCATACATCGAATCTCGGTGTTGTTTGTGATGTTGACGGGGAATTGCCATGGTACGATGTGAAGGTTTCACTGATCTATCTGAAGCGCCTCAAGCCAGACAGGGAACTTTTCACGGGTTCTGCTAACTTAAGTAGATATTCCACGGGTCCAATGACACGCGGAGGTCAGCAGTCCATGTGCAGCTGAGCAAGGCATTTTTGATGATTTTAATGCCCCTGGGCTCTTCTGAATGAACGGCTTGGGATTTGAAAAATTTTCATGTGGGGGTTGGCACTAAGAGTGCTAGCAAATTTCAAAGGGAAGGGGGGCAGTGAGACACAAAAGCTAGGCCCTAAACAGTACACTTTTTTTCAAGGCCTCATTTCCAGTGAAGGGCGCGGGAAACTTTTTAGGGAGGGAGTGCGTCCCCACGATCCTCCCCTGGCTACTCCACTGCAGGGAATTATCATCAACCAAAATGATAGACTTAAAATATACGGTATCAAGTCCCAGCGTTGAAGAATAAGTGTGGTGTTGCTATGCTACAATATGAACGTTTCACGGGTCTGCCTGAAAGGCCTTGCAAAGCCGTGAAAGTTTCACGGGTCCAGCTAGTGATTATAAATATGTTACACCCTTGCTGAGTCTTCAATTTGTTTCATCCTTTACAGGTATGCGACCAAATATAATTACCGGTACTTTTTTTAATTATTAATGCGATGGCCATGTTCAATTCCCGAGTAAGATTTTGGGTTGTACGAACCTAGAATTTATTCTAATTCTAAGTAAATTTAAGAATAACATTAATGCAACTTGAGTGTAAGAAGTTACTTCAACTCGAAAACAAAATTTAGAGATTGAGAAACTCTAAACTTACGTAATATATAGGGGAAATAAAATTTCTAGCTCTGTTTCTCTTTCACCAAGTTCGCTAAGCTACTTTTTAATATCAATAATATCACATGAAACCTATACTTTGGGTTTTCTTTCCCACATGGTTTACCTACTGGGATTGAAAGAAGATCGCATCATGAATGGAATAATTCAAGCTTATCAAGAAATAAATTTATTTGATTAGGGAAATGTGAAAGAAAAGATAGTGCTGCTAACAAACCCGTGGGTATAGGATCAGAAAAAGAATGTGCTGACATTGTAAAGGCAAGTAAATGCCCAATATTCTTGGGCTTCTTGCCCAAAGTAGTAGATGACTTTTGTTACTATCACGGAATAAAGTGTTTATATTTTTATTTTTTGAACACCAGTGTGACAGAAAAATTATATACTGCGAGTTGTCCGAATTCCCATACGCATACAGATACATGGGTTTCAAAATACAAGAATTAAAAATATAAAAAGTGGGCATGCAGTAGAGGGATGAATAGGTTCATTCCCAGACAGGAGCAGATACTGGAACTTCGGCTCATTGAGCAATTATTAAATTTGAAGATTTTTAATTATTTAATTTGTATCGAATATTAAATGAAATTTTAGAAGCCGTCGAATAAGTGATATCTATGACATCTAAAGAATAGCCTATACGTATTGACAAGCAGTATTGTCGTTACTCACCTGTGCGTGGCCTCATCTCAGAAAAAGTTTACCACAGTCGATATGCTAACATTTTCACTGCGTTTCTTTGTCTTTATAATATGCCACATCAATAATTCAGTCATGCTGCTTGCTCTACCAATTGCACATATAGTGATGAGGTGAATATCAGCATCTGCAGACATCCGCGCCTTGTTTAACATCTGCATCAGCGGATGATGAGATGGTAAAATTCGTAATCGCATCTGCATCCGAGGATGCCAGAACTGTGAAATCCGCTAAAAGATCCGCATCGCGGATGCATTAAAATTACCTCCCACCCATCACTAGTTGCATGCACAATGCACGTAATTACCTCCGTCAAGGAGGTTATGTTTTCGTCGAGTTTGTCTATTTGTGCCTCTTTGTTTGTCTGTCACCCGAATTACACAAAAGTTATGGACGGATTTGAGCAAAACTTACAGGGATTGTCAAGTATCTCAAGAGGAACAGCCTATTGCCTTTTGGGGAAGATCCATTCATCTTCTTCTTTGTCTGCCTCATTTTTATGAATGTCATAACTCAAAAAGTTATGAATTAAAAGGCTTTTATGAAACTTACTGTAGATGTTACAGTATATATCACGAAGTAAATAAATAACCACATTTTTGTGATCTATTCTTTCGTTTGTCACTGCGGTTAAATTTATGGTTGTTTGCACAATAACTCAAAAAAGTTATTGAATTTCTATGAAATTTACAGGTATTGTAGAGGGATATAAATAATCAAATTTTAGTAATGATCGGATCGTCTGTTTCTATATATTTATGTAAAGATATTTGTTAGCAACGTACTCAAAAAGATTTGAACGGGTCTTGAAGAAAATTACTGAAGCTCTTAATAGTGATAAAGGCTCATATATTTAAATTTTAGTGTTTATACATGTAGGCCTCACATAATGGTTTCAGAACCAGTTTAAATTTTTCTCAATAGTTGCCTTTCATGTCGGAGGTATGCGCTATCGGAGTGCTCTAGTATACGTATATTATACGGATCAAGCCAGAACTTGAGCCGGTGACCTCCGGTATATCGTGTCAAGATATATATAAAATTAATGAAATTATACCTGAAGGATTCTACTATAAATTATGACTCTGAAGAGCCATACTACAACCATTTACACTCAAGAAATGGAGCAGGTCTTAATCTAGAGAAAAATAATAATTTACTGTGATGTACATAACTGGTTTTCTTCAGAGAGAAACTTCTTCCAACACTTTCTTTAATAACTTACTATTATATTTTTTGTATAAACATAAATAGGTGAATTATTATTAACTCTCGGTAAGTACGTTATTGAATCATATCTGGGTATGAAAACTTGTGCAAGATCTTTTGCAATTGGTTAATTCAAAAATATTCCGTCTTTGTGTGTCCTGTAAGCTGAAAAATGAAAAATATATTCTCTATAGAAAAGTAACAAAAGCCATGTTCCAGAATTGCCTTTTATTAGCATCAGAAATATACATTTCTTTTTAAAATTAGAAAGTGACTGGAAGTAGAAGGTCAAGTAGAACTTTCTGAAATAAAATCTCTAAATAACGTTTACTTCTGCAGAGTAATATGCGATTTCTGTCGGCTTTCGTTCATGGACAGTGTATAGTGGTTAATTGGTCTAAACATATTTCCAATTATTTATTTCTTAACATCGATCCACTATGAATCACAATATCTGATGATACTTTTGGCGAATCATTCTTATAGATTAAGCACCTCAAAAGAGTGCCACTCGCACAACTACATTTAGTCAGAACAGCACAAGTGCCAATAAAATTATTTGGAGCTCCGACATAGTAATGCCGTGCGATGGGCCTTTGAGAGTAGAAGGAGAGTGAGGACGGTAGGTAGGCAGATGGGTCGGTGGGTGGTGGGTTAGGGTGGAAGCTCAGAAGGAAAGACGCTTCATCGCAACAAATGGAAGACGGGAGAAGCGAAGCGGAGAGGTACATTATTCCAGGGCGTTAATTGGACGGCGGTTAAGCCAATCAGCTGTCAGCATATACACTGCCACTACACCGCTCCTTCGAGAAGAAGTTTTCAGCCATTGATTTCATCGCCGTCCATTTTACAAACTAGGCTTTTCAAAGCAAAACATCTCTAACAAACTGTTGCTTGAATATTAGAGTATTCTTGATTAACTTACAGCCAATGTGAAGAGATAAACGTTTCACCTATACGTGCGTGTTATTTTCTCTGGGGCATGTTGGTTCTGCGACGGCGAACCACAATTTTGTTATGCGGTAAGCCTAAGATAGTTTGAAAGATCATCTACACAGGGTCAATAAAGACCAACGTAGGTTGAATCTCCCAGCCCGCTACTCTCATCAGAGGAGTGACTGCAGCATAGGCCACAAAATAATACATTGAGTTGCTTGCTTGCCCTTACATGCTCTTCCAACGTAGGCCTGGAAAGCATGTGTAGCAGAGAGAGTGACACACTTCCAGCAGTCCACCTCCCTAATGACCAGCGGTCACTTCGTTACCGAGTTATTTCTAATGTCACTACTGAGGCTGCCCATGGGTGGTTTCTTGTGGCAACCCCTAAGGCTACTTTGGCAACCCAGAGTATAAAGAAAAATCGTAGAAAAGCTGAAAAACTCGACAACCAAGCAGCTACTTTGCAGGCTGTATATTTAAATAATTAATTGTAGCAGTGTATACTTGGCAGTTCATATGGAATTATCTTCAACTCGTGTGCATAGGACGTATATAGTGCCATAGAATATTTTGTATATTATAGCGATTGTTATTTTTTCAAAACAGGCATTCGAATAAGGTAATTGCGACGCTTCGCTCAAATGATAGTGTTCATATAAAAGGCTTTTCGAACATCGATATCGCCAAATTTTAACCTTTTTATACCCCAAACTCTTCTTCGGGATGAACTTCACTTCTGCCCAATGACGTGACGATTGTATCGGCCGCATAGGAAATTAACTACTCAACAAAAGCTAGCAGCGATGTGATGTATATTATAATATTGCTGGTTTTATCATGGGATTCGCGTCATACGACGTGATCAGAGCAGTGATCATACGATGTGATCAGAGCAGTGATCATGCGACGTGATCAGAGCAGTGATCATACGACGTGATGAGAGCAGTGATCATACGACGTGATGAGAGCAGTGATCATACGACGTGATGAGAGCAGTGATCATGCGACGTGATCAGAGCAGTGATCATACGACGTGATCAGAGCAGTGGTCATGCGACGTGATCAGAGCAGTGATCATGCGACGTGATCAGAGCAGTGATCATGCGACGTGATCAGAGCAGTGATCATGCGACGTGATCAGAGCAGTGATCATACGACGTGATCAGAGCAGTGGTCATACGACGTGATCAGAGCAGTGGTCATACGACGTGATGAGAGCAGTGGTCATACGACGTGATGAGAGCAGTGATCATACGACGTGATGAGAGCAGTGATCATACGACGTGATGAGAGCAGTGATCATGCGACGTGATGAGAGCAGTGATCATGCGACGTGATGAGAGCAGTGATCATGCGACGTGATCAGAGCAGTGATCATGCGACGTGATCAGAGCAGTAATCATGCGACGTGATCAGAGCAGTAATCATGCGACGTGATCAGAGCAGTAATCATGCGACGTGATCAGAGCAGTAATCATGCGACGTGATCAGAGCAGTGATCATGCGACGTGATCATGCGACGTGATCAGAGCAGTGATCATGCGACGTGATCAGAGCAGTGATCATGCGACGTGATCAGAGCAGTGATCATGCGACGTGATCAGAGCAGTGATCATGCGACGTGATGAGAGCAGTGATCATGCGACGTGATCAGATCAGTGAGCTTCAGTTTATTATGTCCCATCAGTATAACAATAATTTATCTCTGCGCACCTGCCGGAAAGTCTCAGTTGGCCGAGAAAAAGGCGCAAAAAATGGAAAAAAGCATTCGAATGGACGGCCTTTGTCGTAACCTTCCACACGAGAGAGAGTAGATGTGCCCCCCTGACTAAAGTCGGCTCTCTCGATAGACAGCCAACCTCGCGGAACAGAAAGCAAAGTACAGAGAGCCTACCTAACTATATAAAACTAGAGTACTCGGAGAGCGCATACCTCCGCCAAGTGAGCCAACGGTAGCAAAAATTCAAATTGGCTCTGAAACCCTAATTTTCTTTGCCCAAACTCCAAAATCTAATCATTTGTGCCTTTTTATATTAATCGCAGCTTGCTCAATTTTTTTGAAGATCCGTTCATAACTTTTTGAGTTATACTGTTAACAAACGTTATGACAAATAAGAGTCAAACATACAAACGAACAAACCGATCTGCACCAAAATTTGATCATTTATGTCTTTTACTATTACTAACAACTCTTATAAATTTCATAAAGATCCATGCATTAGTTTTTGAGTTATTGTGCTAACAAACATAAAATTAAAAACGGTGACAAACGAACAAGCGAATCATTACCAAAATTTGGTAATCTACTCTTTGTTATATACCTAACAGCTCATGTTAATTTCATCAAAATCCATTCATAACTTTTTGAGTTATGGCATCGAGAAAAATGAAGCAGACAAACAAACAAACAAGCAAACGGATGGACATATCTTCACCAAAAGTTAATCATCTGTTTCTCCTAACACACCTAACAATCCCTGTAAATTTCATCCAAATCGGTTCATAACTTTTTGAGTTATCCTGGTGACAGACAGACAGACAAACACGACGAAAACATAACCTCCTTGGCGGAGGTAACTATAGTCTGACCATAGACCGCAACAGTACTTGACTCTTAGGTCCAAGTGGCCTCTGACGCTGGCGGCTAAAATGGGAAAATGAGATTTTTTCATGAGCTATTATGAACATGTCCAGACACGGTCATGCAGGCAAGCGCCCAATTAAGTGCGTCCCCGCCGTATCCAAGATACCTTCTCCACAAGAAAAATGTTGAGTACAATGGATTTTTTTTTCAATATTAATTAGGGGGAAAAGAATAGTTCTTGAAAAATCCCATTTTACTGCTGTCAACTTTTGGCCGCCAGCGTCACACTAAGAGTCAAGTACTGTTGCGGTCTATGGTCTGACCATTTCATCAAGGCAGTAAGGTCGTTGTAAAATTCCTCTCTTATACGATGCTAATTCTGTGGGTATTTCTCAGACATCTCTAAACACAGGTATAGTGAGCTGGGCTAAGGTATGGGCCGCACAAAATCTCTGAAATACCAATAGACTTGGCAACGCTACAGCGGAATTTGACCACGGCCGACCTGCCTTGCTTGATAAAATGGGCAGGCTTTTATTCGTCAGCAGGAACTGCAACCAGCTGCAACATCTTTAGAAAAGGTACTCAGGTTTGCCCCTGGGTTCGTAAGACCTATATATATATATATATATATGAATATTCTGGTAGGGAAGTGCCCGCTATAGAATATACCCAGGAAGGCAGCTAGGTGATGTTTCTCTGTCAGTGTCTATTAACTACTGACTAACGAGTCACTGCAAATTCCTTATTATTAATTGCTATTATCATATTGAGGGGACTGAAAGTTCTTATTGAGGCCATGTCGCCCGTGAACGTCGTCTATTCTGCAATCAGAAGGTGTCTATTTCAGTAGAAGCTAGTAGACGTTTCAATGTAGGTGCGCATGTCATAGAATAGCACAACGATTGAGACTAGAGCTACACTCGCTAATTATTCAATTTCAAGCGGAGGCATTGGTTTCGCCACTTCCGAGGGGTCATGTTGGAGTTAAATATACTATAATCAAAAACTCCAATCGTCCATTTAGAAACTATTAAATTGTCAGCAGCTTTAAAGCTAATAGTTTATTGCGTTCAATACAATCCAAGGAGCGGTGCAGAGTTCGATCTTGACTGATGCATATGTTACCCTAACCCACAATAGTTCCCGCCATGGTAATCTCTCGCCTTCACGTCCAACTAATATTGAAGTGACTAGTAGAACCCTTCTCATACCGAGGCTACACTTTGCAATCGCAAGCTCAGCCCCGAGGGACATATAAGACTGCCCATATATACTAGGCAAGTTCAGTTCGCCGACTGTATGCTATGGGGAGCAGCGCCGCAAGGGCGAACCTGAATGTCACCTTAGCTATTAGCAAGGCCTTCGGAACATCTGTCTTTCGTATCAACTTTTCTTCGTCCCGATTTCACACTGTCTGATCTTACATTCGTTTGTCCTGTCTCTTCCTTCCGACTTGCTGTTCCCATGGACATTGATTCTGTGTGGGAATACTTCCATGCATATATATAGGTTCCACGTTTCCATCGACATACTATATGTCCCTCGTTTCTCACCGTTGCACTGGAAACGGAAGCTTAAACTATTCAATTAATAACTGCAAGATCAACATACGATCGGGCGGTCGATCAGCTCGGAAGTCTATTCGAATACACCGTGAGAATTGGAAGTTCTCTAGCGGCAGCCTGCACGGCCTGCAAACTGTGAAAGTCTGCTTATTTAAAGTTGTGCGATTGCATAACGTGGCAACGGCGTAAAGCAAGAGCATGGAAGCTTCTGATGAAAATACATGAAGTGTGTAGAATATTTAAGAATATCGCGGAACCCATGCACGAGGGTGTTCCTGCACCGGAAGTTCGCTGCCGCAATCTGAGACTCCTGCCAAGCCGCACTACTATAGAGCGCAAATTTCAACCAAAGAACCCAACGCTAAAAGTGAATAATAAACAGATAAACGACAAGACAATCATCTCCAAAATTGAATCATTTGTTTCTCCCGACTTTTTTAACATTTCCTGCATTTAACATGATTCATTTCTAACTTTCTTAGTTATATTGCTAATAGACAAACCCTAACTCATAATTACTGAAAGTGCCAGATAAACCTGCTGTGAGGGGTGACGTGAACTGTGGGGATAACTCGCTGTTAGCCACCACGCTGGTCACGGACTGCAGCATCACATCTGCAGCAGATGGGTGGCGTGCATTACGGTACCTGGATCTCGTCCAAAGTATCAAGATAATCAAGATAAGACAAACATTAACTCCTAGCTGAGAAGAGGTTGAAAGATAGCTGGTCGTCTCAGGTTAGCGTATTTTAGCCAGCTGGGTCTGTCAAGAATTCTACTTCTGACCAGTTCACACGTCCCTCAACGTAACGCGTTGGTTCCCGAAAATGAACACGAGCCGTGAGTCAGCTTCTGCTGTCGCTGTCCCACTTAGAACAGACCTTCATCCAAATGAATGACGCCACGCGCGCGTTCACTTATGATCTCGTTTCTTTACATTTTCACTTATATTATGCGGTTTCGAAGTAATATCGTATCTTACAACCTGATTTTGAGAGGAATAACCCATTTCTAGAATATTTATGGCCTGCTAAACCGATAAAAGGGAAATCAGCAACGGAGAGCGATCAGCTTGGGTTCCAAATGCAAGATGACGTCTCTGTTCTTTTAGTACATTTTCAGCTCAACTAGTTTTCTTGTGTTGAACGGGAAGACAGAGATTCTGATCGTTAAAATGACGATAAACAATAAATTTTTTGTCGACTTGTTCATGATTTGAAAACTCTATAGTGGGTACTTACCGATTTTGCTGCTGAACTAGAATTACGCAGGTCGTTAAAAAATTGGACGATCTTCATCCTCCCGCATTTGCTCCTGCTGCTTCCATATCAAATTAACGCGCGCCGCGTCCATCAGTTTGACTGAACACGTGTTACGTTGAGGGTCGTGTGAACTGGCCCTTAGGCTACCTATCTCTCCGTCACTATTTCCTTTGTTGCTTCATCTTTAGAATTTCAATTGTATCGATAAACGAGCTTCTGCATGTTATTTCCTTTCCAAGCTTAAATTTCCATGAAAAACAAAGAACGCCCGTCCACCGACATGATTTCAAATTCCAAGCAACAACAAATAAAATCTTTCAGAAAACTGTCCCAACAGTATTGTTCGGTATTACTGAAACACGCGTATTTAAAAGTTTGCCTTCATAGTAAATTGAAACCAAAAATAACCTGGGAGTGACCACGCAGCGGTCATGATTTTCCCACGGTAGATCTAGCTCTGGAGCGTACTCGAAGTTGGAATTTATTTTTCTGAACAAAGAAACCTTTACACAGGATCAGATTCTACGACACCCAACCGTCGTCCATTTTGCATGCTGCCGTCCTCAATTAATAGACACCTTTCTTGGAAATGTATGTTTTAGATTCAAACTTTATATTTAGATACTTTATATTTTACTAATTTATAACTGCTGGGAGTGAAACGTTTTAACGTTTCATCGTAAACAATTGAATAGCAGAAAATCGCTAAGCCTATTTATCTACCTACCTGTAATACATTTGTACTTCTCAGGACGGATCCAATAATAGAGCGTCCAGGGCGTGGGAACGTGCACCACAATGCCCCGTGATGATGTCCTCAGCCCGTATTGGTTGTGCTGCGGTCGGGATTACTGAAGGATGTCAATTAAATAAGACTGTGCCTACGTGCGCCATTTTTTGTTCATATTCTCTGTACTTTAAAAAATTCCAACCTTGTGATTTAAATTACATATCTGTTGGAACTTCAAAGCAATTTAGAGGTTTTTCAATTAACTTGAAATATATGAAAAATATTTGTATGTATTCAGATATCCTATGTATTTGTGCTTTCTCGATTCTAAAGCTGCATTAGAAAAAGTTCTTCATTACTCTCTATTGAAGAAAATAATTCCTCCTTATATTTTTCAGACAATAAAGTATTGGTTTCAAAATCAGAACTGCTTTTTGAAATGGTTCGGGGCAATGTCATCAGTGTTTATATGAGTAATGGCATCCAACTACTACAGTTTTCACCGGCGTGTTACACTACTTTTCGCTAATAATTCTTAACCGAATTGTTGGATCACTATGGTATTTCAACCAAAGCCTTTTACACCCCTACCTAATTTATGGTCCACATATCATATTACTATGTGTTTACAGAGGAATTTACTCTTGTATTTAGGCCTATATTAAGAGGGAGCTTCAGTGAATTTTCGCCCATTGCTTTCTTTAACAAATTCGGCACTTAATAGCTCGAGATTAACAGGAGCGATTTTCATCAAATTACATCTCATGTAAGATCAACAT
>LQNS02005924.1:51645-68667 GCA_001587735.2 Parhyale hawaiensis | reverse complement strand
TTGATGGCTTGCAGTTCTTTTTCCTGTTTCTCTTCATTATGAGATTTTGCAAGTTTATGTTCAATCTCTTCCAGTTTTCGCCGGCATTCAGTTTGTCGCTGTAATACACACGATGACTTTAGGCATTTGATCAATTTTGCTCTTTTCTTTAATAAGCTTTTGCGGAATTTATGGTGGGGGGTTTTAGGACATTTCCTTCTAGCCGGTGGTAGGTATTTCACGCACTTTTCCAACAGAACGTTTTCAAAGATTTCGTTCATTGCGTCACTTTGAGTTGAGTCATTTAGAAGAGCGTCCCAGTTCACCGACCGCAGCTCATCGTTCAAACCTTCCCAATTTATTTGATTATTGAAAGCATTTAAATCTCGTAGAATATTTATGTTATTTTGCCCATTAAACTTTGAGTCACTTGATTCAAAGCTACAGAACTGGGCTGTATAAATTCGGTACTCTGTACAAATAGGAGATCTAAGATGAAATGTGTGTTGGTGAAACAAAGGTAATCATGCCATTGCAACGCTAAACCGTTAACGTTCTGTTAAAGCAGTGGTGCCCAAACTTTTTGTGGTCGTTACCCACTCTTCATACATGATCCTTGTGACCTTGTCTATAACCTCCAAAAAACATAGCCGATGACTACCATAAATGTCTACAGCTGTACGCTCATTAGATCCATTTAAAACTCACTTTTAAATATCCTTTAATTGCAATAAGTCCATTCATACATTCTGCTGTATGGCTCCCCAGGGGGCCATGGTCCCCAGATTGAGAGCCACAATGTTTATTAAAGGAAGCGGTATATACCAGTAAAACAACTCCCAGTAAGTCATCTAACAATGTTCATCTCACCGTTGGTAGTTTCATTCAGTTGAAAAAAACACAGATTTTAAGGAAATCCGATGCAACTTCATCTTTCAACAGAGGCAAAGTCAACAACCGGGAAACAAGAACAGTGTTTGAAGCATATGCGAGCTTTCGAGCGTCAATGCGGTCTGTGTTATTCTGCGGTCATATTCATATGTTCAACGTGTGGCCGAAGATCCAAGCTCGACGCTCATCACCTGATGAATCTAAGAACAGCTGCACAATTGCATGGGGTGAAATGCGCAGGAGCTGATCCCTGTGCACGTGCCACACCATAACATGATTCAATCTAGCCTCAGTCATCGAAGTTAGAAAGTAGGTTATCAGTCGCCTCAAGGCACTGAAAGGTCTCTCTGCAGTGTATATGAACCTGCTTGACCCCGCAATACTAGTCCTACGAGCTTCTCTACTTATGGGAACAACATTCTCACATCTGGTGAAATATCTTGGAATACTTTCTGGCACTTGCAAATGGTGCTTGGTTGCTGTTGAAGCCTAAAAAAAAAATCAAGTCGAGGCGAGAATGAGCCACAAAGATTTTAATATCTTAAAGTTTTAGGGACATTGCGCCAAGGAAGAATGTGGACGTTAATATACTTATATTTTGCGTAGGCTTTCGTTAAAGCTGATAACGGAATCCTAATGTTGAAACTTTCCTGCATGGGTATCGGTGGAAAATGTCTTTGGTGGCTTGAAGCATTCCTGTCAAATAGAACTCAAATTGCAATTGTCAACAACAAAATTTCATCAAGACAGCCGGTACTCAATGGAGTGCCACTGTGCTTGGGACTTTTCTCTTTCTTATCATGGCATACGTTACCTATGTAATTCACCTGCTGCCTGTGCAACGAGATTTGGAAATCACTTATTAATGGACGGTAAAAATGAACTATATTGAAACAAAATTTGAACTGCTAAGCTACGAAAAAAAAACACTCTTTGAATCCACACAATATACCAACAGCAATGGGCATGAAATTGATAGACAGTTTCAAGAGACCTCAGAGTGAGGATGCCAGACGATGCCACCGTCGAAGAACGTTATCCCTGAGGGAAACAGATGAAATGGACGGGTTTTACGAACTTCCTCGTCACTCGTCACGTGAAGGAAACGCAATGCTTACGCTTTGGAAACAATTCTTCTTGAGAATAGAATACTGCAGTCTACATTGGATGCTGAATACAAGAAAAGGCTAGAACGATCCAAAGATCGTTCAGGGCCGGAATTCGATGCATGCAGGAGTACGATTACCACAAACGATTAGCTGTTTCCAGTTGTATTCAATACAACGAAGATTCGAGTGATTCACAATCATATATCGGTTGTCAGCAAAACCATCGAACGCCTCTTGAGAAAGCGCATCACCGATCAGCTGAGAATGCATCAACTCATATCCGACCCTCAGCATGGCTTCTAAATGAAAGAAGCTGCTTAACAAAACTACTGGACTTTTTTTTCTCAAAAGTTACGGATATTAAAAATGAAGAAAAAGGTGTAGATCTCGTAAATCTAGACTTCTAAA
Source organism: Parhyale hawaiensis (assembly GCA_001587735.2). Lineage (NCBI taxonomy): Eukaryota > Metazoa > Arthropoda > Malacostraca > Amphipoda > Hyalidae > Parhyale > Parhyale hawaiensis. The sequence continues at coordinate 66,280 of LQNS02005924.1, read as the reverse complement.
TGGCTTTTGACCAAGCCCCCCATAAACGGCTAATGAAAAGCTAGAAGCCCATGGCATACAGGGAGACTATATTTACGATGGATCAGGGCATGGCTTACGGGTCGGCAGCAGCGAGTGAAGCTTGAAGGAGAGACAAGCGGCTGGACGCAGGTATAATCAGGAGTTCCAATGGGTCGCGTGCTTGGCCCACTTCTATTCTCAATCTACGTCAATGATCTTGATCTAAACATCCGTAGAAAAATCAGTAGATTTACGGATAATACTAAACTATTTCATCCTGCCACGAAAAGACCCGAGCTCCAACAAGACTTTGACCACCCCATGGAATGGAGCACAACGTGGCAGATGAGCTTTAATGTCGACAAATGCTCAGTAATGCACATAGGGCTGGTGAACCCTTCTACCCAATTGAAAATGAAAGGGACTGTATTGGCTGCTGTCACCAAACAACGTAACTTGGGAATCACTATTACAAACAAATTACAACACGGTCAGCAAGTTGACAGGAGTGTGAAAATGGCAAGCAGAGTACTGAGATTCATCACCAGAAATTTTTAATACAAGTCCTAGGACACCATCGTTCCCTAGTACAGGGCATTAGTGCGGCCGTATGAATCTCGCCTAAAAGAACGGAGCCTGATCTCTCTCGAGCAAAGACAACTCAGGGGGCAGCTAATAGAAAGCTACAACGACGTACCTACAACGGAACTCTTTGAAAGAGACCTCAATGATCGCTTGCGAAACAACAGTCAAACACTCAACCATAAAGCGCGAAGAACGACCTTAAATCAGTAGTTCTTTCCGTATTTCATAGTCAGCATTTGGAATAGACTCCCTTCCTATGTTGTTAGTACGGAGTCAGTCAACGCGTTTAAAAATCGTTTTGACATACATTGGGAGAGACATCCTCCACAGCTAAGAACTCCTCCTCCAGGAGTCGCACACTCTTGACGGCCAGAGTTTCCAAAGCCACGTTAATCCACTGCAACTACCCACACAGTTTGACATCTCTAAGTTCCGTATAGAGGCGGCTCTTGATTATGCTTGCGTGCATTCATGATCGTCTCTTTGGCAGGGATTTTTCCCCCTTTTTTCTTTTTTCTTCAATCCTCTACATCCTACTAAAATAATGATAATAGCTCATTGAGGGCCGGGGTGTAAGTTCCGGTGTCTCATAGGGAATGGGCATATTGGTTCATCTGCAGCCGCCTACCCTATCTAACATGTGTTTGGAGGATTCTGGAACGTATCACTGTGAATGTGAATAAACGGATTGTCGCCAGACACTGGCAAAGAATTGGAAGGACTTATGATAGACGCATCTCGAGCAGAAATGGTTCGAAAACCATAGCCACAAAATATTCTACGCTTTGCTGTACGAGGAGCGAGATTGTTTAACAAAATGTCTCGGAATATTCGAAATGCCACTAATAGCAAAGTTATGGAGTTCGAAAATTTGCTGGATGCTCATTTGTGATGAATACCAGAGAGACCAGCTGTTAGTGGTAACGTGCACTGTGGAGAAAATTTGCTGTTGGCTCTCTCTCTGGTCGCTAACTGCGGTCCCACAGAAGATACCCAGCAGCGTTACTCCACACACGTGGGGTGACGTGAGGAACGTCACCTGGACTTGTGCCGAAGACCCATAAGGTACAAGACAGTTAAATTTCACAACTCCCTGACTCGTCCTCAACAATGTGTTAGATAATTTAGTGTAACCAGCTAAATTATTGGTTTTTAAAGATTCAAAGACGCTGCCTGCTTGTTAAATGGAAGTTACTATCTCCTTAAAATTCGTCTCACTTCTCAGGGATAATTGTTGCGTATGTACAGAATCTACGCTTTCAAGCATCCCGCAGCACTGAGTTTGGGTCACTGTAATAGCTTGGCAAAGTTTTCCAAGCGATCGGGACCATGAAGGCACATCAGGAGTCCTAATAGTGTTTTGGGGTCACTGAAGAGCACCTTCCATTTGTTTACCAGTGTACTGGTTTATTTTCTCACTACACCAGTGTTTAGAGCTTGTTCTGCCAATCTGAACAGTATATAGCTACACTGCCATAATTATATTTAAAAGCCTGCCAAATAGCTGGGTGTTACAACACCCACGCTGATGGTACAATTTACGCGGGGCAAATATTATGTAGTTATCATGTATTTTGCGGTTGCAATAAAATACTTCCTGCAGGACTCGTGTCTAGCCACGCAAAATATGGACAAAACGAATTTTATTTCAAAATGAAATGTCGAGTTTTTTTTCGTTGTATGTGCTCATCTTTGATGCGGGGCATTTTTTCTACTTTCCCTGAATGAGCCGTAAAATGACAATTAATCTTTATCCTCAAGGCGAAAAGTTAAGGAGGACAAAATGTATATTGCCACCCCCCCCCCCCTCGTCCCCTTAGGTGGTTACGCCCGTGGAGAAGGGGGTTAGTGGTGGTAAAAGGGGTCAACCGAATGAGTGTTTCTTTCTTTTGTATTTCTCTTTTTTTGTTCCATTGATTAGAGATATTTTGTGCTTTGTTTTCAGCAAGTAGTAGAGAGCTGGCCACTTGGAGACCAATAAAATTGATCTGAGTTTCCATACAGCTGGAGACCTGCTAAGAGGAACGCACAGATAAAAATTACTGAGACGCGCGGAGCGAAAAGAAATCATATTATTTCAGATGCGCCAGTAACTCTTCAGTTTTGCTAGAGCTGCTCAGTCAAAACGTTTAGTTGATTATGACGGACTGTGGACCGTGCCCTTGCAATCCCCTTGCATGCTATATTTTCAAAACTTTTCTCTGCCGAAGAAAGCTTGAATAAACTAGAGAACTATGAGAGCGCATACTTCCGCCAAGCGAGGCAATGGTAGCAAACAATTGAAATTGGCTCCAAAACCACATTTTTTATAATCTCTAAAATCTAATCATTTGTGCTTTTTGATAGTAATAATAGCTTCTGCAATTTTCTTGAGGATCCGTTGTTAACTTTTTGAGTTATACTGCTAACAACAGTTATGACAAACATGAGTCAAATATACAAATGAAGCAACCGATCTGCACCAAAACTTAATCATATATGCCTTTTAACATTAGTAACAACCCCTATTAATTTCTTAAAGATCCATTCATTACTTTTTGAGTTATTGTGCTAACAAACACAAAATTAAAAACAGTGAGAAGCGTACGAACGAAGAAACGGATCATAACAAAAATTTTGTCATTTACTCTTAGAAATCATGCTGATTTCATAAAAATCCATCCATACCCTTTTGAGTTATGCCATTGAGAAAAATGAGGCGGACAAACAAACAAACGAATGGGCATATCTTCACCAAAAGTTAATCATCTGTTCCTCTTAACATACCTAACAACCCCTGTAAATTTCGTCCAACTCGCTTCATAACTTTTTGAGAAATCTTGGTGACAGACAGACAATGAGATAGACAGACAAACAGGACGAAAACATAACCTCCTTGGCGGAAGTAATTATATTTATTCGGTTTAGAATTCAATACCATCAGCATACATAGTCCATTACATCGAAATGCTTTTGGGTTTATCCAGGTTAACCCGATGTCTAAATATGTAGACCTTATTTAAATCTTGGTTCCTGGCAATTCTACGATACTTTGACCGCTTTGCTCATAAGTTTTAACAGATTTCTATCGATGTTGTAGCATAATAAGAGCTGAAGTACCTATTTCGATGTTTCTTTTTTGTGTATTCAATAGAAGCTACTAATACTTCATTTGCTTCAGAGGTGACTGCTTTACTATAGAGAGTAATATACTAGCCATATTCTTTTACATACATGTCCTGAGCTATTCAGTACCTACTATTTGTACAAGTAATTGTCCTGATATGGAGGCTAGTACATTTTATGGTAAAGTGTCTCATTATCGCTACTTGCAATAGACTACTGATGAAGTTGAAAACAGTGCCTGTACTGCAGCCGACATAGTAATCACTGGACCTGTAGAGGGTGGACAGGGAAGTGATATTGAAGACTTTGAAGAAGAGAACTTATCAATTAATGAGTCAATGGTGCACTATTTTGGGAGACATTCAGGCAAAGAATTGATAATGTCGAAGCCCATCAGGTTCGGCTATATGTAAGCTCCGGGATTTGTATAGTTCAAGTAGATTTGCGTACCAACTAGAAATTTATTAAAGGAAAACTGTATATGAACCTGTACCGCTAGGAGAAGAGTTCTAAACAATTTACTAAAGATTTGTACGAATCCTGCTCATCACCAAGTCTTCATGGACAATTTCTTCCTCTCTTACGATTTGCAGTGTAATGTAAAGCAGAAAGGCTTTCGAGCCACTGGCACTGTAAGAGACAATAGGCTGAAATAAAGGTCCAATCATGGATGAAGAAAAAGAAAGAGACTCCTAAGATTGCAGGGCAGATGGTGTAGTCGAAGTGGTGTAGTGGAATGATAATTCCGTAGGCACGCTCTGCAGCAATGCACTGGGCGTTGAACCTATTAGACGGCTGGAAAGAAGAGTGAAAGGAAAAGGAGAAACATTTGCAACAAAACCTAATGTGACAAAGGAGAAGGTATACACTAGCGAGCAAAATAAGAGAACGATTTTCATTATTTGAAAATATAGTTTAACCTTGCGGATTAGGTTAATGAATCTTTTGATGGGACCTTAAGGAATGCATTTAACATATATCTACAAAATATCAGGACAAACATAACAATATTTCATACATTAGAGCAATCTAACTAACTATAACAAAAATTGAACAGTGCAAAATAAGAGAACGATCGTCTCTAAGACATTCTCACATTTAGCCCGGTAATCTGGCAACGTTCAATTTCGTGTACATGACTTCTAGAACTGCCACTCTTATGAATACACCATTCTAGAAGCATGGCACCTCTCGTGAAATTTACTCCTGAGCTGCGGGAAGAAATTGTTGAGCTCAGGTCCTCAGGAATGACTCTTTCGGCCATATCAAGAGAGGTAAACCGATCCAAGAGCGGTATTTCTCGTGCTTTGAAGCTCTATGATGAAAAGAAACAGCTGGAATCACCGGTATCTGCAGGCCGCCCTCGAAAAACCCCTGTACGAGTTGATAGGATTATGAAACGCGATACTCAGAAGGATCCTTGCGAAACTGCAACGGGAATTTCCAGAAAGCTGAAGGTCAATAACAGCATAGAAGTGTCTCGCTATACAGTTTCTCGTCGCCTCAATGCATGTGGGTTAAAGGCACGCAGTCCTGCCACTAAACCACTTATCAGTAAGAAGAATAGGAAAGCAAGGCTAGGATATGCAGAAAGGCACATCGTTTGAAGAGATGAAGATTGGGAATGAGTGCATTGCAGCGACGAAAGTAAATTTAATTTGGTTGGATCTGATGGCAGACGGTATGTTAGACGTGCAACCGGTGACAGGCTAAACCCGAAATGTGTCAAAACATCTGTAAAGCATGGAGGAGGTAGCGCAATGGTGTGGGGCATGTTTTCATCTGAAGGAGTTGGACCGTTGGTGGCCATTAAAGAAACTGTCAATGCTAATGTGCATCTCAATCTTGTACAGCGATATGTTATCCCATCTCTACGATCATCACCAAACCAGCCAGCAATTTTTATGCAGGACAATGCCCAGTGCCATACTGCAAAGAAAGTGAAGAAATATTGTTGCGGAAGAGAATATCGAAGTCATGAAGTGGCCTGCCCAAAGCCCGGACCTTAATCTTAATGAAAACTTATGGAAAACTATAGATGACAATGTACGAAAACGACAACCATCAACAATAAAGGATCTGTGGACTAAAATTGAAGAGGAACAGAAAAAATAACTCCAGTACTTTGTAAGAAACTTGTGATGTCGTGTAATCGTCGCTGTGCCAAAGTTGTTGAAAATAAAGATTTTAGTACTCCATACTAATTCTACAAAACCTAAAATTTACCATTGTTCCATGTTATTTGTTTGTAAAATTGTATTTAGAGACGATCGTTCTCTTATTTTGCTCTGTTCAATTTTTGTTAGTTATGTTTGTCCTGATATATTGTAGAAATATGTTAAATACATTCCTTAGGGCCCCATGAAAAGATTCATTAACCCACTCTACGTGGTTAACCTTTATTTTCAAAAAATGTAAATCGTTCTCTTATTTTGCCCGCTAGTGTAATATCAACATGGAAGGAGTGGATCTATTGCACCGGTTTCTATCAGACTACCGTCAATGTATTCATGGTCAAAACTGGTATTGGCGTCTTCTGATAATTGCTCTGAAGGTAACTGTGGTGTTCTCATGGCGGCTGTATTCGCTTATTCAGTACATGAATCTATCTCAAGAGTAATTCAGAGTAGCTCTAGTTCAGTGTTTGGCCAGGAGCACTGTGCCAGTGGCGGCACCAGAACTAAGCCGGCCAGGACCGAATAGAGGAGTTGCGGACCGCATCAGGTAAAGACAATGATGGATATCTCTCAGTGGCTGTACCACCCGGAAAATGTGTTATTTGTAATAGACGTTTTCGTATCCAATGTGCGAAGTGTTTGAAAACGCTTCATATCAACAACTGTTTGCAGAAATTTCATCAATAACTTCAAGAGCAACCATTGCACGATTTTCTTATAGAAACGCATTATTGTTAGCTGAATAGCCCAATGTCTAAATAGGTACACCCTTCAAAAAACTAACGTAGAATTAATATTTTTCATTGGTTCTTATCTATATTTTATAAATGTGTTTTGAGTAAATAAATGAAGTTTCATACAAATTCATTATTATTTTCTCACCCTGTCTTAAGCTAGGTTTAAAATTCAGCTTGTTTTTCTAAGGAGAGGGTTATAATATACATTGAGTATTGTCGTATTTTTTTGCAGGAATTATCAAGTAACAATATTTGAGAACAAATAGTTATATACAGTGCGTTACCTCTGATTGTGCAAATAGAATTTTTTTTTCTTTTTTTCAAGATGAGTATCTAACTTTGCAGTGTCAACGTTAACTAAATGTGTGGCTATGTTGCAAATATAAACGGCACTTGTAAAATAACTATTTAGCCATTGGCTAAGTTTGTCATACAATTTGCTTATTTACGAGTTTTTTACTGTTACCTCAGATAATGCAACGAGTTAATAAAAACGTCATGAAGAGGAAATAAACAGAAGTGAACAGGAATATCTTTATCATACGTCCAAAACCATGAAATGATAACCAAAACAATTCAATAAACACTGAAATAAGTGTTCAGTAGTGGTAAACATAACAAGTTGAGCTTGAGCATGGCAACCTCCATTTTTCATGATTTTTATGAGGCGATTATCAACAGACTTTGTGAGGGATAACATTTCAGATCTTGGAATAGAATCTGCAGCTGTTTTTACTGCATTCCACAAGCTTACTTTGCTCGAAAACAGCGACCATATTCATAGACCTTCATTTTGATCATTACCCAGAGGTTCTCAATGGAATTAAAATCGGGGCTATTCGCTGGCTAGTTCATAATCATTTTTTATTTAAATCCTCCATCCGCAAGCCAGTTAGTAGTGTACCGTGCTCGGTGTGAGGGAGCGTTATCGTGCTGAAATACCAATTTGAATCTATGAGCGATAGTCTGCTCATCAAACAATGGAATCAAGTTGGCTTCAAGCTACTGGCAGTACCTTTCTGTATTCAGTTTAACTCCTTCTGCCACTTCAAATGGACGAAGATGGGTGTCACATACTATCCCGGCCCAAAACATTACACATCCTCCATCTTGTTGACGCTTAAGCCGTGTCTGTTGAGATCGGTTATGGAAGCCCCATCCAGACGCCCCATCATCTGGACCATCAAGAGTGGCTCTGCATTTGTCAGTAAATATGACATTGGAGAAATCAGTTTTCATGTTCTCTTCAGCCCATTTGACCCTATTTTCTCTACAATTTTTGTTAGAAGTGGTCGTTTAATTGCCTTTCTCACTTTCCCTAGCTTCTGCAGAGCCTCACATCTTGTCTCTCTGCTTAGAATTGGGGCTCCAGCGTCTTCAAATATCGTCTTACTTGCATAAAGTTGTTTTCTAGCCATAGAAACATTCAAACGTCGCAAATCCCGAGCAGTCAATTTCCTCGTAGAGGCTGTATCCATAGTTTTCCACTTGACCTTACCTTCAATTGCATGAGCCTTAATTGTTCGGTGATCACGCTGTAATTCCGTGGAAACTTCGAGTGCTGTCTTACCAGAAGCCAATAACGAGGTCACTTTCATGATTTCTTCACTGTTTTGACCGCTTTTCTTGCCCATGTCGACTAGAGAGTGATGTTGCATAATCTAGCGTAACAGCAGAACTCCGTGCGATAAGCAAATATTGCCAAAAGGGGGGAAATAATTCCGTTTTATTTGTCTATAATTGTTTTTTATAGTTACAACATACCTGTGCACTAACTTACTATAAACATTTTAAATGTTTGGCAGTTATCTTGGAAAATAAGTAAAAAAATTGTATTTGCATAATCAACGGTAACGTACTGTATATAGGCTCGCAGGTCCCAGAGAAGTATAAGGCTCTAGTCCACCACAGATCGTCTAGACCTATTGCGCCAGTGGTGGAAGGCTTCAGGCGACAATCTGCGCCAGTAAACTCATAGCAGTATGCAGACTGGATACAGACTGATCACGTCAAGCGCCGCGAAGCACTTGCTTAGCTGGTAGCGAAGTTTGGTCCAGCGGCCGTGAGAGTCAATATTAGTAGCTTTAGTCTGCTGTGGAGGGTCTAAATCGCGTTAATAGCTTTTGCGACATACTTTGAGTTGCATAAACCGTTGCCAGACAGGAATGGCATGCACTGGTGACGTCATTACGTGAACGAATAGGCACTAGAACAAAATTTATTGTCACTTCGTCGAACTGTTCCTGCAAGTGCCAAAGAAATAAGCGGTAACATTTGAACATAAGTTCGTTACTGAAAATCGTTTTCATCAGCTGAATGTTCGAGATATAGCACCAATATATTTTTAGGTATGAGCGTCATTTCACCATGCAACATTGCTCCTAACGCACTTCGTGCGGTTTGCGAACATTTTCGAAAGATGAACTTCCTCTAAGAACGAAGGAAACTCACTAGCAGAGACGCTGCAGTTTCATAAACGCATTCTTCGATTTTTTAACTCTGCAGTATTAGCCCGACTTCCACTATCAAAGCTGGAAAGTTTGCCAGTGTGCTAGAGCATAAAGATGATCTCTACGTTGCTAAATTAAGACATCGTTAGAGGATAGTTTCCATGTTCGACAGCTTTTCTCGCTATCAACTCTTTCGCAATGACCGAGAACAAAATAAGTATACAGTTACTATCAGCAAAATGCTTTTCAGCAAAACATTTCTTCATAATCGTGTTGTCTAGTGATTGGATTTCAAGCGCGTTTCCGATAAAATCTAGAATCCACGCATTTGCTAGGTGTTTTCAAAGCGTCAAGGCAGTCTTAGATTAGGAAAATTGAAGGGGATTCCACTTTGGCTCTTTGTTACCAACTACTCATACTCTTTTTTTGTCTAACCATAAAAAAAAAACTTTACAAAATTTAGTCTCTCGAACTTAATTATATACAAAATGAGGGAAACTTGTTATATTTCGATGCGTAGATTTAACTTGAATTAAGCATAACTGCCATTATAGGTCAAACCTCAATTGGGTAAATAGCCAGCGGGATAAGCGGGTAAGGCTGAGGATCGTTCACCGCCGCGTTTGCAGTTTAAGCTGTCATAACCGTACGGGCAGATGACCCAGGACTTCTCTTCTTTACTCTACAAGTCGGTGCCAACTGACACTCGAGCAATTAATTGGTCGTGTACTCACATCTTTGTATCCATCGAAAGAGACGCAGTTCCAGGTACCTCCGACCTCCACCAGCCTGGCGCAGTGGCCCGTTGGTTGGGACAAGATGGCGTTGAAATCCCCGAGGTCTTGTAGAGTGCGTCTTTTGGTATAGTTAGTCGAGTTGTCTCGGTAAGTTCTGCACAATTGTACACTTTATGTAAATAGCATTATTAAGCTATTGCGCGCGAGATGCCTTGTAGGGATAGCCGTCCGCGGGATGAGTGACGAAAACTTCAACCCTCATTCACGTTTTCCAGTAATGGGGAGGAGGTTGTGGGTGAAGTGTAGTTCGATTGTAGTGAATTTATTTTGAATGTGCTCCATTTGTCAAATGTAAATTAATAACTATGATAACTCGCATGCCTTGCCTATTAGTTACGTCATTTCTAGATCGACCCACAGTAATGAGAGATGCATTTTAAATCATGCCAATATTATACAGTGCGTGGAGAAAGTATCCGTGTCGCAGCGTTATTACTATATTTTATACTATATCTACCATGATGATACAATCGCATACATTCAGCAATATCAATGAGAGAAAGCAGCAATATTTCAGGTTTTTGTTATAAGGAGTAGAAAATTCGCTAAAAAATAGAGAACAATGAGTTTTTACCATATTAAAGAATGTATTGATAACGAGCATATTTTATAACTAATTATCAATTCAATACCCTTTCTACTTGATAACATTCTAAAAATAGATCTTGTGCATTTGATCTAGGATGATGCAACTATTATTTGGAACTTAGGCCCATTGTTCTTCACAGATCACTTCAAGCTCATGTATGATTTTTTTTTTTTTTTGACGGGAAGTTGAACTTGCATGAACGCCAACGCAGACCTTCAGCTCTGATAATCAATTTACGATTGGGGTGAGAGTCTTGTAGCTGCGACTCCATTAAAAACGTCTATATTGGCTTCTATTGAACGAGTTAGCATTAGCGAGTTCAATATTATTATATATATAATATCACATCTTGTAACAATAGGAAAAACATCGACTGTTTTATCTAACATTGTGTTGTGTATTATAATACTTGTATTAATACTTGTGTTGGTACATGTGTTAGTACACTGTGCACCAGGATATCTGCAGCTCACAGCATAGAGAAGATTGCCTACTAAGGCTTTGGGTAATACGCTGAGACACGCTTGTCATCGCGTTTCTTGTGCATCAAGAACATCTGCATTCGGTAGACCAGCGAACGAGCCCAGTTAGGCCAATGGCGTTATACACGTTCTTTCTGCTGATCGTTATCAACAACGAAGCCTAGCTTAACAAGTCAAATTAGGTAAGCTGACCAAGAAAAATCTGAGCGAAGGTGCATGTAGCGAGAAACTGCTCAGCTGAATTAATATGAAATATTTAGCATTTATGAGATGGGACTAATCTGTAATTAGCTAACAGCTGCAGAGGTTGTACCTACTTGGCCATGTTCACCACGATAGCTAAACGTATATAAACCAAGAGGATCCCGGAAAACGGGCTTTTCGAATCGGCAGCCCTGGCGAAGAGGGCCGGTAGAATTGCCACCATGGCACTGCGTTAATATTGTGCGTACACTCGTGTGGAAGCATAAACTCCTGTGAGTGACTGTCGTTACCTTCACCATGCGACCGAGAAAAGTGTTTCAAATTCTATTCAGGACAAGACTGTCTTTATCAACGAAAGAAGTCGAGTATTATTAGAACCCCTAAGTCATAACAGTGGGTTAAAAGATTATAATAACAAAAATCATCTCTGAACTGTGAAACGGAGACACCGTGAGAAAAAACATAAACAACTTCTTACAAAACAAAAAAAAAAAAAAAAGAAACAACAAATCCATCTTACACTGGTGCTGTAGACAGGATCGAAACACAGCAAGTCGAATCGCCGAATTCATTGACTGTCACGAACGTCGCATTTGAGTGACAATAAATTTTCACCACTAACTAAGGGTTGCCATTTGTAGTGACAACAAGTAGCGTCGATCGGGGCGATTCATCGCATTATCCGCATACTTTAAAATTACTAAAAACGGCTGGGGCTAGGAAAGTTGACACTTTTCATACTTGTATATGATGTTTCAAGGTACGTTCATGTCAATTTGTGGAGAGGTACGTTTTTTGTATTGAAGTTATCAACGGAAAACCGCGCGATGGACTTTTCACTGTAAAACGGAGTGATTTCACTACACTGTTGGTGTGAAAAATTGCAGTACAATAATAATAGTAAAAAATGGGTAAAATGTTACTACAATGAAAACAAACTGCTAGGAAACTATATAAGATGTTTCCAGGCAAGTTGGTATCTAGGTACATATGTAAATTTCCCGGTATAAATACGTATATTTCGTATATTATAACATGCGTTTGTGGACTACGTATTGATAGAAGTTTAATTTCTTGGAGTCACTTCTGCTCTCCTTGATTAATGATGAACAGGATGATTGACCCGTTTGACACGATGATTGACAGGTTGGCATGCTCTCGCTTGAGCGTGATTGATGACTCTTGACAGGTTGACAGCATGACTGACAGGCTGTCGCTTGAGCTTGATCGGTCGGTGTCGCACACGAGTCTTGCATGTGGGAGCTAATTCCACCCGCACCTGCCCATACAATACCTATCAGTACAAAAGGGATACGATACTACTTAGTAGAAAAGGTTTTCCTATGTCACCTCACAAACAACAAAACACAGAAATAACTTTTTTGAGCACTGAAATTCCACATATTTTTCAACAAAAAAAAAAACACTTAAATAGTTTTTTTGAGCACTGAAATTCCACGTATTTTTATATAAAGTCGATAATATCTCAAAGTGTTATGCTCCTTTTCACTTTTCACTGCATCTATTTTTTTTTTTTTTTTTTGCCCAGATGAAGTTCTTTGACAGGAAAAAAATTGATTGTTCACCACACCTTGCATTTTTTTGTGTACAAAGCCATATTGCAGGGCTCCAAGACATTTATCTATGATTGCACAGATATTTCTCTTTCATTCATGAGCATTAGTTTCCTTATATTATTTATAGCATTTGCTTGGATGTTCATTGCCCAATTTGTTATTTGAACCACACTACACTATGAATAATCGAAAATAAGATAATAATCGTAAATCGTAACCTATCTGAAATAAAACAAACTGCTAGATATTGCAGTAGAAATGATGCTAAATGGTTTGTCAAGCAATGTTGATACATTCTGAGCCATGAAAAACTTATAAAATGCAATTTTGCAAGTGCGATTTTTCACCCAATACGATTTTTAGATCGGGGTGAATCATCGCACTCAGTAAATTCATTATAACTAACGAACCAAAGGGATTACAGCAAAATGCTTTTAACACGTTCATAATTTGTCTTTCAAATACGTTTCTGAAAAAAATTGAACAAATTTCACCAGGATCTTTGGTCTCCAGCATCAAAGTTGCGGGACTTTTGCGAAACTTGCGAAAAAACGTTTTTTTGGGGTGGAAAACTGTGACTGTTTTTCTTCAGTAGGTAAATGCAATAAAATCGAGCGAACTTAAATAAATGAATACATCATTTTATAGAGAAAAAAAGATGGGCTTGCCGATGGTGCATTTAGTTTTCTTCTTTTTTTTTTAATTTTTGAGGTGAAAAGTCGACTGCGAATATTCACCCCGATGTACGAGGTGTGATGAATCACCCCGGTCGACACTAACCACAGAATTCAGAGAACTATGCAGTGAACAATGTGTGAACACTCTACGAAGTGAAGTCGCCTGCGAAAACAACAAAAGTGTCAACCGTCTGCGAAGTGAAGACGAAGCGAACTCGTCAGTGAAGTCAACAATGTGTGAACACTCTAGGAAGTAGAGTCGACTGTGAAGTCAACAAATGTGTCAACACTCTACGAAATGAAGACGAAGTGAACTCGACAGTGAAGTCAACATTAGTCCACAACCAACTACGGGTTACCAAATGTAAGTCACAAGTAACCTCTAAACGCTGTGAAGTCAACAGAAGTCCACTGATGAAACAAGACGTGAGCGACTACAAGGGCAAGACCAAGGTTGCACCTGAAAGAACCCCAGTCAGCTCACCCGCAGTACGTCAAAGATAATTGGACGAATACCAGCGAGGCTGGGTCCTTGCAAGCGTCCTGGCGTCAATGGCACACGCTAGCCCGGTGCAACTCCACCCTACTAAATGGTGAGGTAAACAAACGCAAGACCAGCTACGATAGAAGTTACTGCAGTCCAGTCGTCACCAGCAGCAACACCACTACCTAGTACAAGCAGCATGGCCTCGGCCGCGCCTGAGGGAATCCCCGTCAGCTCACTCGCAATACATGCAATGAAGCATATTGGCGGAGCTTGTTACTTGCAAGCGGTCTGGCATCAATGGTACACGCTAACCCGGTATATCTACCACCACAAGAGGCATTGAAACAGCGTGGACTGCACCTGCAATAATTAAAATATAAGTATTGTCCTCTGAGTTGAATTTATTTTTATCGACTAGGACAATACCAGTAGCAATAATTCTGTTACCAGGTGAGATCGTGATTAAGTATCAGTTTCCGCAAAGAGCTGGTAAGCTGAGATTAGCCCACGAGCGCCCAGGAAAATTCTTAGGCATAGGAATATTACGAAATTTATATAATTTATCCTTTATTGTATCAATATTGACAAAAAATGCTAAAAACATAAAACCTTCGTTATTCGTACGAGATACGAGGTGTTCATTTAAATGAACAGTGGGCAAGAGGTGCAATCTATGAGTTTTATAATTTCATAAGAAACAGCATCTAATCCCTAATTACAAACGTGGAAGAATGATGATTGGGAACTTAACTATAAGTGACTATGCAT
>LQNS02005924.1:35326-50156 GCA_001587735.2 Parhyale hawaiensis | reverse complement strand
CTCCTTCAGTAATGTCGGTTCATGAAGAATTTGCGACACATTTTCGTTATCATTCGAAAAGCATTTCTTTTCCCATGAATACGTTTTTCTCTTCTTACTTTGTGATCGCGATAGTTTTTTCTTGTCTTGTTCTATTTCTTGTTCAGATGGTTCAGACGTCAGGCGATCAGTCCTGTTTCCATGATTTCCAACAGTTATATGAGCAGGCATTGACAAAAGTCAACTACCAAGTAGTTTAACATTTTCATCTACAATCGCCGCATCATCTGGAAGATCATCAACGTCAGAATCTGCTCCCTCAACAGCTGGCGGTTCTAATCTGATATCAAGTCCACCCTCGCAGTCATCCTCGTCCGGTAATTCCAGCAGATAAGCCACGGCATCCTCGACGCTTTTGAATATTCTGCAAAGGAAACGTGGATTAGCTTTCTAAATATTCGCTTCACTTTAGGATTAGATTATTGAATAGTTTGGGCCTCCGTTTCCACAACTAAAGTGATCTATCAGAGGAAGAAATAAGGGACCTACAACAATCCCCATGAGGGCGCAGATTCTCAAAACAAAGCATGGGCGAACCTATCTAGGCTAAACCTATGGCCCTTCCTATGCCCCAGAGGCTAGAGGCATTTCACTTCATGAATACAATTCAAAATTTACTTCAAAACACACTGATATGAAACAACAAAAACTGAATCTAATAGACGCTCGTTTTAGGTTTGTTTTTAGCTACACAGTTATCATATTGTACCTTCGCTACAGTACACCTCTTGCCCACTGTTCATTTGAATGAACGGCCATTTTGAAAATCGTGTCTCAGGTGCACAAATACCTCAACAATCACGAAAAATTGATACAATACGCACTTATATGTTATTTAAAACATATTCTAAGCAATCAGCGATACATTAAAATTTATAGACACACGGATGTGATACGTACCTCTCACTGGTCATTTTGATAATCTTCAAAATACAGCAGAGAATTTAGAGATGCAACCACCTTGTTATGGTTGTCAAACAGTTTCGGCAAGTTTGCGTTGATAAACAAACATTTTCTCTATTAAACAAAGCATAGCAAACTGTTTAATTACTATGGGTTACGACACTAGAGCACAAAATGTCAAGGCAATTTGGTGTTCATTTAAATGAACACTGGGTGCTCGTGGGCTAATTAAGAACAAGGAAATTTAATATCAAATAATAAGTTGACCGGTGCCCTATAAATAAAAGCATTGACGCGTATATACGATAAAACCAAACAGGAAATAAATGTCAATTTCAGAGCTAGTTAATGAATAAGGGTCTAACAATGAGCAGGTCAAAATTTACAATCTAACATTATCGGTGTGTCTAGTGCTACGACGAGCTGTTTGTTAAAAAGGGATAGCTTTTAACAAACAGCTTCATTCAGACATTCATCCCCTACTTTAGCAATGCGCTTTATTGGGTAAGGGTAGCTGTTACGTTGGAGCAATCATCGTCACCCAAGTCCAATAAGAGACGCACAACGCAGCCCTAACAAGAGATATGCTTGTCGCAGGACCTACAACCCTCCATCGAAATGTTATTTACCAGCGCTTGCAAATCATGGAAGCCTTGTACATTAGAACCAAGCGACCAAGCATGAATTATCAAATAACTGGATTCTGTAAAACCCTTAAACTACATGGAGACTGCCATGCATGCATTCACTCAGTGAACAACACCACAGAGCATCCCGCCATAGCCTAACAGACAATCAGCGCGCAGAAAGTTACAAAAAGAAGCAACTGTCTGCCTCTGACAGAATTGTGTTACCTTCTCCGAAAATATACCAGGAACATCTCCAGACGCTTGCTTCCGCGTGCTACCTTCACCTCGGTCTGAAGATGGTCATGAGGAGTGACCGAAACGCGTCGCCTATCATCGCCACTGACAGCGAAGAAAGAATTTACCAGCTACAATGAACTACAGCGCTAGCAGTTTTGGTAAACTTTTTCATCAAACGGACCAAGAGACTATTTTTAAAGTCAGAATGTACGAGAAACTCAATAATATCTGAAGTAAAATGTATGGCGTTATTTTTAATCAAACGTGTATACATGAAGGGTTGGTATCCAAATATTCTGATATATATATGACGTAGTATATTTGTAGTTTAACGTATCACCTTTGGATTTACGGCACACGTTTATGCAGCCGAGCTCATGCGGCCCCCACAATTGATTCCACCCCCCCCCGTTTTTTTCTTCAAGGCTCTAATTCTTCGTATCTTTTACCGAATGTTGCTAGAAGAAAGTAAATAAGAAGTATATGAAGTTCATAAAGTTTTAGTATTCAACTAGTGGACCCGTGCGTGAAAAAATTCACGCAATAATCGAAGGTGTATGCTCTCTTCTTTGACTAGCCGATTCCTCATGTTCCCGCTCACGCTTCTTAGCAACACTTATTTTCTTTTGCAACCCATCAGCTTCAAGTCTGTTTTGTTTGTCAGTGTACCCCATAGGCGCTTTATCTCTCCGTTAGCACGTTTTCGTTCTTGAGACTGGAGTAGTCTCGTTCTTCTTTCACGTTCCCTATCCTCTTTCTTAGGTAAACGTGCGACTTCCAAGGTAAAATCTTAAGTAAAACACTACAATAAACTTGAATGCCCCTCGAGTAGGCTTATATGGAATGTTTGAACGCGTATCCACAATACCGTATGTCTTTCATACTTGACTCTCTGATTCACTGAAGTGCTCAAATTTCGGCCTCTGAAGCGAAATATACATTCTGAGAGAAAGACAGTAAGCTAGAAGAAATAGTTATCAACTGGCCTGTGCCCGTGAAATATGGTACTTGAAGAGAATGCTACGTCATCATATTTAATGAGAAAGACACTAAGGAAGAAGAAATGATTGTCTACTGAATGTGAAAATCATCACCTCGTGAGTGGCCCGTTGATTATTTACTGAATTTATGCGTCGTAACCTGGGGTAAAAACTGCATACATAGTGTCACGATTGCAAGAAGTGATTCAAGTAAGAAGTACATCCAGATAAAGAGATGATGATCCAATTTTCACAATCTTCAATAAAATGCCCGTCGATCTCTACGAAAACGTAACTGAATTACAAATCTGTGACATGGTTTATTTTTTGCCTATCTATTTCCTTCGAAGCGGACACGAAAGAAGTAAGTCCCAATGTATTAAACCGCTTGGTGTATGTATTCATGTACTAGTGGACCCGAGCATGAAAAAAATAACGCAATAATCGATATGTTGGCCTAGTACTGATAGGCCAGGTGCAGAATCTTCTCTGACTTGCTTCTTCATTTTTTCACGTACTGATCCTTTTTTGTGCTCTCATTCTTAGGTCTTCTCTATTAATAGACGGAAGAAGAAACTTGAATAAAAAACACTCTAATAAATTTGCATGCAACTCCAGTCAGGTCAGCTTATATACAATGTAAGTGCTCGGTAGCAATGATACCGATGATGTCGTCTTACCAACTCAAATATCTGCTTCTTTTGAATTGCTGGAATTTTGGGCAGTGAAGCGAAAACGGCCGATGGAATCGCGGCTGACCTAAACTGCAATAGAGCAACAGAATGTGAAAAGAAGCAGCTGAAAGGCGATTGGGTTGTAGATCAGGCGCTGTGGAGGAGAATTGCGAGAAACAGCAACCTCCTATGAAAATGGGAACCCAACCAAACAAAGAAGAAGAAGAGAAAACTGCTCCGTCATATTAGAAAGGCAGTAAGCTAGAGGAAATGATTGTCTACTGCCCGTGAAAAATCTCCTCCAAAGCGCCTTGTTGACGTTGACCAACTGCGGAATTTATACGTCGTCACTTGAGAGAAAAAAAAAAGTTGTAAAATCGGACTCCAGAAGCTGCATACATAGTGTGCCGATTTCAAGAAGTGTTTCAAGCAAAAAGTGTCTTCACATAAAGGGATAAGGGTCAGCCGTCGCTATCTTCTGCAACCTGGTCATCAATTTACAAAATCTGTAACCTGGCTTATTTTTCGCCTATCTATTCCTTCAACGCAGACCCTAAATAAATAACTCCAAACATAATAAAACTCTTAGTGCATTTATTTATTTACTAGAGTGCCCGTGCTGTCATAAATGACAGCTAAGAATTTGAAACGACCCGTCTTCATTCGGTAGAAACTTTTGTCACTAATATGTCTCTCAAGGATACACTACAACAGCCGTTTCAAATTTTGATAGGAGTTAAGTGCTCTCTCTTTCAAGTTAAGTAAGAAGCACAATCGTCTCCTACCATGCGAAAAAATCTTTACACCAAAAAACAGCAAGTCTCTGTGAATTTAAATGAAGTACCCACCGCGTATCCATGATATCCAACCAGCCTTCAGTACTTCGAAGATTTTGTCTTGAAGTGAAATCAGCCGAGGCCGTCGAGATAGAGAATCAGCTCCGTCAAATGGAACACGGCAGCGGAAAAAAAATAAAACCTACTACTGGAAAAAAAAATCACCGCCTTGTCCGCATTTCGTTGATTACCTTCTCAATAATTTGTAGGTGGTGAACTGAGAACATATATATTGTTCGAGGTACGAAGAAAGTTCTAAAATGAGACTGCATGGCCGTGATAAGAGAAGCTGTAATATCTCTATTCTTTCGATTCTAAGAGTGTTTCAAGCAAGAATATTGAGGGAAAGGAATAGGGAGCCAACTTTCGCCATTTGCAACCTGGTTATGAATATCCATGAAAACGCAACCTAATTACAAAATCTGCAACTTGGCATATTCTTCGCTTATCTATTTCATTAAAACCGTGACCCGGATCATAAATACATATAAATATGTAAACAAATAAACACACGACCGTGATTATTATATTGTGTTGATTTATTTCGTGTCCGCTTTGAGGAAAATAGATAGGTGAAAAATAGGCCAAGTTGGAGATTTTTTAATTCAGTTACGATTTCGTAGAGATCGATTATCAGCTCGCAGATGATAGTGAAAATTGGATCCTTACCTCTTTATCTGGATCCACTTCTTACTTGAAACACTTCTTTTAATCGGGACAGTATGTGTACAGCTTCTGGAGTCCGATTTTATAAGTTTTTCTCTCAGGTCACGACGTGTACATACGGCAAATAATCAACGGGGCACTCAAGATGGGATGATTTCACGGGCAGTAGACAAACATTTCTTCTAGCTTACTGTCTTTCTCTGAGATTGCACATTTTGCTTCAGAGGCCGAAATTTGAGCACTTTAGTGAAGCAGAGAGTTAAGTATGGAAGACGTACGGTATTATTGATACGGTGTACTAACATTCCATATAAGCGGACAGGAGGAGCATTCAAGTTTATTACAGTGTTTCACGTAAGATTTTACTTTGGAAGACGCACGTTTAATCAAGAAAGAGGATTGGAAACGTAGAAGCAGAACGAGAGTACAACAGTCTCAAGAACGAAGACGTGCTATCCATTGAGAGATGAATCGCCTGTGGGGCACAGTGACAAGAAATACTTGAAGCAGAGTGGGTTACAGAAGGAAATAAGAGTTTCTAATAAGTGTGAGGGAGGAAATGTGAACATGGCAAGTCAAAAAAGAGAGCAAACATATCGATTAATGCGTGAATTTTTTTATTCACCGGTCCGCTAGTACATAAATATATACACTAAGAGCTTTATTATATTACGATGGATAGATAGACTCCCGCCAATTTTTTTATCCGAACAGTACTATAGTGCAGGTATCCAGGATAAAGAGGGAATTTCAAAGTTTCAGTGACTTCTGTTGATTCAACTGAATTTTCTTGATGGTACTTAACTGTCAAGCATTATGAAACTCTCTACTTTTTGATAACTGAAGTCAAATTCGTAGTTATAGCTTGCACAGGTCCCGCAAGCTTATGTGCTATAACTTTTTTTTGCTCTCTTTTTATGATTCGGTAGTGTTTTTCTTCAATGTTAGATTACAAATGAAAAAAACTAAAACAGGATGGTTTTAGGCTCGGTGGGTTTGCCATGAAGTTAGATTTCTAATAGGTGGTCATCTACATTGATGAATGAGAATATGATGACGTTACTATAATCTATTAGCTCACTTACAATGAAGTATTCATGAACATGTAAGCGTATGGCATGTAAATGTCAATATCCTGCAAAAGGAGTTCCCATATCCCGATTTTTGCCCAACTTTCCCATATTTTGAGAACACAACCCAGGTCAAAAAACCTCAGAGGAAAAGATCTGCCAGTAGACAAAGGTAGCTTGAGAGGAAAAAGACCCTCATATCTCTTAAGGGTTTTATTAACTGAACTTACTTGAAGTACTTTGTAATGATATAAGCTTAAATATCTAACAATAACGTAACCAAAAATAATTTCCAAACTATCTTCTTGCCTAACTTGATCAAAACTCTTCTTACCTAACCTAAAATCTAGATTATAATTCTGCTTGAGGCTCCATCCGTCCGCCTGTCCGAACGTGTGTCTATACGTTACGCTTTACAATATAGGCTAAGAGAAATTCAACTAGTAGGAAGCTTTGATTTTCACTGGTCGGCTGCGGCGAGTCAAGCTCGAAGGAGAAACGAGCGACTGGACGCAGGTATCATCAGGGTTCCACAATGTAGCGTGCTTGGCCCACTTCTGTTCTCAATTTACATCAATGATCTAGATCTTAACATCCGTAGTAAAATCAGTAAATTTGCGGATGATACAAAGCTATGTCATCCTGCCACGAAAAGAGCCGCGCTTCAACAAGACATTGACCACCTCATGGATGGAGCGCAACGTGGCATATGAGCCTTAATGTCGACAAATGCTCAGTAACGCACGTAGGGATTGAGAACGCTTCAACCCCATTGAAAATGAATGGGACAGAATTGGCTCCTGTCACCCAACAACGTGACATGAGAATCACAATTACAAACAAACTACAGCACAGTCAGCAAGTTTACACAAGTGTGAAAATGGCAAGCAGAGTACTCGGATTCATTACCAGAAATTTTGAATACAAGTCCATGGACATCATTGTTCCCCTGTACAAGGCATTAGTGCCGCCACACTTAGAGTTTGCTGTTTAGTTCTGGTCACCCCATCTGTGCAAAGATATGGATAACATGGAAAGAGTCCAACGCAGAGCAACGAAATTGATACCTCAGCTGCAAAACAAGCCGCATGAATGTCGTCTTAGTGAACTGGGTCTGAAATCTCTCGAGCAAAGACGACTCAGGGGCAACAAATAGAAACATTTAAGCGTTGAAATGGCTTCGACGACAGACCTACAAAAGTCCTCGTTCGAAGAGATCTCAATGATCGCTTGAGAAACAATGGTCAAAAACCCAAGCACTAAGCTCGAAAAACGACTTTAAGTCAGCAGTTCTTTCCGTATTTCATAGTCAGCATTTGGAATAGACTTTCTTCCGACTGTGTTAGTGCGGAATCAGTCAACGCGTTTAAAAATCGTCTTGACATACATTGGGAGAGACAAACCCCCCCCCCCCCACAGCTAAGGAATCCTCCTCCAGGAATCACACACTCTTAACGGCCAATGCCTCCGAGGCTTCCTAAATCCGTCTTCTTCTCTCTTCCGCTCCAATTGCATTGTCTATCATCTTTAATTCCGCATATCAGCGGCTATTGACTATGATTGAGTGCATTCATGATCGTCTCTTTTGCTGAGAGTCTTCACTTTCTTCTTTTTTTTTCTTTTGTCCCCAGTCTTTTATGTCCTACTAACAAAATGACAATGGCTCATAGAGGGCCGGCCAAGTTTCGGTGTCTCTTTGAAAATTGGCCTGTTGGTTCGTCTACTGTCGCCTATCTAATCTAAACTCACCCACCTTAATGTGTACAAATCCACTGCCCAGATAATCTTACTCCCCGCGTACTGAGGGAAATGGCTCCAGTCTTCGTGAAGCCACTGTTTGAAATATTTAATCGATCTCTAAGAACGGGAGAAGTACCGTTTTGAAACTAGCTAATGTGATACCAATGCATAAGACGGGGGACAAGAAAAGCCCCAGCAACTATCGACCAATCAGTCTTACATCGGTCGTCAGCAAAACAATCGAGCGCCTCTTGAAAAAAGAGCATCACTCATCACCTGAGTATACATCAGCTCATATCCGACACTCAACATGGCTTCCGAAAAAGAAGAAGCTGCTAAACAAAACTACTGGACTTTTATCTCAAAAGTAACGGATATTAAAGGTGAAGAAAATGGTGTAGACCTTGTGTCTCTAGACTTCCAAAGCGCTTTTGATAAAGTTCCCAATCACCGGCTAATGAAAAAATTGGAAGCCCATGGTATCCAGGGTGACTATTTACGATTGCTCAAGGCATGGCTTACGGGTCAGCAGCAGCGAGTGAAGCTTGAAGGAGAGACGAGCGACTGGACACAGGTATCATCAGGGGTTCCACAAGGTAACGTGTTTGGCCCGCTCCTGTTCTCAATTTACATCAATGATCTCGGACTTAGCATCCATAGTAAAATCAGTAAATTTGCGGATGATACTAAACTATGTCATCCCGCCACGAAAAAAAAAACAGAGCTCCAACATGACCTTGAACACCTCATGAAATGGAAAGCAATGTGGCAGATGAGCTTCAATGTCGACAAAGGATCAGTAATGCACGTAGGGCTGGTGAATCCTTCCACCCAATTGAAAATGAACGGGACCGAATTGGCTGCTGTCACCCAAGAACGTGACTTGGGAGTCACTATTACAAACAAACTACAACCCAGTCAGCAAGTTAACATGAGTGTGAAAATGGCAAGCAGAGTTCAGGGATTCATCACCAGAAACTTTGAATACAAGTCCAAGGACATCATCGTTCCCTTGTACGAGGCGTTAGTGCGGCCACATTTAGAATTTGCTGTTCAGTTCTGGTCGCTATATCTCTATAAAGATATCGTTAACATGGAAAGAGTCTAACGCAGAGCAACGAAACCGTTACCTCAGCTGAGAAACAAGTCGCATGAACGTCGCCCTAAAGAGCTGGGTCTGATCATTCTCGAGCAAAGACGATTCACGGGGCAACTAATAGAAACATTCAAGTACTTGAATGGCTTCAACGACGTACCTATAACGGGACTCGTTGAAAGAGACCTTAATGATAGCTTGCGAAACAACAGTCAAAAACTCAAGCATAAAGCTCGAATAACAACCTTAAATCAGCAGTTCTTTCCCTACTTCACAGTCAGCATTTCGAATAGACTCCCTTCCGACGTTGCTGGTGCGGAGTCAGTCAACTCATTTAAAAATCGTCTTGAGATACATTGGGAGAGACATCCTCCACAACTAAGAACCTCTCCTCCACGAGTCGCAAGCTCTTAACCGCCAAAGCTTCCCAGGTCATCACAATCCGTTTTCTTCTCATTTCCGCTCCATCTACATCTTTAAGCTCCGCGTATCAGCGGCTATCGATCATGAGTGCGTGCATGCATGATAATCTCTTTGGTCGAGATTCTCCTACCTCTTTTCTTTTTCTTCTTCTTTTTTTCTGACTTCTTCTTTGTTTACTCTTCTTATCTCCCCAGTCCTCTATATCCTACTGACAGAATGGCAATAGCTCATAGAGGTCCAGGGCGTAAGTTCTGGTGTCTCTCTGGGAATGGGCCTATTGGTTCGTCTACTGCCGCCTATCTAATCTATTCTAAAAAACAAACAAACAAGCCCGACAGAGACATAACATCGTTGGAAGAGGTGATTACTGAATTGAATTTAAATGTATTTTACGTGATGCGGACTTTTTTCTTATTAGGCTTGTTCCTGGTGATATCCTTTTTTTTCACGAGTGCTGTTTTTTTCAGATACAGCTAAAAGGCATCTTGTAAGCGTCTCAACTTCCAAAATTATCCACAGAAGCGTATTAATTAAAGCAGTTAAATGTGTCAAGTTTGATTAATATCAAGTTTGATAATTCCTAAGAATCCTACCACGTAGGGAGTCCAAGTATATATATATATATATATATATATGAAGTCAGAAAATACCAAAAGGTACAGCGTCATCTCCAGCATACTTTAGATATTCTCTCAGTTCTCATACAGTAAATAGACAACTAAAACATGTTATTTCTACCATTCAACACTTACAAGTCATATTCTGGTGAATATTGATCCGTATGGAAAAGAATATTGTACCGGGCCAGGAACAGCACTGAAACCAGCAGCACCAATGTGCGGCGTCTCCTGCGAGGCCATGTCCTCACCAAGGGCATCCTTGGGGCTGATAATTGTCTGTGTTTCCTCACATGAGCCCTACGGCGTCACATCGCGTGTGCTGGAGCGCTCCTTAATTCGATCGTTATCGCATCAGTTTGCCCATCTATGAGTGTTTCCTAAGGTGTCTGCACATAGAACAGGTATTTTAATCTCAACGACTCAGTCATTTTTACTCACTGAAATTAACGGATTGTTAAAAATTTATATTTCTGAAACGAAAAAATTGAGTATTTCATTAAGAGACCTCAAACATCTCGTAAGACTTTTTTAAAGCGTCAGAAACTTCTATGCGCTGGCCTGAAGAAAATCCTGCAAAGAAATGTGTTTGCTTAATGTAAGTCATTTGATATCTATTTAAATGAAGCCTCCGCTCTTTAATAAAAAACAACACACAAGCCAATCTATCTTCGGTCGCTCAATAGTCGTTATCATCAGTCAGAGAGCAAGGGCTGAGCTCCATATCTGTTTGTCATCGCGGACTGAACATGGAGCGGCAAGGTGCTGCTTCGAACAGGTTATCAGTCCCCGCATCGCCGAATACGCAGGAAAATTGCGCTAGAAATTGCTGCAATTGCCTTGCGGCTGTGGTGACCAGGTCTATGTGTTACGGATTTGTGCGGTAAGTTGTCCGGCTTATAGCACTTGCCGGCTCCATATTATTGCACTGCCTTTAGCCTGCCCATTATTGATGCTATCCATTATCTTTTTGTCGACAAAATCACACACGGGCATGATCCCAAGTCTATCTCGTTTCTATAGGTTTATCGTACATGGTCAATAAACTTATTGAAGATGTCCCGTCTTACCGAGGTGGGGCACCTGTGCTAAGAGCTCTAACTGTCGTATATGACTATCCATAGCTGCAACATTCCCAACAGATCTACGACGGCTACTCTATTCAGCTATGCTACAAATGATAATTGTACTGTTGGTCTGACAGGCATCGATCTATATGCACGTTATCTCACCAGGTAGTATTCGGCTGTGATGAACACCGTTGCGCAGTACCAGCAGTCGCTACCGTTTATAGCCAATTCTTCTGTAATATTACCGAGGTGAAATTCGCCCAAACTCGTTACTCTACAAATTTGGGCAAGGCGATGCCGGTACTCGTAATAGTAGCTTCCGTTACTTCATAACTCGTTACAAGTGAGTTCGTATGGCATAACCTTAACATAACCCACTGTTTTAAGTTTATTCAGAGTAGGATCAAATTTTAAATTTATGTTGTAACTAGAGAGCACTCTGAGAGCGCATACCTCCGCCAAGCAAGGCAACGGTAACGGCAAATTCTAATTTGTTCCGAAACCATGACTTTCTTTCTATCAACACCAAAATCTATTCATTGATGATAGTATCAACAGTTTCTGTAACTTTCGTAAAGATTTGTTCATACCTCTTTGAGTTATGCTGAAGTCAACATAAGTCAAGAACAGAAACGGACCAACCGATCATCACCAAAATTTAATCATTCATGTCTTTTAGCATTACTAACAAATCCTGTACTGTAAGTTTCATAAAGATCGATTGACAATTTTTTTAGTTATTTTGCTAACAAGCCTAAAATTAAACAAAGCGACAAACCCACGAACGAACTAACAGATTATTAAATAAAATTTTGTTCGGCAAGCTGTCCGGCTCAGTGCCTATCAACAACAACTATACCTAACAACTCATGTGAATTTCATGAAAATCCGTCAATATCTTTCTAAGTTATGGCCCTAAGAAAAAATAGGCAGACAGAAAAAGAAACAGAATAACGGATTTTCACCAAAAAATATTCATCTGTTACAGTTAACATGCCTAACAATCCTTCTATATTTCGTAAAGATCCGTTCCTTAGTTTTTCAGTCATCTTGGTGACTGACAAATAGACACACATACAAACACGCAATGAGACAGATAAACTTGACAAAAACGTTACCTCCTTAGCGGAGGTAATAATGATAAAGTTGTTATTGAAGTTTTGATTGCTGTTATGTGGAAATACTTCAAATGCATATTGGTTTTAATTAAAGTGCTTTTATCTGGTCTAGTATTCAATAAATTAACTTTAATTTTATAAATACGGATATAGTAGTAGTAACAATGATGACTTATTTACACCAACTAATAGTTTGGAGGAAAAATAAACTGTTGACAGCGCATGAATTGTGCACTCCATGCATTTCATTAGCTCTCGTAAACACGCTTTCCTTTTGAAAGCGGAATTTCCTGGTTGCAAAATATGGAATGACTTGGCACGGAACTTATTTTTAAGCAGTGTCTTACCGTCTCAGGCCGATTTGTACATCTCAAAAAACTTGATTACGACAAGATTGTTTTTTTGAACCAGCAGATATAAGTGGATATAAACCACAATCTAAACATTGAGAAACTAGAACGCCTCATAGCGTAAGACCAACACCTGAGGTAAGGGACAAATTCAACGTCGTCATTTGTTTATAGCCAGCATACCCTAGAGTTTTGGTATTTTTCACATCTCAGTCAACCCATCTGACTGCCTATAAAATTATTGTCTCTCAACTCCATCTGCCTGTTTTTGGGTGGTCAGACAATAAAATTCATTGCCCTTATTTTTAATGGCGAGCTAGTTTGAGTTTTTTAAGCATTGTTCACATCTAGATCAACGCATCTGACTCCCAACAAGAAGTTATGAGCATTGCTCAACTCCTTCTGCCTCTTTCTGGTGGAGTTACAAATTCAACGCTATCAGTTTTTATAACAAGCTAGCTCAAAATTATTGCTATTTTCCTCATCTCAAGCAATCCACCTGACGGCCTAAAAAAATCATTATTATGACTAAATTCCTTCTGCCTCTCTTTGGGTGGACAGATAAACAAAATTCATCGCCGTCTTTTTTGATGGCGAGCTAACTCTAGTTTTTTACATGGGTTACTTCTCGGTGAATCCACCAGCCTATCTGCAAAAAAAAAAAAATCATGAACATTGCCCGACCCCCTCAACCACTTTTTGGTTGGACTGACAAATATATATACATATATATATATATACCTAGAAGTCTAAATCTTCCGTTATCACCTCTCACTTCGTTCGCGAGTGATTAACAAAATTCCCTAACTACAAGAGGGACCATGTACCTGTTTACTTTCTAATTATTTCACATTGTCGTAATCTGCCTAAAATGCATGCAAATCAGTCGTATGGCCGACACATCCTCGTGGCCGAAATTGTTGAGATTCTGCCCTGTAATAAGCTGATGCACCTGGATGCTTCACTTTCTTATTTATGTATCGAAAGCTATGTCCTAGCATCTCGCCCTTACAAAGCTCCACCACACTCCTGAGCAGAAAATACCACAGAAATGGATTCAATTCTATTTGGTACAAAGAAATATTGAACGGTGTGTGCATCTTACTTATTACCTTTGCCTCGAACGTAGTGATAATAAAGTTTGTTAATTCGGTGGGGCCTGCATCCTCTATGGGAAACATTTCAAACGTGGCTAATCATACGAGAAATCAAACATTTATTTGTGCCTGAAAGGGTTAAGCGCTATGTCTCCTAGTAAAATGTCCATGTTGATAAGTTTGATTTCACACTAAAAGGCAAATTTTTATCAGCCGAGGCGAGTCGTAATTAAATGTGAGCGACTTAAAAAAAAACTTGAAAGAGACATGTTTGACATTAGTAAATTGGCATAGAAAATAATACTATAATACAGAATAACGTATTATTATCTGCGTTAATTTATTCACCTTAATATTTTTGGGTTCATTTTTTTAAGCTATCAAGACACTCCCGGAATGCATTCCTATTTGTAATGATTTGGGGCATAAATTCAGTTTTTCTTTATGGAAGTATTTCTTTTCTATCTTTCTCGTTTACTTTAAATACAATTAGGTAGCCGTTTCAAGATTGCTTTTCGATCGCTGCCTGTTTTGCTCACATTGCCAGCTTTTCACGTTACGAATTCTCTTCGTTCAAAGAGATAAAGTTGTGTGGTTCATTATCCATGCGGCGCATTCTTGCTTTGGAATACTTGTGGGAGGCTGAAGATACTGCGCTCACTGAACAGAGTTATATTATTATCAAATCTCCATTACCACAAAGCCTGGACTGGACGGAAAGAGGAGCAACATTTATGCTGGGCGCAGTCCTGAAAGTGTGCTGCAATTTGAGAGAAATGACTTTTATTTCCGTGGTCAAATT
Organism: Parhyale hawaiensis; assembly: GCA_001587735.2. NCBI lineage: Eukaryota > Metazoa > Arthropoda > Malacostraca > Amphipoda > Hyalidae > Parhyale > Parhyale hawaiensis. The sequence continues at coordinate 35,809 of LQNS02005924.1, read as the reverse complement.
TGCCTGCGTAAAGGAATTGAGATTCTCAGTGATATTGTTTAGCATACAGCTAACTAGGATGAGGCAGTTGGTGGGCCGAAATTTTATTGGCAAGCGCAAATTATCAGAAACCGAGTAATCTTCTTTGTAGTGAATCAGTTCTCCAAAATTGAACGATACGAGAGTTGTAACACATAGTGAGTAAAATTTGACAACCACGCTCATTAATTTTTTATTAAATAGATCGGATGAGTGTGTATGATCATTACTTTACTATGGTTTTTATGGACATAGCGTTTACGTTAAGGATTTTTTTTTTTTTGGGGGGGGGGGCATTAGTTTCGGCAGGCATCGGCTTTCGGTCGTGTTGGCCTGCCCAGGCAAAAATAATCGCAGTAATATTGTCGTAGGACTGCCGAAATGAGTCACACCAGTCGAACTGAGTTGTAAATTGCCGAAATGAACTGCAGAATTGCCGCAAAATAAAGAATTGGCCAATTAGGT
>LQNS02005924.1:14967-26199 GCA_001587735.2 Parhyale hawaiensis | reverse complement strand
CCGGCCGATTGTCGAAATGAGCTGTAAAATTCGGCCCAAAAAAGGGACATAGCGACTCGTACACGACAATTCTACTTCGATTTTCCGACACGTCCTACAGCAATTACCTGCAGTCGCACAACTGTCGCTCGACAATTTATTTTGCCTGGTTGTAGGCGTTTAAGTCAGCTGTCAATGCTTCTTTGTTAGATAGTCTTAGCAGCGTTTCGGGCTTCCTGATGTTGCAAAATGTTTCATCTGGGTTGTACTAACTGTCCGTGGCGGCCCGAGCGTGAGTTTCAATAGTAATAATTAGAATGATGTAGAATTGTTGAACTGCATAGCCAAAACGTGTCGCAGTGTGTAATCGCAGCTGAGATTCACCGCTGTAACACTGTAATTTGCAACTTCCTGGGACGCTGGGAGTAATGGAACAGCAAAATCTAGTGGTAGACCGACAAATATTTCCCCTGATTTGCATAGGATGATTAAATGGGTTGTTTTTTTAAGACAGGGGACGGTCTTCCAGGCAAATCAAGGCACTCACAGATGCTGATTGGAGTTAAAAAAAAGGGCGTGCAGAACAAAAAGCGTTTGAAAGGTCCTCAGTTCTTTCGGCGTCACAAAGTATCTGCCTGTTTACAGTTTGTTTTAAAGCACGAAACATGGTGCAGTGAAAAGTGTTCTAAAGTATTATTTTCTGACGGAAAATGTTCGATGTGGAAGCTTTTGGTGGCTTCCAACGGTACTGGCAAGACAAAGAGATGCTTTCTGAAATGTTTCCCAAATGTCACAGCAGGGAAGGCTCCGTGATAGTGCGGGGTGCATTTTCCTACAGGGGAGCAATAAAGCTTCAGTCGGTGCAGGGTCGACAAACAGTTGATGGTTATGTCTCTGTCCACAGGGACCCTCGTTTGAGTGGTGATGAATGGTTTTCCAAGCAGGATAGTGCAGCAGTCCACAGTGCCCGCCAAACTATGACCTTCTTTCAAGAAAATGAGGTTCCTGTTTAAGGTCCCTAGGCATGTTCGCCAGATAGCAGCTATTGATGCAGCATGTATGACGCAACAGAGGACAACAGAAGCAGATAGATGCAGCAAGCATAACGCGACAGAGGACATCAGCAGCTAGATGAAGCAAGTATAACGCGACATAGGACAAAAGCAGCAGATAGCTGCAGCATAACGCGACAGAGGACAACAGCAGCTAGATGCAGCAAGTATAACGCGACAGAAGACAGCAGAAGCAGATAGATGCAGTAAGCATAACGCGACAGAGGACAACAGTAGCTAGATGCAGCAAGTATAATGCAACTGAGGACAATAGCAGCTAGATGCAGCAAGTTTAACGCGACATAGGACAACAGCAGCTAGATGCAGCAAGCATAACGCGATAGAGGACAACAACAGCTAGATTCTGCAAGTATGGCGCAACATCGGGCAACAGTGGCTAGATGTAGCAAGTATAATGCGACATAGGGCAACAGAAGCTAGATGCAGCAAGCATAACGCGACAGAGGACAACAGCAGCCAGATTCTGCAAGCATGGCGCGACATAGGGCAACAGCAGCTAGATGCAGTAAGCAAAACGCGACAAAGGACAAAAGCAGCAGATAGATGCAGCAAGTATAACACGACAGAGGACAACAGCAGCTAGATGCAACAAGCATAACGCGATAGAGGACAACAGCAGCTAGATTCTGCAAGCATGGCGCAACATAGGGCAACAACAGCTAGATGTAGCAAGTATAATGCGACATAGGGCAACAGAAGCTAGATGCAGTAAGCAAAACGCGACAAAGGACAAAAGCAGCAGATAGATGCAGCAAGTATAACGCGACATATGACAACAGCAGCTAAATGCAGCCAGTATAACACGACAGAAGATAACAGCAGCTACAGGAAAATCGGACTAGACTTCTTCGAGAAAAAAGTCGGACATAAAGGGTCTCTAGCTGAAGCGCTTGTCAAAAAGACAAGGAACTCAGCATTGCAATATTTCCCCATCGAGCATAAAAAATTTACGTTTATCGTCAGCAAATGACGAACAGGCTGCATAGTGAAATCCGTACCTTATGTCATTGATCATGATGCGAAAGAGAACTGGCCCAAGTACGGTACCCTGTGATGACACTTTGTTGTTGACAATTACAGTTTGAGTTCTAGTTGGAACGGGACGCTTGAAGACACCGAAGACATTTTCCACGGATATCCATGCGCGAAAGTTTTAACATTAGGATTCCGTGGTTAACCCTCTCAAAAGCCTCAGCAAAATCTAAGTTTATTACGCCCACGTTCTTTTCTTGACACAATGTCTCTACGATAAACAAACAAATAAAACTAAAGTGTTTCTCATATGGATGCTGGGACCAACATATTTAGAGCACAGCATCCTGAGGTATTCATACTTAAACTAGCATAAGCACATCACTTAATACTAACATAGGAGAGAATTAGCATTTGTTGTGCAGTGTTCCACTAAATGCACTTTACAGAGAACAGCAAAATAAGATCGCGGTCTGCCATAATGGCAGAACATATACACTTGAATAATACAGGAACAACATAAAGTATCCCGTTTGGGGGTCCCAATTTGCTGATGCAAGGGGATAGTCCATCAAAATCGCAATATTCTTAGTGAAACTTAAACTACCCCTTGGACAACAAAGTGGGTTTTAAGCTACTGTAATGAAACTTTGCCGCCTTTAGGTTAATCGATTTGAGTTGAGCTGCCTCCAGCAGCTGTGAAGTAGCGGAACGTTTGTGTCGAAAACCATGTTGTTTTGATGTGAGATCATTGCTCTCTAGATGGTGGACAAGGTGTTTACGGAACACCCACCAAACGTTTTCACTACGTGGCTAGTTAATGAGAGAGGTCTATGGTTAGCTGGATCTGCACTATTTCCAGTTTTGGAGGATTGGGGTAATGATTGCTTTTTATAAGTGCTTGGTATAACACCATCGTCCCATGACTTGCGCCACATGAGGTAGAGCGGGTAGGAAATGCTCAGCGTGCACATTTTGAGGACTTTCAGGAACATCACCTGGTCCTGAAGCACTGTTTCCGACAATTTCATCGATGGCTAATCGTGGTCATGACTTCAGCTTCAAGGTATATGAACATTGTGCACTAATTCTAAAAATATCAATTTTTGCGTACTTATACTGCTCATAATTAAGAGCGATAGCTGAAAGTTCAGGATTGTCACTGGCTATGGTGTTAAAAAAAAATGAGGTAGCTCTATGCTGAGATTTTTCGAAAAGTTTCCATACAGTTAAATTTAGCGCAAGCTGAAGCCGTGCCGCGGCAAAGTAAACGGATTAGTTGAGTTGCTTCTAGGCTGCCAGCGGCATAGAAAGTTGCTATGTGGGCACCGGGCTTTACATGCTTAACCTAATTTGACATGCCTAACCTTACCTAACATGCCTAAATTAACGTTTCTAGCCTAACCTATCATACCCAACAGTTATCAGCAAAACGTTGTCGAAAGGGCCGCCCTTCTAAATTGTGTCTATGAGCTAGGATATTTATTATATTTATGATATTATAATAATATGCTTCATTACTAATGAGGTACACATATACACATGGTACACAAGGAACAGCTTCTTACTAGAGTTACATCAGATACACAGATAAAGAAATGCTATCATTACAAACTACACTGCATTGTGGCCCATTGTTTGGCCCCTGTTTGGTGTCAGTATGCGCTGCCATCGGCTGTACATGATAGATAATTTGTAGACAGGACCGTTATGGATCACCTTGAGTAAGTTCTTATGAGATTCTTCTGTCCTGAGGTGGAGATTGAGGGAGCGCATTTTCTTACCTTGAATTTGAGGCTATCAATATACTGCTGGAATTCAATAGGATTACCACAGTCACAGCAAACCAATTAATAGTTGTTGGATGATGCAATAGTTGTGAGTTGGTTTTGAGGAAGAAATTCATCCTATCTGCTCTCTGAGAATGTCATGCCATTGGAATACAATGATAACTTTTGTTGGGAAAAAAATTGCTTCACAAATACGCCTGACCCGTCATCTGTAACAAAGTTTCTATATGAAGAATGCAGCTAAATCTCCAAGCTCATTATGACGCGAAAAAGATTTTTGTTTAAGGTAATGAGATGCGAATCGATCAAATCCTCAACTATAGAGAGGCATGGAAACACAGTCGCTGAGAACAAAAGCAAAATGACAACGTTGATTTAATGCCGTTTTGTTTATCCTGAGCGTGATTTATGAAAACCATTCAGCAATCTTCCAGTGATCTGGTCTATATTGAATATTGGACACACGCAAAGTTAGAGGACTTCAGAAACGAGAAAGTGGTTTCACTATCGCCTCATTAGATAAACACCTCAAGTGGGCCTCCAGACCTGCTCATGATTAACAGCCTCTTGGATGACGAGGCAAGGGTCCAAAAAGAAAGCGTATTCACGGGGGGACTCAGCAATTGCTGGTGGTAACTTAAATGTGAAAAGCACTAACTTTACGACGCATTATATCGATGAAGATCTGCTGAAAGCGGGATAGCATTAGTACCCAGTACGAGCTTCAAGGTTGAACTTTGACTTGTGTAAATTGAACAGATGTATGCAATTGACAATTTGCGTTATTCATTAAATAAAACAAGCGTTATCTTCAATATTTAAAAGTTTCTAAGGCCTGCAGCACCTAGAGTTTTTGCAAAATTTTACTTAATTGTAATGTACGGCCCTTGCTGTGATGCGGTACTCTTGCCTATAAAAAAATCATACAGATTGCAGTAATGAAACGCGAGTAATCTGTTGAAGAAGATGTATAGAAAGGGAAAACTTTTCAACAGGACTCATAAGCCTTGAGTTCTTTATTCTCTGCCGAAGCGAACCTGCCCTCTCGGTGGTGAAGTGACAACGGTTCGGCTTCGCATCAACGGAGGCCCGGGTTCGATTCCCCGGACGGCATGCTACGGATTTACACTGCGTGGAGCACTCCAGCATCGAGAGGCCAGGCGATGCACGATGAGAGATCCTAAATTGACTCTCAGCACGGACTGCTTCTCCTGCTCTTCACACTACTGGATCTTCACAATTCTAGAATTAAGGCAAAAAGAAAACCTCGATAGGTGTATCCACTGTACCCTGCATACGAGATAATAAATTATATTTGTTTGTTTGTTTTTTTGCTTGTTTTTGTCCTCTTTGTTCAGTCTCTCGGTTTCCTCACTTTAGAGTGCACATCAACTTCGCCAACAGTACTGGCAGTCTTCGTCCACTGTACACACTTCACCCATGAGTAACTATTCACTGCTTGTTGTGGTACAAGAAACACAGTGCAGCTTCTTATTTTTTTTGTTATTATTATTTTTATCGCGAACAACTTTCTAGACGTTACACCGGCAGAGTTGTTGACTCTTTTCAGAGAGCATAGAGAGCTTTCACCTTTGGCGCAAGTAGCTATAGCGGACCATATGTCACACGCATGCCATGAATTCAAACACCAATTTATGCCACGTTACAGCAGTTTAATAATTGCTATGTAGTATGTTGCATCAAGAGGGATAAAAACTTATCAGTATCTAAACTGTATTTTTCGCTCGCGGTCTTTCTACAGGCGAGAGCAAAACTTAACCGATCTCATTCCACCTTCCCTAACCACTGCCAGAGTAAACGTACAAAGCGAATGCACCCAATTCTCTAGGCATATATTATTTCACGCTCTGTAAGCGGATAAAAGTTTCGTCAAAACAACCTCTTTCAGGTACTTGTGATCTGGTCTTCGTGGCGATCAGGAAAAGTTGCCTTTGAATAGGGAAAAAATCGTCACAATTGGAGGAGATAATTCAAGGCATGGTAGCATGTTGTACTGTCGACTATTTAGCCCTTTCGGTACTGACGCTATATCAGTATGGCGCATCAATTTTTTCATTGGGAGAACCAGCCCGTTGTTACTTTCTCTGAAAATTTAAACCGCATATTTAACAACCCCTCTAAAGTCAGTGAAAGTATTTTACTTGTTTCCCGAGCTTAACTGATTCCTATGAAGTGTTTTCTGTAGAAAAATAAGTACAAAAGAAGAACAGTTTTCATACCGACAGGGTTAAGCTCATATTCACGCGTCCCCTAACCATCACTAACGCTTCTTACCACAGCTATCATGTTCCCCGACCTGTCTTGAAACTACGTGAATTAATTTAATATGGTGCGAAATCTAAAAAAAATTATTTAAGCTGATATATGTCTATAGAAACAGCAAGGACCTAATTCAGTCTGATGATTCTTGCAAAGTAATATATATCGCGAGTAACGAATGGATTATTTGTTAACGATGAGAGGAGTGTTAATTGAAGGAAAAGGGATATTTGAAGTAGAAATAATGTACCATTTATATTAAATTAGTATAATTGCTGTGAAAAATTAGAGGGGCAACATGCCTACTACTAGCTTAGGGGCTAAGTTTCTCAATTTTTCCCGTTAGCTTGATATGCGTGCAAGCACGAACACAAAAATACGAAATTGTGACGAGAAGCCACAAATAGGTTGAATTGCGAGTGAATTCCCTAGATTTGATTAGATTAGATAGGCGGCAGTAGACGACCCAATAGGCCCATTCCCAAAGAGACACCGGAACTTATGCCCCGGCTCTCTATGAGCTATTGCCATCAAGTCACTAGGATACAGATGACCGAGAAAAAAAGAAAGAAAAAGGGACAAGAATTTCAGGCCCAGAGATTATCATGTATGCACGCAAGCAAACACGACCAATAGCCGTTGATAAGCGGGGCTTAGAGACATCTATCGTTGTAGTCGGAGAGGAAGAGAGAAGAAGATGGACGAAGGTGGCGTCGGCAGCTTTGGCCGTTAAGAGTTTTCGTTTCCTGTAGGAGAAGTTCTTAGCTGTTAACTCTCCCTTTGTTTAACGATCTTGAAACGCATTGACTGTCTCCGCACCGACAACGTCGGAAGGGAGTCTATTCTAAATGTTCACTATGAAATACGTAAAGAACTGCTGACGGAAGGTTGTTCTTCGAGCTGTAGGTTATGGTTTTTGACCGTTGTTGCAGGCGATCATTTGTGCCGGCGCAAATCCCTGCACAGCTTTGTGTGCACCAGGAGGCAAGCTGAGGGAAACGCAGTGGCACTCCCTGGGGCAAATGCCTATAAAGGGGACCACCAGCTGGGCCCCCCAACTCAGCGTCCGCCCACCAATCATTGTGAGTAGAGCCAATTAACCTCGCACCGGCGGAGTAAACCTGCATTGTGTTGTACTAGATCCACCAGTGCATTCCTGTTACTACACCTGAGTCTCATTCACCTCCCAGTTTCAGGTACAGCATACGTCTGGGCATGACTTAGAACCCTAGCCGCGTATAATTATATAAATACAACACATTGAGGTGTATTGGCATAGAACAGCCATCGCATTAGTGTCATCACATGACGGCAATCACACATTACCGTCTCTTTCAAAAAGTCACGTTATAGGCACGTCGGTGAAGCCATTCAAATACTTGATTATTTCCATTAGTTGCCCTCTGAGTCGTCTTTGCTGGAGAGAGATCAGGCACAGTATGGAACGGCAACTTCTAAGTGTGTCCTCACAAACGCTTTGTACAAGGGAATGAAGATGTCTTTGGACTTGTATTCGAAATTCCAGGTGACGAATCCCAGTACGCTGCTTGCTGTTTTCACACTCTTGTTAACTTGCTGACTGTGTTGCAGTTTGTTTGTAATAGTTACAGTATGCCCAAGCCACGTTGTTGGGTGACAGCAACCGTTACATAGATTATGGACAACAGCTAAGTTTAATAGCTAGATTTGGAGCAATTGGGGCACAGTCTGTGGCTGGGACGGAATGAGGAAACTGTTGAGGTCAGTCGCACTGTGTGACCAAATGGACCGACCATTACGATATCTGTAACTCCTATTCATTTATTTACAAGCTATCCTAGATCGGTACTATATACGTTTGAGCAATAAGTTCCTACTTTGTTCAGAAACGCTATTTAGTAACTTCAATCACTGTTCTACAGAAAGCTTTACAAGCAAATATTACAAACTCAGTTATATTTTACGGATTAGAAACTGATCGAGCTTAGAAAACATTGTTTTCAATCGATGTCATTGAATATGTGCCCCCACGGTAGCAGCATGCTTCCCTGCTCAGCTCTAATACCTTGCATCGCTCGCAGGTTCGACACCCGGCCTGGCACGTGACCTCTTTGCAGATCTTGGTGTGCTGACTCGGCAGTTGTGTGTGCATGCACGGCATCGTGGTGGAACTGCTTTCCTCAGAGATGAGGGGGTGGGGGAGGGGGGTCTCGGGTCATTTGTTCCTTCCGTCAAATTGGTGCCATAGTTCTTGGTGACCCGAGGGCGACTGCGACTACAGTTACTCATCTGGGGCCAGTAGGCTTATACCCGCAGCAGAAACCAGTGCATTTGGGTTTCTTAGGTGAGGGTGTGGTCTAAGTTGACTTTGCCTTTTACCATTTGCCAAGGGTTTTCCTGGTTTTTCATCATTGCTTTAGGGATCATTCTAAGTTGGTAAATGAACGGTAAACGCCAATGGCTAAAGATACGTCGCGGCCCTCTATGAGCTATTGCCCTTAAGTTATGCCAGTATCATTTAGATGACTGAGTAAAAATAAAACTGAAAAATAAAAAAAAAAAAAACAGCCGAAGAAACGATTGTGCCAACACGATATATAGCTATACATCTGCGGAGCTTAGGAACGTCAAGTTAGTTGGAGAAAAAGAGATGATTAAGGAAGAAGGTGGCCTCCGAAGCTTTGGCTATTAACACTGGAACGGCTGCCAGTAACTACCTTACTCCACAGGCCGTAGGGGTTACTTTCACCCAGTCTCACCAATTTCAGAGTAGAGTAATCAAAATAGTAATATTTGCTTTTTAGCTACTAGATGTGTGTAGAATCATCTTCGTATTTTTAGGTACCCTACTTTAGAATATATTGACCATAAAACAATTCATTGGAGATGTCAAAAAAAAAAAAATATATATATATATAATTTTGTGCAGGTGATTATCTTTATTAATACCACTTTCCATCTTGCTATATAATGATGGTCAGAAGTGAAATATATCCAATAGGTTTGTAATATTGATATTATATAGGAGCTTGACAATCATTTCTTTCTACACATCAGAATGTTGAAAAACAGTTGAATAGATAATTGTAATGAAATAGCTATGTTATTCTGAATTTCGGGTATGTTCATTGTTCGCACTTTTTGCACGTAATATTCATTGTAGCTGTGCATGAACACCATGCAAATTTTTAGAATTTCATGTGGCGTTTGGTAGCCTCAGTCTGTTTGTGTCTATTACAATTCACCTTACACCATTGATTGCCTCGCGCTAGCTTTTCAGGAAGCACCTCATGTCCATCGGTATCTTTCCCGCTGTTTTCCGCTGAGCAACTTGTTTCTTCCAGTTGTCGTTTTTCAACAATTCTAGTAGAAATTCGCTGCGTGAGATCTTGACTCCAGGAGCCGGTTTGTACAAAATCTCTGCATTTATTAGTGTTACATATTATAAAAAAAGCTGGAGTGGCCATCGTCAGGAAGACGTTCTCAAAAAGTATTTTCATGCCATTTGATCGACAACGGCAACGCCATATTTGGTGACTGTAAAGGGAATCCGCCCTTCTCAAAACCTCTGCTAATTTTCTCCTCCATTCTCCGTCTATGGCATCACCGTTGGCCACCTCTAGGACCGCTATTGATCGGTTAGTGACGACGTAACTCCTGCTGAGAGAGGAGGCATTACTGGTGCCCCGCTGTCATGCACAGTTTTCTTGCTTATTGTGTGTCCACTTGACTCCTAAAGCGGGTAAGTTATACTTCTAACCATGTGTGAAATATACAGTGTTCTTCCAAAGCGGTTACTAGCGCGAATATAAAAGTTTAAAGTGAACATCCATCCGTCCTGTCGCCATGTTCGATGTTCCCTCCCCCATGACGTGTCATTTGTCTTATTATACCGTATTCCGGGGCTTTACTGACGTTTTCCCAAATATGCGTGTTCCATGAACATTTTACGCGGTATCCAGGCTGCCAGTTGCGACATCCCTAACCTTCCAATTTGCAACAAGTCAATTGAAACTTTAACATACTTCACGTCTTCGCTACTCCCTTGTCCCTTGCTCTGACGTCATCACTTCCCTGACTCCTTGACGACAGTTGCCAGTCATTGCTACCTCCCTAATTTATAGACGTTTGAAGTTCGTTGCTGCATTACTTGGCGACAAGCCTGCTGTTTTAATTCACTATGTGATTGTTGCCACATTAGTTGCGGTTTGTCAATAATGCAGTGTAAATATTCCCTAAGGTTAAATTGTTCGCTGTACTTTGGTAGAATTACCATTCTAGAAGTTTACTTTTGTCTGTGTACTTGCCGGCCGGCTGACCTGGGCCCCTTTCGGTGCACAGGTTTGCTGGCCTTGCCGCCAACCTGTGCCTGAGCCTGTTGTTTGTCCGCAGGTCCAGGCCCTTGAGCGGCCATTTTCGTGTTTACTGAGTGAGAGGAAGCGGCTTGCGGCCGGAGAAGATGCAACCAGTCTGTATCCCTTATAACTCCTGCGGCGTCGCTCCCCTTCGGGTGCTATTTTGCACTATGCATCATGCGTTGTTACCTGTTCTGATGAACTGCTACCTGTTCTGATGTACTGCTACCTGTTCTGATGTACTGCTACCTTGTTCTGATGGCCTACTCCCTGTTCTGATGAACTGCTACCTTGTTCTGATGTACTGCCCCCTGTTCTGATGGCCTACTCCCTGTTCTGATGAACTGCTATCTGTTCTGATGTACTGCTACCTCGTTCTGATGTACTGCTACCTCGTTCTGATGGCCTGCCCTCTGTTCTGATGGCCTGCCCCCTGTTCTGATGAACCACTCACTATTCGGGCGGCCTGCTCCATATCCTGGTGGCTTGCTCCCTACTTCGGTATCTTGTACCTTGCGCCGGATGAACTGTATGACTTCTCTTGTCCCCCGAGGAGCCCAACGCTTCATTTTCGACCTCGCCGACTGGGTTGCTGCCATCTGGGGTGTCGACCCCTGCCGTTCTTCGCTCCGATGTCGCTCGCTACTCCTCGGCTCCCTCTCAAGATTTCTTAAGCTGAGTCATATCTACTTTTGTGCCTCTTAGTCTTAGTTTTAATAAATCTGAGTTTAACTCTAGATTTATTCCCCCCTGCCACCAATTCGGGACTCAGATAAATTAAAATGAACTTGGATGAAGGGCTAG
>LQNS02005708.1:143347-161365 GCA_001587735.2 Parhyale hawaiensis | reverse complement strand
AAAGTATGGAAAAAATTCAACCAAAATTCTTTATGTACGGAAATATCCCGATAAACAACAATAAAACAACCTTTCCGTCCATAATCATCGGTATTTCCACCGAAAATTTCTGATAGGGGTAATGGCTCTACAGTGTATTGTGTCATACATGTGGCAAGACATATCGTGCTCGCATTGATTTAATCGGCCACAGCTGCACGTGCCCCATCTAGTTTCTCTTCAGTTGGCAATGTACGGGATCGTTATTGATAACGACGTATAAACAACAACAGGACGGCCCATTTCTGCCGAATAGTTCCTACACAAGGATGATGATAGTAATAGGTTAGCTCACGCGGAGGGCCTAAGCTGTCGTACACTCCGGGTAGCTTGTAACGTAAATAAGTTACTTGTACGTTGATAAATAGCTATTTTCTATTGTTTATTAATAATAATCTTTATTAAGTACTCATAGACAATACAAAATTGGAATGTTATATGGTACACAAGAGAATGTACCTAGCTTATTTCTAGGTTACACACAGCACATATCGTAATGATCTTATATACTAGACCTCATTTCGCCCCATATCTTGGTCTCCATCAGGTAACAGTATGCACTGCCATCGTAGATACATATTAGATCGTTTGTACTAAACACAAAAAAGCTGGATAGGATGTAAAAGTAGGCATCTTCCTAAAATTTACTAAAATTCAAATACTTCGCAATTATTAAAATGAACGTTTCGTACGCAATCGGCCCATCATCAGCAATTCTTAAATGAATAAAGACTCACAATCACACGGAAGCACTTTTGGAGTCATGTTTCTCGTTTTTAAAATGCAATAGATCAAGTGTTTTATCCAGAGTAATACGGCATTCTGGAAATGGAATCATATGAGTGAATACTTTGAATGTCTCCTATTTATTTTCGTGTTCTACTTTTGACCTACTATCCTCTATAGTTTCAAACCGCTGCAACAAAAATTGGTTCTGATGCGTATGATGCGTATTAAACAAGATTTGTATAGAAAACATTAAAGCATTGAGAGACAAATTTCTTTCCTTCCGATGCAGTGATATTAAAGCAAAAGTCTACACATAATACGCAGAAGCCATACAATTGCTTTTTAAAATTAGAAAAAAAATATCGGCTAATATGCGCTGCGCACGGTACAGCAATACAACAATAAGTGTCGCGCCCGACTCGCGTTAACTAACTTGCAAGAAAAATTACCTAACCAGCTCCCACATCTGAACTGTTTTACGGAACGATGCTGCAGTTTTTGCGGTTAGGAGAGGACTGGATCTGTTAATGACGGCTCAGCTTAGGTCAACATTTTACAAACAAACAGTCTGACCGCGTGCTTGCCTGTTACGTAAAAGCAACGTACATAATTATCAAATATTACGACAATTTGACCAACAGTATCACATTGATCATTGCCTTTTCTAAACTAACAGCGGTAGGCTTATTCATAATTCAAATGTGAAAAGATTTTGGTTGACAGGTGTTAGTCTTCGACTATGCTACGATCAAATGACCTCTTATGACGTCACCGCTCCAACAGGTTAACGGCAGTGCGTTAACCTGTTCCGTATCATCATCCTTGGTTTCTACAACTTTTCCAGTGAACTGGTCAAATGTTCTCTAATTAGCAAAGCGAGTTCAAGTACAAACTGCTTAGGAAAGAATACATTTATTAGCAACGACGGAATGCATTTATTAACAACGAACGAATGCATTTATTAGCAGAAAATGAACATTTGTAAGCATTGCCCATTGCTGAACGGAAAATTTAATTTCTTTTTTTTTTTTTCTTCACTTGGCTGTCCTACAATTTAGTGATTGTCACCAGCCGTTGAGATGTTGTTGTGAATTCGTGTTTTTTTGCAGGGAAACCCGTTCTTTTCGTTACCACAGATAGTTTGCCTCTTGTTTGAAGTTATGTTAGATAGCAGATTATTGATGCTTCATCTTTCTACCAGAGAACCTATTTGACATGTTCATAAGTGAGCTGTCAAGTATTGTGTAGTCACCCTCCTGCATCAACTAACCTAGAGTAACAATACGTACTTAACTTGAAGTAACCTGACTTATATCAGCACCTAAATAATCCGCACCTAAATAATCCGAACCCCTCCCTAACCCGAACATCTGATTATAGTTCGAAATGCAATCCAAACAAATAAGCATTTTTTGGCTTGATAGGGTTAAGTAGGGAGTTTTTAGAAATACCTCTGTAATCTGTACAAGGCGCTTCTCATTTTTCAGATTAGGGGGTGATAAGCGAAAAATTTGCATGAGGTATCTACTGCGAAGGAGGTACGAACAATCTCTCTATAATCCGTATTAGTGCAGAATACAGAGGTTTTTGCGGAATTGTAAGTACCCCAGTAATCCGAAATCCCTGCTAATCCGTCATCCCTTCCCCCCGTGCTGTGCGAATTAGAGGGGTTTTACTGTACTCTACATCCCTTCTTGGGGCATAGGATGGGCCATACGGTTAGGTTATTTAGGCTCGCCCATCCTATGTTATGGGGAGCAAAGCCTCCAAGAAGCCCCTGTATGTTACCTTAGCCTTGGCTAGACCTTCAGGACATCTTTCCTTTGGTGCCGTCTGTGCTTTTTTCCATCTTCATATTCCTACTGATAATTCTTTCTTCTGTTCTTCCTCTTCTAACCCGACTTGCTGTTCCCATGTGCGTTGGCTCGTGTATAGGTTCCACGTTTCTCTTGACAATAAATATATCCCTGCTTTCTTCCTCTTTTGGATCACAGTGCAATTAATAGGCAGGGAGGCTTAAACTAGGAATAAAATAATATTAACCCAGCCTATATAGCTCCAAATTTATTATTAGACTGAGTGTTTTACCACCTCAGACGCATCATTAAAGTCTAAAATAACCTAGCTTAAGCCGCCCTATAATTATATATCATACCCAACGTTCCCTTACCACTAATATTTATCATGAGCTAAAATGTGAAGCAGCGTTGATTTTGCTACACATCGGATGTGAGGGGATAAACAATTGATTAGCTATACATTTAGTTCGTGGGTAGGGGTAATTATCGGAAGGGGTAGTTATCTAAGAGGTTAATGTTTTACTGGGTTGTTGTCTATGAGTCATAGTCCTGATATGCCATCACGTGTTCATGCGCAACCTCTCTCAAAGGATCCCCAACCGGCAGAGGGGCAGAGTTGGATGTTTCATATCAGACTCTGATTCCTGGTCCTCGGGTTTTTCTGACTCCTACTCCTTGATGGTACAATTGACATTTACTATGACCATTAATTTTGCCCAAATGGAGGTGTACACTTGTTCAGCTAACGAGAGCTTTTTTCAAACATTTACAATACCGCATTTGGCATCATTAGTTCCATTTGAGACATTAAATTATATAATTACAATTCATTAATAATAACTATTCCAAAACACTGTTTAGAGAGGTTAAATACTGAATGCCAGAAATATACATCCACTTCAGCTTAAGAAAATATTTTGTTACCATTTGTGGGAATCCTATATTTATACCATTTGGGACAAATTACCAAGTTAATATATAAAATAGAAATAGCATTAGGCAAGACCTTGCATGGGCCTATTAGTACTCCACTGTCAATGACCAACACGTGGACTAAATAAAAACAATACGGTATTTGTTCACGTTTGCAATATCTTTCGTTGTTTTTACTACTGAAGACCATAAATTCTGAATATATATATATATATTTTTAATTGGGATATATTGCTAAGTGGCTCTCCAGAGTATGAGTTCGGCTCTAGTTTCCAATTTCTGAAGCAACTGGGTTTCCGACTCCGCCTCAAATCCTCCGACTCCGCGACCCTGCTAACCAGAGATGGAAATGGGACATTCATAGCTTTCCTTTCTGTCCTTTATATGTGAGAAGCGGCAGCAATTAGAGGAAAGTCGCGGTAACGGAGAACCTGCCTGAAGCGATGAAGCAAAGAGGTTCTCCAGAGACATTGACCTGAAGTACTTTGTGACTTCTAGACTAGGAGGACAGTTGGAGAGTCTTCTTTCTGGATGGAAAAACTGGGAATCAATTTGGAGTAGAGTTACACTGCATTGAAGACTGAGAGCTTACTCTATTTTTCCTCTTCTTTCCTGTCTTGATGCTCCCTGTAGTGTTGATCCTGTGTGGGAACACACTCGTGCATGTATTCCACGTTTCTATAAACACCCCACAGTATTTGTCACTTATTTCTTCCTCTTGTTAGATCGGCATTGTTGTGGATATTAAGGTCTGACCTTGTAATTATAATAACTAGAGAGTACTCTGAGAGTGCATACCTCCTCCAAGCAAGGCAATGGTTATGATAAATTCAAATTGGTTCTGAAACCATGATTTTTTTCATATCAACACTAAAATCCAATCATTTGTGCCTTTTGATTGTATGAATAATTGCTGTAATTTTCTTGAAGTTCCATTCATAACTTTTTGAGTTATGCAACCAACCAACATTATGACAAACCTAGCCAAACATACAAACGGACCAACCAAGCATCACCCAAATTAAATCATTTATGTCTTTTAACATTACTAACAATTCTTGTAAATTTCATGAAAATCCGTCCATAACTTTTTGAGATGCAAATTTTACCACTCTTGTAAATTTCATGAAAATCCGTCAATAACTTTTTGAGATGCAGCCCTAAGAGAAAATATGCAGATAAACAGAAAAACAGATTTTCACCAAAAAGTAATTATCTGTTACTGTTAACATGCCTAATAATCCCTGTAACTCTTGTAAAGATCTATTCAAAACTTTTTGAGTAATTTTGGCGACAGACAAAGAGACAGACCAACACGCAGAAATATAACCTCGTTGGTGGAGGTAATAATAACACTGGCTGTATAAATGAAGACTTGGTGACTGTGTCCGTTGGCACTTTAAATTACTCTCATCTTGTGTCCTTGGACCTGAATCAGTTTGTTTCTGTGGCAGACCCCAGAAAAGTGGTGTCTGTTAAGAGCAGAGCTAACTGGGATGATATTACTGAGGCAGTGATGCAGTTTTCTTGGCGCTAAATCTTCTGCAGTGATGACCCTGTCTCTGAACTTGACGACTTGACTGTTATGAAGTGGTTTGTCTCGGACAAACCGTGGTTTGACGATCAATGTCGGTTAGCTTTAGAAACAAACCAACCAGCTTTTCGAGCTTGGTATTGTTTGTGTGACTTGCGCGTTGGGGCAGACCAAAGTAAAGCATAGTGCTGAGGCCAAGCGTGTGTTTGAGAGGGCACAGTATCGTCAGAGGCAGCATTCCAGGGAATCTCTACTGAGGGTTGACACCCACATTCTTGATGGCGTGAGCTAAAGGGTTCAGTCGTCGGTGCTGAACCTTCATTACCGCCTCCTTGTACGCCTCGGTGACACTAGCGTCAAACTCGCCACGCTGTGTACGTGGATCGGCTGTGCGTACGTTCAAGGAAGCTTTCTTGCCGCGTCACCACTATCAAAAGCACTAGGGTAACATGTCGAATACCCGTCCACCATACTAGTAGCCGTCCACTTGGCACTAAAAAACTTCCTGTGTGAAAACTGGCGGTGTTAAAAAGCCGTACATAGGCTTAAACTGTAGGCTAAGTAGTGCCGCACCATCCCTGAAAATGACGGGGAAAAAATAAAAACAAAAATGGTGGTGGTTTTCACATTTTTTCACTAAAAACATAAAAAAATGTGAAAACCACTGCCATTTTTTTCCGTTTTAGTTTTTCGCTCGTCATTTTCAGGGATGGTGCGACACTAATTAGCGTACAGTTTAAGCGTATGTACGGCTTTCTAACACCGCCAGTTTTTACACAGGAAGTTTTTTAGTGCCAAGTGAATCGCTACTTGCATGGTGGACGGGTACTAGACATGTTACCTTCGGCTGTTCGGCTTCGGCTGCTGAGACACTTGCGTCTGCAGCACTACCGGCACCTCACCTAATCCAACCTAACCTTACCTAATCCAACCTAACCTTACCTAATCCAACCTAACCTTACCTAATCCAACCTAACCTTACCTAATTCAACCTAACCTTACCTAATCCAACCTAACCTTACCTAATCCAACCTATCCTAACCTAACCGAGTTGTGGCAATGGCACACAGCAGAACCTTGAACGCAGAGTGTATCTGTTGATGGTTTTTTTTCTAGTACCTCAGTCGCGGTGGTACCTGACGTCCCTCATGGTAGTGTGCTAGGCCCGTTGCTGTTTGTTCTGTCCTCTATTGATTTGCTCTCTTCGCTAGAGAACACGGTGATCAACTATGCTGACGATTCCCCTTTGATAGCAGTGATACAATCCACAGCATGCGTAATGTTGTCGCCCAGTCTCTAAATAAGGACCTGCCGTGCATTAGTGCATGGTGCCCCGCCCGGAGTATGAAGCTGAATGCCAGCAAGACTAATTCTCTGATTGTCAGTCGGTCTCGGCCCTTTTACTGCAGCTCCACCTCTGAAGATAGATGACACTAGAGATTCTCGTTGTTGTCTGTAAGGAGAAGCTTACGTTTGAGCCGCAGATTAGGCGAGTCATGTCACTTGCTTCCAGGAAGATTGGGCTTCTGCGTTTGGTAAATTCTGTATTTAGTGACAAAGATGTAGTCCATAAATACCGTAATGTAATTTTGTTGCCTTTGTTGGAGTATTGCTCACCGGTCTGGGCTTCGGCTGCTGAGTCACTTGCGTCTGCAGGACTGACTTGTTAGCTCAACAAGCAGGCGCTGCGCCGAGAGTTATGTGGTGAATCTGTCCCATAGGAGAGGAGTGGCTGGACTCTGTATACATATATGTATGTTTCATCAGGTACACAACAATGAGAGACATTGGTTCTATCCTTGTGTCCCTGCCCCCAAGATTTTTGGTAGAAAAACTCGTGTTGCTGTTGATGTGCACTCCTTCAATTTGGAGACTGGATGGTGTGGAACTCGTCAGTTCAGACGGTGTTTTCTGTCCTGATCCGTTCAGGTTGGAATTTAGTGCCGGCATTGGCTTTCGATGGTGTCGACCTGTAGACGTTTAATTCGCCTCTTAATGACTTTCCGTTTCATTTTAATTGACAGCATTTCGGGCTTCCCGATGTTGCAAATGCATACTAGGCTTCGTGTGGGTCGCACTACCTGTCCGTGATGACTCGGGCTTGAAATTTTCATAATGATAAATTTTTGACGGTTGTGCATTATTGTGTATTTTTTACCATCATTTATATTGCTGTGCAACATTTTTTGTGTGACTATAGACACCCTGGGCTATGTATCATAGAAATGGCTGAGGCATGTGCGATGTGTAGTACTGTATACACAAAAGCTTCTAGATACCTAAAAATACTAAAGTTCTCTTTACTGTAATATTGGCTGTACAAAAAAGAAATTAGTAATGCTTAGCCGAGGTGATATCGGCCACATTGCCCCTTTTAATGTCGAGAACCGAATATCAAGCAGGCAAGTGAACACTGAACAGTGTTCTCAGAAGAAGAGTAGCCATCAGCTTGAGTCGTGGAGTGTCTGTGAAATTCTCTCTCGTTATATTTGATAGCTTCCTAAATTAGTTTCTAAATACTGTATNCTTTTAATGTCGAGAACCCAATATCAAGCAGGCAAGTGAACACTGAACAGTGTTCTCAGAAGAAGAGTAGCCATCAGCTTGAGTCGTGGAGTGTCTGTGAAATTCTCTCTCGTTATATTTGATAGCTTCCTAAATTAGTTTCTAAATATCTATTTATTTGCTCTGTAGAAACACTTGATGCAGTTTTTTATAGCATGATGAATTCTGTTTTTCTATAATATTTTAATTGATGTTTCTCTTGTGACATTCCTGCGAGGCTTCGGAATTGTTCACTGAAACCGAGTCTCTGTGTCAGCCTATCGTTTGTGTCCTTGATTTCGAAAGATTAGCGTGCATTGTCGTCTGAAGTACATCAGTTCTTGTCCTGTGCACACATGAATCTTGTATATTGTAAAGTGAATATTCTCCTTGACTTTTCATAATTTCTTCACAGCTGAAACAATAGAAGCGCGTACTACTTGTCACGTGCCACGATAAGGCCAGAAGGGCTCTAGCACTTTATTTTTTTAGAATGTAGTACCTACCTACGGTCATTGTCTCCTTTGGTCTGTGCAGCCTCTACCCCGTGGCACTGCTGAGCGACCGCTACCCCTCAGCAGGTCGCGTGTGTCTGCTCCTGAGTATGGTTTTCATGACCCTAAGGTAAGCTCGCACATCGGACGGAGTGCCGTCCCCTGTCAGCTTGTTATCCTTTATTAGTCCATCTGGATGAGTCTTCAATTGCAGTAGAAACTCACAGAAGCGTTTACTACAACCTAGTGATCCATACCTTTAGTTCCACTGGAGTTTTTAAAAAAGGATCGTTTTCCTTGGGATATATGTGAAAATTTCTGTTACGAAATATGGTAGTTTCCTGTCAACTTCACCATGGTTTTCCAGTGTTTACGCGCATATAATATAAAAGGCAAACTGAGCAATTACAGTTTGATGATAAATGGGATTACTGCACTTCATTACGGTACGTAGTAAACATCACTCCACTCCTCTCCATGCTGAATGAGTTTGTTTTATTTATTTTTTTAACACAACAGGTGGAATTTTCTAACGAATTTTAATAAATATAATTGTACAAAAATTCGTTGCTGTTTATTTCTTCTAGAGATTATACTGCAGATAGAATTGGCCGTTTTTCTAAGGCCGGGAACACATCGAAGCAACAAGCGATGCAATGCGATTTTCGCGAGAGGCTTGTTGTAGGACGTTGACGGCTATGTTTCGGGGTCGACCACACTGACGAGATGCGACAGCAACGCGCGTTATGTGTGTGCGTATGTACGTTCTCAAATCTTGAACGGCAGTGTGATCTTTAATTCGCAGACGTTCAAAATACACGCGGACAAAATTATGGAAGTGCAATTGAGTGCTAATAAGCGATGCATGTAATGCCTTAATGATCGCTATTTATTGGCATAGACATGAGTAAAACATATGTAAGCATATTTCAACAAATTGGCGAGATTTAGCCTATGCGCTTGTCAACTCAGTACTACATGATACCTAGTACGGTAAGGAGCCCAAATGCCATTACTTTAAGCCAGAGCGTCCACTGACGAACCCTCACCATTGACACAAATTGCTGATACTGAACCAATTTTGCTTAAACTTACCAGTCAAACTGTTTACTATGTTATTAACATGGATGAAACACTCTAAGTGCAGAGAAAAAAAAAATCTCTTTAAAATGAGATGTTGTGAAAAGGAGCCAAAGCCTTGCCTCCGTGAGGTCACGGCTTAAAGAGTTGAATGTCATTATATATGTATTTTAACTCTCCAATCCTTTCAGTTGTGCGGGTCACGAGATTTTTTTTGTTAATGTGCTGGTATCATCCATTGTTTATAATCCTAAAAAAAAACCGTAGTTAATGGACTAGCAAAATTGAGCTCTGTCGGTCCGCTGAACTAAACGTCGTGACGTCACAGCTCTGACGTCACGACGCGAACAGGCCTTGAATTCTTGTAGGCCTTGCGACAATTCGCTCGATGCTGGCTGGTCGGGTGACCTGAGCTTGCGCGCGTCTTTTACTGTCCATCATTGCAGCTACTGCCATTGACGCGAACCATTCAAGATCTTGATGGGTGATAGACAGCTTGGTTGGAAAGCAGGGATGAAAAATAAAGTTACGTCACTGTTTTCAAGGAACTAAAGTTCGAAGATGAACCTTCAATCATGAAGAATATGCGAATGTCTCCCGCCCTTTCCAATTTTCGGCTCAGACGAATTTCGCCCCTGATTCAGAGGCGATATGCAGTCATGAGGATTAGCATTCAACTTGGAGATAGACTTCATGTTACTTTATATGTTGTTTGTTATATTACAAAGAGTAGGCTAAATGACCAATTTTTTTGGAAGATCGGTTTGTTTGTAGCTGTTTGATTTTATGCTTGTTTACTCAAAAGCTCAAAAAGTTATGCATGGATATTTAAGAAATTTACAGGAGTTTTTACTCGTAGCACTGTTGAAAGACATAAATGATCGAATTTTGGTGATTATTAGTGGATCCATTTGTGCATTTGACTTATGTTTGTCATAATGTTTGTTAGCTGCATAATTCAAAAAGCTATGAATGGATCTTCAAGAATGTTTCAGAAATTGTTACCTAACACTATCAAAAAGCACAAATGATTATATTTTGGTGTTGATACAAAGAAAATCATAGTTCGAGAGCTAATTTGAATTTTTTGTTAATGTTGCCTAGCTTGGCGGAGATATGCATTCTCAGAGTGCTCTCTAGTTATTGTAATTATTATACTGAGGACGTTAGATATTTTTGTTTCTACAGCAAAGGCGATCTCAGAACGGAAGAAAGAAGGAACATATAGCATACTATTCATAGAAACGTGGAAGCCGTGCACGAAGATGCTGCTATGCAGAATCAAGGAGCATGGGAACAGCAAGTCGGAAGAGAATAATCAGAAGCGAGGAAACTAAAATGCATTACGGCCAGTTTATTTTAGAGTTATGGTATTTTTCACATCTCAGTAATATAAATATTGTGTTACTGGTTCAACTCCTTCCTTTTTGATAGAGTTACCGATTCAATGCCTTAATTTTTGATGGTCAGTTAACTGTAAAATATCTTCGTCAACCCACTTAATTACCTAAAAAAAATTTACTATTATGGTTCAACGCCTCGTGCCGCAAGAAAGTGGACATGAAAGAAAAAAGTCCGGAATGCCTAGGAAATAACTACAGTAATAACAGCTAATATTGAATATGGCAAAGCCTTATATCACTGTATCTATATATTTATAAGGCTAGTACGGTACTTTTGATTCTCCAGAGACTTGAATTAGTTTCCATTGCAGCGATTAAATGCAGGGTTGCTGAGCGAGTCCATTCCAACGCAGCAGTCTGCGGAGCAGAGGCGGTCGGTTCTAGGTCTTTTCGCCTTAGGTAAATTCGCCGTCGGTCAATTCGTCGTTAAATCATTCCTCCGTGAGGGCATTTTGCAGTGATTTAATATATGGCATGGTAATACGTAAATTACACTCAACCACGCCTAACCTTATACGCTATTATTAATATGATCATGAGAAAAAGCTTCAGCTTTTGACCCATATAGCAGCACAACTTCCCATAAAAATGATAATAAAAAGAAAAGATGGAAGAAAACGAAAAATACAGTACCATTAAATGTAATAATGCATAACATAACCGATCTTAGTCAAATAATATTATTCACATGAAAACTGCAAATGTTAAATAGTCATTTACTACAATACCACCGAGTGACTAAAAATGAGTAAAATGAATAATTTCACCCAACCTAACCCTTCTAAGGTTACATTTGATAGTGTTTGGTTTGGCTGTTCAATTTTTTTAGCTACAGTACTTTTTAGTTGTTTAACTTTTACTTAGGAATATCTTAGATATTGATAGATTGGCTGTTAATATTGACTTGAGCTATAACTAAAATAAATTATTCAGTCGGGACTGTGTATGTCACTATATATAGAAGATATGAAAATGCAGCAATGAAAAGAAATGGTGAAAATGATATCCAGCAGCTCAACGGGAATTAAGATCTGATCTGAAGAACAATAATTGGCTACATTCACAAATTTATGTGAAAATTATAGCATTAACACAATCAAGATTGCTACTGTCGTCTCTGCTATTTCAGTGCCATTACTGCAGGTACGTACTGATTTTACTAAAGCTGGAATATATGGCATTAGCAGGGGCTGGCTGAACTCGAGCGGGCGATAGGTCTAGACAGTAGCCCATTTTCACAGTAATGCAAACGGTGTTTTATACTGAATACTTGATTAATATGTTGTATTGTGAACACGTAACATTTTCCAGTTAATACGTAACAACTGTTTAAAACGCGATGTTAACAACCTGTACATGATCTGCGACACACAAGATAATGGCGGTGGCAAGACAATCATACAGAATCAAAAGACAAAAGAAAATCAGTTGTACGCTTGCGCCTTTCGTTATTCTTATTGGATGGCAAATATTTCTTACTGGATGACAACTACTTATTTCCTAATTAAATATAGTTTAATCTTGATGATAAACCACTAAATAACTTCTTTAAATCATACAGAATCATAAGAAAAAAGGAGATCAATCTTGTTTGAATAAATAGTTTAAATTTTGAAGATCAACCACTAATCAACTTTTTTAATTCCCTAGCGGCAAAACGCCATCACGGTGACATTATCCTCACGGCAAAATGCTATCAGGTGAAATGTCCTCACGGCGAAATGACCAACAGCGAATTGACGGACGGCAAAATGACCAGCGGCGAAGAGACCGGTCACGGGAGGCGGTACTAGCAGATACAAACATGCTTGCGATGCCAAGGCTTGTGGCCAGGGCTGCCGAAATTTTTTCAGCTGATCGTACCAAATCCTCCACGAAAACGTACCAAAAATGATAAAAACGTACCCAATCTCTATCTATTAATAAAATGTATAATTCAAAGATTTCATCTACTGTTCAATTAGAATAAAGCTTCCTCCTACTCTTCTTCCTTCTTAGAGTACCAATATTTTTTATTCAATTGTCGGCAACTGCATATGACTGACTGACAAGTGACAGTAAATCAGGCAGGTAATAAGCTACAGCAAACTAATGGAAACAGAACCAAGACGAGACGAGTACAGAGCAAACCAAGCATAGTTATTACTCAAATGCTCGTTAGTTTGAGTCAACGAAATGACATCATAGATGAAGTATTTTCGCAAATAACAAGACTAACATTGCATTAAAATTTTCAACTCTATATTTATATCTACTGTACACATAAAAACTTGGGACTGCACAAGTGCAGCGTGACACTGGTGACGATACAGCGAGTTCTAAATTTCTATTTGGTATTAAACGCATTGCGTAGCAGCGAAGACTACACATTCTATTTAATTTACATTTCATTTATATGAAAAGAATTGTTAGTTGAAAATGATACTAATATTTCTTGATAGGGCGTAATTTCTTGAATTACTCGAAAAAATTTTTAAAACGTACCAAATAGGCTACCGTCGTACCAAATGTATAACACTGTGACATTTGGAGCAGATCGTACCAAATTTATACGAACGTACAAATTTCGACAGCCCTGCTCGCGGTCCACTGCTGTGAGGCGGAGCGTGTAACTCACTGCAACCCGACAACGCTGGCTGCGCTCAAAGCGTGGCATGCCNGTCCACTGCTGTGAGGCGGAGCGTGTCACTCACTGCAACCCGACAACGCTGGTTGCGCTCAAAGCGTGGCATGCCCCACTATAGAGAGCGAAAAAGAGAGCAAAATCAGACGTGCCCCACGAGATAATATTGGGCATGCCCCATCGTGTGGAAGGGCCCTAATGACCTTTCCACACGATGGGGCATGCCCTAGGGACACGTTCGATTTTGCTCTCTTTTCCCGCTTTCTAGCTACTAGAGAGCGAGGCATGCCCTACTTGTCAGCGAACTCAACACAGACGGGTTGAGAGACGACGTGTCACTTTGTGAGCACTACATGGACACACGGCCAGAATGCGTTCCGATCATAACAAGACGCGTTGACGTTCAAGTACTTCGTTCGTCTGCTCTCTCATGTCGGGTGCCTTTCCGCTACGTATGGAGGCAAACGCGGACACGGTCACCTTGGTGATGTCCCTGGTACATGACCGCGGACATGCCCGGTTGTGTGCAGAGGCCATTTGGGCAGGCTTGTGCGCCTTTAGTTGTGAAGAGAACTTGTATTGTGCCGCAAGTCCTTGTCTTGTCAGTGCAAGCGATACATACCACTGGGCTCCTAGTGTCGTATGGACTCTGTGCATTATAATTAAAAATATACATAATGAGATGGCTTCCACCTTAAAGCTTCTCGTAGTTGTTGTAGTTATTAGCTAATTCTAATTTATCTGACAGCTTCACTAAGGATACAGTAGTTTAATTAACTTTCGGTTCTTGCAGGTTTTACAATACGGCAAAGTCAAGCTAAAGCACGTGATGGAATTTCTAACGAAACATCGGGAGCGGCCGGACGAATACACCGCCTCTAACATTGCCACCACATATAAGCTGGACCCTCATCTGGCAGGTATGAATCTATTCCACGCCTAACGGTTGCTCTCCTATTCTCTTTAGTTCAATGGTTCTCTTGTGCAGGGATTGTTCATGTATGGCTTCTCTTCTCAATATCTCTTGACTCACCCCATGCCTCTTACTTTAATCCCATTGTGTAGCGCAAGCCAAAGCTTGGCTTCATGGGGAATTTGTGTGTTTCGTCATTTGTCTGTTCGGATGACGGTGCATGCCTTTAGTGGGCCGGCTGCGTGTGGCCAGATGAACTTTAGTGTAAGCACCCTAAGATTGCCCCCTAGCTGGTCAGGTGCTCTAGTCGCAGAAAATTTAGAATGACAAAGCGTAATACGTATTTATATTGTCATTACAGCAATACATATGCACTGCTTAGCTCATTGCTTTTCAGGGCGAAACGCTTAACATGACACTGTGTATTGTAGTTTCGATGCAACTCAGCAAGTAGACAGTGCAGTTGCTTGTGTTTGCGCTGTAGGTCGTTGATGTTGCGAGTGCTGTGGAAGAATTTCGTGCTACTACACACGACTTTCATAGGCGAGTAATTGCGCTGCACGGCCAAAAGTTTTGTCTCATTTAAGCCCGCTGCGACGGTAGTCTCTTGTCCTGTTTTTCACTGCACAGCGTTCGAATTTATCCTTGTTTCAGTGGAGGCACAACTGTGTATCTACCAAAAGTTTCGATATAATGTGCGGTGTGATGCCAGCTCGATTAGTAAGTGTCACTAGTGTAGTTTCTTGTGTATTATCAAAAATTTTGAGCAAATGGCGACTCAGGAATCTGTGCACGTTTGGTTGTGTTCACAGACACAGTAGCGCATTGGGACGCTGGTCACGAAAGTGATGTCAATAATTTATTCAACCTTAGTTTCCTTTGATTCGATTAGGCATTGATTTTTTATTTTGTAAATTTTGTACTGGTACAAATATGGACATTGTTGGCTTGGAAGATCATGGACCATTTGGATTTTGGAAGTATGTGTTCGGTCTTATTATGTTCATATATTCAAGGTCAGGAGAAAGCTTTTTTACTCCATAAAGCCCGTATCAACCTCCTCACTGTTAATCTTCGCCGTGTCAATGCTTTGTTTTTTGAGGCCTGCACCATGTGCAGTTATTAGAACTATTAAATTCTCGCGCACTTGGCGTCTCACCTGAACTCCACCATTCTGAAAATGACGAACATGGCTTCTTGCACGTTCCAATACTTATGATCCATAGCAAATTACAACCGTTCCTTTTTAGCTCTTCACCTCATTGCAACAGCACAATACCTCGAACTCTAGTATTTCAGGTTTGGACGAGTGGTATGGCCTTCGCTGAACACACCACGAATTGCTCAACACATTTACGCCTCTTAGACTTCACTATACGCTTATGAGAGCAAATATCCGGATTGTTAAGGGTTTTAGATCTGCCTCTATTTTGGCTGAACATATTGCATTCAACTGGTTATCACCCGCGAGCGAAGCGAGAGCAGTAATAATATTTTCATTTACGGTTGTGCGTCTCTTTGTCTATCCTCCCAAAGCGTGGCACGAGTTGAGCCATCGTCACAATCTGCTTCTGGCAGTCAAGTGGGTTGCCTGACGTGTGAAAAATACCCAAATACTAGAGTTAGCTCACCTTCAAAAATGAGGCGTTGAATTTGTAACTCCTGACTCAGCACTTTCAGTTTCCCCGCCACAAGGCGTTCTAGTTTTTACGTCAAACGATTGTTATCATTTAAGTTTGCATTCTTTATTTGCCATAATTGCCACCCTAGACACTATAGAGTAACGCTTCATAGGTACATTTCATTGACATTTCTTCAGTTTATTAAATGTAAGTGTGCGTGGCAGACTTTATGGTTGTGTTGGATACATACCGTATGTACTACTACACTATGGTTCTTACAAAAGCAAGGTACATCGCCTACTGGAAGACTATAGCATCTGAATAACTGCAAGCAGTTCCAGCACTGGTACTGATGAAGAAAGTTACGCTCATATTTATCACTGTTAACGCTGTGCTCAACAGCTGCCAACGGTTATGTCCGCGGACGTGGCCCAGGAACATGACACCACTGTCACCGTGTCCGCGTTCGCTCCCACACGAAGCGAAGCAGCGCTCGACACGTGCGTGCGGGCGATTGATATACTTGGGTTTCCCTCAGGGGTCAGAGTGTTATGTTAGTTTAGGTATTCCCAACCTCTGTTATGGGAAGACCAGGGAGGCCCTGTAGCTTACCTTAGCCGTTAGCTAGGTCTTTGAAACGTCTGTCTGTCGTGCCCTCTGTGCTTCCTTCCGATTTCATACTCCTTATGGTATTACTTTCGTTTGTTTTTCCTCTTCTTTCCCGACTTGCCGTTCCCATGCGTGTTGATCCTCTGTGGGAACACCTTCGTCCATGGATTCCACATATCAATCAACATACTATATTTCTTTTCCTCTCTTAGAAAAGATTAGCACTTATTTAGGAAGGCTTAAACTATCTTATTATACTACTACTACTAATACTTCAGGTTCAACGCCATGTTTTGGTACATTGACGCATATTCTGGGACCAACGTCCAAGGCGACACGTCCTTCCTCAACCCGTCTGTGCTGAATTCATTGACAAATGGGGCATACCCTGCCTCTCAGACAGCTAGAGAGCGAAAAAGAGCAAACGCGGACGTGCCCAAGGGTATGCCCTGGAACACGATCCATCATGTGTATCCGGCATATTTGCATATATAAATCTAGGAGTAGAACATATAAATAATATAGAATATATAATTTAGTTCATATACAAATGCAGCTTGGTCATTATTGTAGTGTTTCGATTGTTATGCTAACGACTCCCCTGCGCCTAGGAGAACCTGCTAGTCATGTATTCGCGCGGGTGTTAGTCACCCTTGAATTCCTTTTTTAAGCTCATTAACTCTTAAATAAAGCTGGGCTTCATTCTTTGTGAGAATTTCAGTTTATGGACAGCGGTTGATCTACAAGGTAACAGCCGTTTGAAAGTTTTTGGGTTTTCAGTTGACACAGACCTTGAAGTTTTGGTAAATACTAGGCTGTCCGTCAGCCATGTGTGTGATTTAAAGGAGTAGTTAATAAACATCTACTGAACAAAGGTTTTATTGTCCAAGCTTTCGAGAATCAAAAGCCCGCTGCAGACTCTAGCTTTGTGGCTATACAAATGGAAGTCTCGACGTACAGTGCCTAGACATAAGTATTTGGAGAACTCTATTTTCTATCTATTTTAAGAAATTTAGGGACTGCTTTAGGATAGTTGATACAGGAAGTTTATATAGCATATATATAATAGAATATTTAAACGGAACAGTCAAATGTGCACTGTAACAAGAAAATTTAACACAAGCAAAACTAATGAGGGACAAAAGTATTTGACCAAAAAAAATTATGACATTAGTACTTGGTGGCGCGACCTTTATTGGCAATAACAGCATGGGAACGATTGTTATAGCTGGAAATTAACTTTTCACGTTCACTTGATGGTATTTTTTCCATTCTTCCGTGTAGATAACCTTTAATTCAGTAAGGTTTATGGGACACCGTTTGTGGACACCAGATTTAAAAAGACGCCACGAATTTTCTATTGGATAAAGGTCCTGTGATTAGCTAGGCCACGGTAGAGCATTTATTTTCTTCTTTTAAAACCATTCTATCGTTTAAATTCGCAGTATGCTTGGGGTCGTTGTCTTGTTGGAAGGTCCACCTGCGCCGTCCGTAGAATTTTTTTGGCACTTGGAAGTATCTTCTTCTCTAATATCTCCCTGTACATGAAACTATTCATCTTGCCATCAATGATATGAAGATCCCCAACATTATGGGCAGTGAAGCAACCCCACACCATGATGCTGCCCCCTCCATGCTTCACGGTGGGGATGGCGTTCTTGGGGTCATAGGCAGTAGCTATCATGTTTCCTCCATA
>LQNS02005708.1:42893-54723 GCA_001587735.2 Parhyale hawaiensis | reverse complement strand
TTGTAACCCGTTGACATGTGCATTTTATACTGCATATTGACATTGCAGTAACAATCCCCACCATTTTCGTAAAGTTTAAAGAAGAACGGAGGCGCTACATGCCATTGTACTCAACAGATAATAAGAAAAACCTGGTCTGTAAGTTGCTTTGGGTATCCCTAAAGCTACGAAAAAGATTCGCCTAGACGCATTTTGCTGAACTCGCACTTCAGGCAACTTTTTCGCCGAGTCTGGTGGAGCATGTGTTGGCGAAATGCCACTCTCGGCAGTTTTTGCTTCTCGTCTGCATTGGGCGTAGTAAGGCTTACTTTTTATCTATTTTAGTTTCAAATGAAACTGAACACCTAGAGTGGTAGACCTCCTCCAAGCAAACCAGTGTAAAAAAGAAAATGATAAACAAACAGACTGACAAGTAAACACACTGAAGGATCATAACCAAAACTCAGTAACTATTCTGTTCCTCGTGAAATTCGTAAAAATTTCGAAAAGATCTGTTCGTAACCTGTTCAGTAATGTTGCTAACGGATAGACAAACACACAAACGTCAACAAAAACATAACCTGATTGGCGGAAGTAGAAAGGACTGAGACATCTATTTAAAACTATACTTCTCATTGCCTGACTTTACATACCTACTCGTTTAAAACAATATGAACACTTTTTTTTTGTTAGTACCAGAACAAATGAACCTGCTCAAGATTAGATCTTCAGACTTATCAGAACCAGCTGTAGATTAGATCTTAAGACTTATCTGAAAAAGTTATCGGGGAATTTATTTCTAGATTAAGCTTGTATTAGAATTGTGTTAAGAATTTAATGCCCCACTTATGAGGATGAGCGGAAGTAGATGTAATCTTGAGTATCTTGATCCCACAGTTTCACTGTAGTGCTTTAGTTACGAGAGTACGGGCACACAGTGAAATATCTGACATTTGCCAGGGGGAACTTTTTAAGGTCTCCCTTGGGAATAAACAAAAAGCACACAGATAACGTTCCGGCCACTGGGTGCCTGTAGTACGGCTGAAGCGGCCACGCGGTGGAGTGCTAGTAAGCGGGCTGTTCTGTAAAGCAGCTTCTCCAAGATATTCCTTGCATCACCTGTATTTTGCAACCTGCATCCCATTGTAAGGTAAGATATTGACATTGTGAGTTATTGGCATTTATTTGGCATTTATTATAATGTTGTGTTTGTAGGTTGTTTGTCGACATCGTCCCTTTCACTTGCCTGCTTATAAAAGATTAGATGTGAAACCCTGATCCACTTCGATACCGGTATAGAGTTCCGTTCGGCAGCTCTACACCACCTTGCTGAAGTACCATTTTTGTTACTTCTGAAAGAAGTAATTCCATTCGATGTTCTGTGGCCACGGAAATAGGCCACTAATACTTTGGATGGCAGTGGAGGTATTTATGATGGGGATAGGCCTTAGCCTCAACAGCCTCCACAGGCTACACGGTAAGTCACAAGAAACATAACTTTTAGAATAAAACTAATCCACCAGAGGCTCAACGAGATTCTGTTTAATATCTTCATTGACTGTATCCATATACAGTTGAATGCAACTGGAGTAGGCTGTAATATCAACAATCAAATAGTAAATACTAGTAAATGCCCGTAGTTATGCTGACGACATTCATGCTGCTTGCCTCTCCCTATGCTACAGGATTACAAAAGTTGCTTGCAATCTGCGAGAGCCAAGTTAATCATCTTTGTATTGAGTATATTACGGTAAAAACAGTCTACACTTGTATTAGGCCTAGGAGTTAAAGCCTGGCTGGTCATAAACATTCTGTTCTCAATGGTGTGGGGCTTGCGTACGTAAGCAGTTTCTGTTACCTGGGTCACAAAATCAGCGATAATTTTCGTGATGATCAGGATAAAGAGAAAGAAACACAAAAGCTTCATGGAATTGAAAACGGCAATTCGGACACTGCTCTGAAGAGGTCAAATGCCCGCTGTTCTGAACCTATTGTTACCCCCTGTACTGTAACTCACTTTGGTGTAACTTTAAAAAGGAAGCCACTGAGTGCTTGCGCGTTGCTTATAACGACATATTCCGCATATTGATGAATGTACCAAGGTCTGTTGGCGCAAGTCTAATGTTAGCTCAAAAGTACACTGTCCCTAAGTAACGGCCACAAATTGAGCCTACAAAAACAGGATAGAAAACTCTAAAACTCTTTAATAAAAGGCATTGGTAATGTTCGTGTCTACAAAAGATCTAATATGTATCTGCGATGGGAGCGCATACTGTTGCGAGACGGAGGCCAAGCAATGGGGCGTAATGAAGTCTGGAATGTAAGACCCCTGCCGCTCGTCCTTTGTTAGTAACCTGGAAATAAGATCCATTTCTTTGTGTAACATGCAGCATTTCAATATTGTAATGTCTCCATGTGTGAGCATTAAATAAAGTTTATTATTATTATTATAACTAGGGACTCAGTAGAGCAAGATTCAACCGCAAGACCTGCGCTAACAGAGCAAAAATGGCAGGCCTGCAGTAACCAATGAACTGCGAAGCTCTGCCCCGCCCTAGTAAGTATAACGCCCTACTAGTGAACACGCAGTGAGGAAGTGTACGAGAAACCTGTTTACAATCGCAGTCTTTTAAGCAAATATTATAAGTTCATTAGATGGACAAATAAAATATAAATTTATGACAATTCATGGCAGGTTTACACGCCAACTTTTTTTTTAGTTTCCTACATAATGCTTTACAACCGAATATCATGTCCGTTCTTGCCGACTGAATGAACAAAATGATGCATCCATCAGAATATCTGTTAAATTAAAAATTATTGGCTTCGATTCTCATGGAGCTCCAGAAATCTCTTCAATTTAAAAATGAATTAAAACAGAAAACTTGAGAAAACTGTGCACTTCTTCGTAATTTAATTGGTCCCACAACGAACTTTCGACATCACATATGGGACCGCAACCACTGAAAGTAAGGATTTATATATATATATATATACATATATATATTCATACAATAGAGGACAGAAACAGTTGTGGTGAAATGTTAAAAGGGGGAAACTGAATCTTGCATTGCTCGAATTCGACAAACAAAAGTGGCCAAGACGCGTCCTGCCAGGAATTGCTCTCCAGACTTCTTCCCTGAGTCTGGTAGAGCATATGCAGGCGGACTGCCCCTCCCGGCAACTTTAGGTTCTTGTCTACTACGGCTTTAATGATGCACTAAAGTGAAATTATACGGTAAAATCAATGACTAATTACCTACATAGCATAGATGCAAAAAATATAGATCCAGGACTCTTCAAGATCTGCTTAAATACCAGTTGCTTATAACAACTTGACGTTTTTTGCATTACTTGCTGTGCCCTTGTTTTATAAATGCAGCTGAGCGGCTATTACATTTTAACTTTAAAATGTTAGTCTTCAAGTTCATTCGTTCATCAAGTGTCACAAGCACAGTGTGTGTGTACAGTTTCGGATATATTCTCAATGTAGGAGCGAATTAGAACTTAGAAAGCTGTACACTTGTCTGCCTTTACACAGACACTAGGACACTGCTAAATACTGTACTATACAGTAGCTGCATACTATACTGTACATACTATAGGCTTACTACTGTAAGTCAGGAAAGACAGTAAACAATACCTCGCCGTGTGAGCCGGCCATGACGCTCGTATCTTGTGCGTGTTAGTTGGGCCTAAGGGAAAGATAAATAATGGGCGAGAAGGGGGGCGGGAGGGGGTGTGATACGCACAAAAAGCAAAAATAAACCAAATGTACAGGCTTAGAGGTCACTGGGTGATCAATGAGTTTTTTTTCTTTTGTTGGCTTGGTAGTATCCACGTTCTATTTTTTTTTATCTCTCCGGCATCTGAACTGGCCGACAGGCATGCTGGTCAGCTGGGGAGAGCGCCTTCATTTCAGTTTGGAGTGTTGTTGGAGCTGTGCGTGTGCCCAGTGCTATAGTTCACCAAGCTACGGAAGGTGTGTGGTGTCTCGGTTTAAGTATTTTGTTGAAAATTATTAGAGTGGGTAGAGCGTACCATAAATAAAATATACTAACTGGTAGATACATTTTTTTCTGCAAAAATGGTAACAATAGGCTTTTGCATGTACCTAGGTAACAGTGATTGTTGGTAGATAAAGATGTATTCAACTCCTAAGATATTTTATATTTATATTTCGTAAGCAGTATTAGCAAATGTTTTGATAATGCTATCCGCTAACATCTTCTTACGGCAGCCATAGTGAAATCTTTAGATGTACAAGAAAAAAAAATGTAAAAAGTCAAAAGAGTTTAGTGTATCATAGTCACATCAACGATCGTAATTACGATAAAATGCATCTAAGAGCAGGTAGTCCATGGGATCGAACACGGGCCTTTTGCGTATCGTGTATTTACTGTAGTTCCTGTGTTTAGGCGGCATGATGCTATGTTATCAGAATGATATTCTTTGGATGAAGGAAGGCAATTTTACAGATGGCCTACTCTCGCTTCAGTTGCTGCTATTACCTCCGCCAAGGAGGTCATGTTTTTGTCATGTTTGTCTGTCTGTCCGTTTGTCTCTTTGTCTGTCACCAAGAGTATGCAAAGAGTTAAGAACTGATTTTTACCAAAGTTACAGAGAATGTTAGGCATGTCAACAGTAACAGATGATTAACTTTTGATGAATATTAATCCTCTGTTTGCTTGTTTATCTGCCTATTTTATCTTAGTACCATAACTCAATAAATTATGAACAGATTTTCATGAAATTTACATGAATGTTTAGGTATATTACAAAGAGTAAATGACCAGTTTTTTGTGATGATTCGTTCGTTTGTTTGTCGCAATATTTTATTTTTTATGTGATATCACAATAACTGAAAAAGTTATGGACGGATCCTTGTAAAAATTTACAGGACTTGTTAGTAATGCTTAAAGACATGAATGTTTAAATTATGGTGATAATCGGTTGATCCACGTTTGTGGAAATGTTTGTTTGCAGCACTACTCAAAAAGTTATGAACGGATCTTCAAAAAATTACGGAAGCTTTAAATACTATCGAAACGCACAGATGATTAAATGCGCTCTCAGAGTGCCCTCTAGTAGTTTGTTCTGTTGCGTAGGAAGTGTACGTTATAAAGTTATTTACAGCTGTGAGGAGAAAAAAATCGCTGTATTTTAAAGTAACATTAAATTTTCTTAATAAACACGGTTATTAAGTAATATAACTACTGCTGACATTGCATTACAAACTGTTTAAATTTTTGAAACGGTGATTAGCATGAAATTTCTTTTACTTTTAAGTAAGTAAAAAATCAATTCAGGAAGGTCATTTCTGAAGCAATATTTTAGTATACTTATCACTTATTGCCGTGAGCTTCTTCTATTCTAATGCTCCCTTTTCGCTGCCATAAATTGCTCAGTTAAATGCAGCAATCCAAAGAAATAGCCATCATTCAATCACTGCCTCATTTACTACTAAGCTAATGCGTTAGTTGCTACTCTATATTCATTTTAATGGCCTAAAGTCATGTATATATAGTTAAGAGCTACATTAAGTGTAATTGAGGCCGATAGGTGAAATTTTCAGCCATTAGGTGTAATTCTATGGCATAAAGGGCGTTTAAATTCAATACACTAAATGACAATGAGCTAGTCTTCATTAAGGTTAGGTGCGCGTAGGACTTGTTCTGCTAGCGTCCATATGAGCAATCGTTCATTAAGGTTAGGTGCACGCATAGACTTGTCCTGCTCGCGATCAAAGATTGACGCTAATTAAAATTAAGTAAGGCCAATCAAAAATTGACGCTAAGTAAGGCCAATCAGTGATTGACGCTAGATAAAAACACTACTAAAAAATTTTAAAAACTCTAAAACACACTTGAATTCAATAAAAATATTTCGGGACGCGACAGGAATCAGTCCTTGTCTAACCTAAACTTATGAGCGTATGTAAATTTGACGGGGCTATATATGTACAAAGGGGGTGGTCGGTGGTGGTGGACAAGGAAGGGTGGTGGTGGTAGGAAGGCCCAGCGTGTTCATCTGTCGGGAAACGTACAAGAAGCAACCCGTGGATTTTCTCGGTTATTAAGTGTAAAGTTCAGCTTATTAGATATATTTTTTACGATGTTCAGTCAATCAGCCAAAATCCATGACAGCGTTCTTTACTGCAATGGAGCTCAATATCAACTGACTATCGGACCATGCTCACGTGTGCATTCTCACGCTTTGCGCATTAGGAAGAATTTCCTCAGTTTTAGTTAGCGTGTGCACCAGTCTTGAAGTGTTGAAGTTTTGGAATCATAGATCTAGGGGCTTAATTACTTTTGGAAGTCCTTTCACTCTTCGCATGAGCTTTCTTTATTTCTGGCTTCTATCTCTGCTTGCAGATTTGTCGTTGTCATCTCCTGGCTGCCCTGGGTTCCATCTGCATATTCTAAGCAAATAATTAGACCACGCGGTGAAATGGACTTCGTTGCTCCCATTCCGTTGCCGGAGCTGATGCTCTGGATGAAGCACGGCACCCTGAGTCAGTTCCCTGACCCGAGCATCCCACAGAGTCCTGCCAGTGATGGATTCGACGACCAGGTGAGTCTGCTGCTCTCGGCTTCATGTGTAGGATGAATCCAACACGTGCTTAGCCAATCTATATTTATCACCCGCGAACGAAGTGAGAGAGGTGATAATGTTTTCGTTGAAGATTTATGTAAATATACATAAATTTTTATGTCTGTCCACCCAAAAAGGGGTCAAAGGAGTTGGGCAATCTTGTAATAATAATAATAATAATAATAATAATAATTTTATTGAAAAAAGGAATAGGTACATTTATTCACAATGCAATCTAAAAGAGTTCACAGAAATGGCAGGGCAAAATATATAACAACTGAACGTTTTCCCTTATTCCAAGCCCATAATATAGTAAAACTATTTGGGCAAGTGCTTGCTATTCTAGGTATATTAAAGCAATTCTTCACAGTACTAAAATGAATTAGATAGGAGGTCCTAGAGACCTCTCTAAGCTTAAAAACNAGCTTAAAAACGGCTCACATACCTTCATGAATACGTACTAGTAAATGTAAACTAGGTAGCAGTAGTTGTAGTATTCTCCCAGTTTAAACCTCCCTAGACACAGAGTATACTGTAATCCAAAAGGGGAAGAGGAAAGGACACAAAGAATGGCAAAGAGAAACGCGGAACCCCTGCACGATTCAACGCGCACGGGAACAGCAAGCCGAGAAAGAAGAGGAAGAACTGGACAAAGCACCATGGGCAGGAGTAAGAAGATGGAAGGAAGCCAAGCGGGCACGAAAGACAGACGGGCCCAAGCTAATGGCCAAAGCCACCCACACAGTACCCCCTGTGGCGCCGCCCCCCGCAACACAGAGTGGGCGACCCCAACAAGCCCAACCCTGTGGCTATACACTAGATAGTTAAACCAGATTAAATTTCGGGGAAATGCGGATATTTTGTGCAGATCAAATAACGAGCAATGCCTTGAGTTGTTTCTTAAACTGCGGCAGCGAATTAATTTGCTTTATTGAAGCTGGAATATCATTCCAGAACCTGACGGCGCAATACTTAAATGAAGAAAAAAGTCTGGATAAAGTAGTGACGGGGGTGTTTAAGTTATGGGACTGAGCAAATCTTGTATTGTGGCGGTGGGTGGCACGTAAGGAAAGGAACTGCGGCCAAAAGAGTTCACTCCCCCCCCAAAACGGCATACAGGTAAATCCTAACTAGGACGAAGTTCCTATGAATATGGCTGAGGGGCAGCAGCCCGGTCGCAGCATAAGGACATTGCGCGGGTGCCTGCTGATCACCGACAGCAAACCTAACGCATCTGGTCTGCAGGGAACTAAGCCTGGCCAAGTGAGACTGGGCCGCCCCTCCCCACGCCTCCACCCCATACACAAGATACGGCTACACAAGGGACAAGTACAGCTTACGCAATATAAAGTGTGGAATAAAATATGAAAGTTTCCTCATAATGCCGCAAGTACGCGAGACCTTCTTGCAAATGAAATTTATTATCATTATTATCATCATTATCATTATTTTTTTTGTTGTAGGGAATTTGGTGGGTTGCCCTAGATGTGACATATGTAAAAAAACTGGTTCTAGCTGGCCGTAAAAAATGACCGCGTTGAATTTTTTCCACCGCGGCTAATTAGCCTCCACCGCGGCAGATCGTCTTATTCCACGAGGCGCTCTATTTTTTTCCTATGCTTTTATTGAAGAGGGATTGGGGCTACTGGGTGGCTTGGGGCTGTGCGTTCAACTCGTTCATCAAAAATGACTTCGTTGAATTTACCCCTAGTGCGGGTGATGGTTTTACGCCACAAGGCGTTCTAGTTTCATTCTGTTTGTGAATAAGTCCACCCACATCATCCATAAATTCGTCCATCTGTATGTAAGTTATGCTTTCGGTGCTAGATACAGAGAAGTGGATCCAATATCATTAAATGTAGTCACTTGGAATAGAATTATACCCACATTAGTTTTCACAGCCATGATACAGGCCAAGAAAAAACTTTTCTTTTTTAATTTTCGGAGGCTCCGACTAAGATTTATAAATAAAAATTTTTGCAATGTTCACCACTGTTAAATGTAAGGTCATGCGATGCAAGACTAAGTTAGATCAAGGTTGAGATGCGTCAAGTTTGGTGCAATAGATAATTTTATTAATAGTTAAAAAGTAAAGGATGGTTAGACAAAGCTATACATCATTTCAAGTCAATGGAACTGAATGAGGGCACAGTTGCATAAAGTCAAATTAAAGTTGACGCACGACCAAAGTTACGTAAAATTACATGAAGTTAGGTGCGTAGCGATTTAGTGAGATTAGAAAGTAGGAGAACAATGCTATTTTGGCCAAGACGCGGAATATCCGTGGAACACGGTCGGGCAAGCGCGGCGGAGCGCGCACCACTCGAGTGAATCTTCTGCGGAATGCGGCCGCTGATGCCAGCCTAAAAACGCACATGGCGACCGAGCTGCACCGGAGCCCCTCGGCTGCGCCGCTTGGTTGCCCGACCGCGTGCGTACCATATGCCACCCTAGTTCTTATGAAAATTTTCAGCTGAATAAGGGAGGTCCGGAGCAGATGAAGCTGGAAGGAGGCCCAAATTAATGATTTTCAACCCAATAACTGACATTTTTCAGTCGACTGCAGCCGTGCACACGTCATGGTCCTAACTAGTATTTATTTGCAGTAGGAACCAGAGCATTGGGATTTCTTAGGAACAATGTGCGGTCAAGGCAAATATATTCACCTCCGCGAAGGAGGTTATGATTTCATCGGCTGCATGTGTCTGTTTGTCAGTCACCATGAAAACTCAAAAAGTTATAAACAGATTATCACGTAATTTACAGGGATTGTTAGGTATGTTAGGAGGAACAGATGGTTACTTTTTGTGAAGATCCGTTCATTCATTTGTTTATCTGTCTGCCTCTTTTTCTTGGAAGCCTAATTGAAAAAGTTAAGACCCGATCTTTATCAAGCTTGTACGAATTGTGAGGGTTATTACTAAGAGTAAATGACCAATTTTTGTTCTGTCAGCAACATAAATCAAAACATAACGATCGGATTTTCCTAAAATTTGTGGGAGTTTTTACGCATATTAAGAGACACAAACAACCGAATATTAGTGACGGTCATCGGTTTGTTCGTGTGTGTGATTGACTTCTGTTCGCGAAAACGTTTGTCTGAACAAAACTGAAAAATTTGTGGACGGCACCAATGACCAAGTTTTGATGCTAATCAATTTGTCTGTTCCCGTGTTTGACTGACGTTTGTCAAAATCATTGTCAGACCATAATGAAAAAAAAATAAATAAAAAATACCGGCGGATATTCAAAAAATTAGTGAAGCTGATATTACTGCCAGGATGGGAATGACCAATTATTGGTGACGATCCAGAAAAAAAATTCTAGTTTCAGAACGAATTTCAGTTTTTCGTTATCATTGCCTTGCTTAGTGGAGGTATGCACTCATATTTCATAGAAACCTGCATATATGTCACATATGTGACGCGTCAACCGGTAATTTGTATCCATATGTTCAAGCCCTTAGGGCTTTAATGAACAACTTAGCAATAGCGAAGCACTCTGGGCGTGCATACCGCCGTCAAGTAATCCAATGTTTTCGAAAATTTAAAATTGGTCCTGAAACAAAGAGATCTTTTAAATTATCACCAACAATGTCTAATAAACTGTTTTTGGTAGCTACCATTCTTAGCAGTTCCTGTATATTTCTCAATACCTTTTTAATCATAGTCTGACAAACAACAGTCAAACAGAGGGACAAGCAGACGAACAGGTCATCACCAAAATTTGGTGATTCGTGCCTCTCAACATTCCTAACAATTTCTGCAAATTTCATGAAGATCTATTGAAACATTTTTTGATTATATTGCTGACAAACGAACACGAAACATACAGGCAAACAGACGAACAAATCATCACAAAACTTTACTCATTTGCTCTTTGTAACATTCCTAATATTTCCTGCACATTTCACAAAGATCTGTTGATCACGCATTGACCTAAGTTGCCAAAAAAAAAAAAAAACAGGTAGACAAGCAAACGAAAAATACACGAAGAAGTAAGTCTTTCCAGAGTTAATCATGTGTTCCTCCTAACATATTCGTACCTAACAATCCCTGTAAATTTCATGATGAACCGTCTAGAATCTGCTGCTGTTTTTACTGCATTCCACAGGCATACTTTGCTTGAAAACTGCCGACCACCTTCATAGACCTTCCTTTTGATCATTGCCCAGAGGTTTTCAATGGGATTTAAATCGGGGCTATTCGCTTGCCAGGTCATAATCCTTTTTGATTTGAATCCTCCATCCGCAAGCCAGTAAGCAGTGTACCGTGCTCGGTGTGAGGGAGCGTTATCGTGCTGAAATATCAATTTGGATCTGCGTGCGATAGTCTGCTCACCAAGCCATGGAATCAAGTTGGCTTCCAGAAACTGGCAGTGCCTTTCTGCATTCAGTTTAACTCCTTCTGCCACTTGAAATGGACAAATAAATTTGTCAACTACTGTCCGGGCCCAAAACATTATACCTCCACCACCTTGTTGACGCTTATGCCGTGTCTGTTGAGGTTGGTCATGGAGGACCCATCCAGACGCTCATCCATTTGGACCATCAAGAGTGGCTCTGCATTCGTCAGTAAATATGACATTGGAGAAATCAGTCTTCATGTTCTCCTCAGCCCATTTGACCATATTTTCTTTGAGCTTTTGTTAGAAGTGTTCGTTCAATTGCCTTTTTCCCTTTCCCTAGCTTCTGCAGAACCTGCTTAGTATTGGGGCTCCAGCGTCTTCAAATGTCGCCTTACTTGTAGAAAGTTGTTTTCTAGCAATAGAAACCTTCAAACGTCGCCTATGCCGAGCAGTCAATTCCCTCGTAGAGGCTCTATCCGGAGTTTCCCTGTTGACTGTACCCAGTGATGGGCACTAAATACATAAAAGTATTTAAATACTAATTACTAAATGCATCCGTAAAATGTAATTAAATACTAAATACTAATTACATTTTTGAAATGTATTTAAATACTAAATACTTAAATACATAAATGTATTTAAATACTTGAGTAAATACATTCATTTTTTTTTTCTTTTTGGGCACCACCATGTTCATGAATTATTGAATATTGATATACTAGCACAATTTGTGACATTCTGGAAAAGACGTAAGTAATATTCTTGTAGATGCGCGTCATTGTATTGTGCGCTGCAGCAGACACACCCAGGCCACAAGCCTATAAGAGCGACCAAGCAGTATTGTCGCTAGCTCATATCTCAGGTGCGCGCGTGGTGAAGCATTAGCCAGTGTGTACCTGTCGAGACT
>LQNS02005708.1:11599-22453 GCA_001587735.2 Parhyale hawaiensis | reverse complement strand
TCCATTTTTTCTCTTCTCGTTTCTCCATTCCTCTACATTCTACTAACATAATGGCAATAGCTCGTAGAGGATCGGGGTGTAAATCCCGGTGTCTTTTTGGGAATGGGCCTTTTGGTTCGTCTACTGCCGCCTATCTAATCTAATCTAGTGCTCATCATGGCCCGAGTCACATAAGGTGCTTCTCTTTAAAAGAACGTAAATGCTTCTCTATTTCGTCTGAGGTAGGACGATCCTAATGCCCGCCTGAAGATAGCTTAGTATCCTCGTAATTTAAGTCTCTTATAGTTTATTTATTTATTTTTTTTTCAGAAACAAGTCGAT
The DNA here is from genome assembly GCA_001587735.2 of Parhyale hawaiensis. NCBI lineage: Eukaryota > Metazoa > Arthropoda > Malacostraca > Amphipoda > Hyalidae > Parhyale > Parhyale hawaiensis. The sequence goes on along the minus strand of LQNS02005708.1, from coordinate 22,132 downwards.
AATTCCAGAGCCTTCCGTGCTTTCAAGAACTTATACAGCGTCGTCCGTGACTTGAATTCGAATGGTGAGAAGCAATTTGGGGACATCATGAGAAATTTTTCGCACAGTATAGACGGATCGTTTTACGAAACTGAATTAATAACTCACGATATAAATAATTTGTTCCCGGACGTCTCTTATGAGAATCAGAGCGATTACGACAATACAATACCGAATGCTCAAATACTGGATGTACTAGAAGAAATTACCACTCAAAACATCAGCGACGTGCTATATGTAACTGTGAAAATAATGGCCTACCTTGATACAAGACCCCACTGCTGTGATGCCCACGTGCACCCTGGAGACCTTGTCTGTTACTTCTATTTAGTACAAGAAGTTGTGGGGTGGCTGGTTGACTCTGAAAAGCTCAACCGTAGCCTCATAGGCTTAGAAGAGTTTCACGCTATCCTTGGTCTTTCATATTCGTTGTATGAGAAATTTCTCTTCCCACTTCTGATAAAAGTACATGGAGTCGAAAAATTTCTTGGAACACAAGAAGACTGCTGTCCGGTATGCTACAACTACGAATTTAACGAAGATTCGGACTACGTCGTGCTGCCCAAATGTCGCCACCGCCTGTGCCAACCTTGTGCCTCCGAGTGGTTTAGAATTAAGTAAGTGATACATCGGATTTGAAAACAGGAAATAGAAATTTGCAGCTAAGAATTTAACTATTGAGACACCAAGATTCAAAACCGTTAATTTCTACTTTACAAACTTTTTAAGAATCCTAAAATTTATTATCAAGGAGCTTGTGAAAAACTGAGAGAAATCGAGACGATAGAAGTAGATGGAATCTTTGTGCAGCTTTATCATTTCAGCTAAATACGATGTTCTATGTATATTGGCATATATGAGTAATACGAAGTAAATTCAATAACTTCTAATGAAAGTTTTCTCCAAGCTTCATTACTAAGCCATAACGTTAAATGCAGGCTGATATTATACGTATGTCTTACTTCCAACTGCGATGCATGGCACAGTCCAGGCCATCTTAACAAATGGTGAGAACAATCTGGTGGTGACCCTCATTTTTTGTTAATATCAAACTCATTAATCTAAAATTTGCTGTCAAAACACAGGTCCAGCATCCGTTTCCATTTCATTCTAACGCAACGCATTGCCACTCACAACACAAATAGCAAAGCACAGAAAAATTTCACAGTCGGGAAATTCCAGCTATATTGATACCTAGCGCTTCATGGGATGCTCTAGTCTGTACTGACTCACTTACCTATCCAACTGTATCAAATTTATGTTGAAATTGGTTGAATTAATCCGCGAGAAGAGCACCATTCTTTTGGTAAGTTTGTATAAAGAAAAGAAAGCTTGAATTCAGATTGAATATTTCCCGCAATACCGCGAACTTTTGAACTCCTCTTGTCTATTGCACAGCTCGCTAGAGACACCAAATAAAGTTACCTGTGAAGCTATGCAGAGGTGGGCGCGCGAACCTTTTTTTTTAGGTTCCGAATCCGAACTTTTGCCGGTTTTGGGTTCCGAACCTCAGAATAGCAAACCCGATTTTTAAAATTTCAGTGCGAACTTTTATTCCGAACATTTGTCCGCGAATGTCCGAATCTTTAAAAAACAGCAAAGCAAACCTTAATTCCGATACCTTCCGCACATTTCCCAACCTAAATTTTACTCATTACGAATCTATATTTAAAACTTTCTCATCAAAAAAAGTTTTTCAAGATACCTATCTAATATATTCATTAAGCAAATTAATACTAGAAAAACAAATTATTAATAACAGACAGTAGATACCAACGCATGTGCTGTGGCTGCGCGTCGCTGGTAAACGTTGATTCTAATAGGCTGGCAGCCAGCTGCGGTTACAACATAATTCACGAATCTGTGTGGTACAGATAAAGTAACGGGTTAAATACCACGAGTATATTACCAAGTTCAAAGAAAGGCAGTCCAGGCAGTACTACTAGTCATTGTTTCGCATTACTACACACACAGTCACACAACCTTGCATGTCGAGCTCATTTCGAGCAGCGGTCATTTGACACACACACTAACACGCCCATACTGGAATGGAAGTAGAGAGAAGCAATAGAGTAAAACACAATGCTATTGGTCATAGGCGTCTCTAGTTATTACAGAAAATCAGGCGTCACCAGCCACATCTGTATGCTGCGGAAAAGTTGAAAACCAGTGTTCGTTCGTCATCGTTTTTACGAATCTTTCACGGATTTAGAGGTTCGGATTCTCGAGAAAAAGACGTTCTGAACCCGGAAGTCCGAATCTCTCTTGACGTCGGTCCGAATCCGAACCTCCGAACCCAAATCCGAGATATGGCCCGTTTGAACAAATTCGCGCATAAAGGTTCGCGAACATTTGTTCGGAACGCCAACCTCTGAAACTACGTAATTCCTAACTGTGTTGTTACTTCACCAATATTCTCATCACCGCATGTCGCTCCGTTTAATGCACCCTTTCCACGGTATCACCTTCGTTCTATCATGTTTGCTGTTTTTGTTATGGGGAGTAGCGCCCCCAGGAGGTCCCTATATGTAAGTTTTTAGGTATTGGTAGCCTTCGGGACATCAGTCTTTCCTACCACATCGCATGTATCTAGATACTAGATACACCCTTAAAATGTATCTAGATACAGATACTAGATACTTGAAAGTATCTATAGATACAATTCTAGATACTTTTATTTTTATAACTGAATTTAATAGTTTTACTAGTTCATATGGTTAAAAATCATGTAATTCAGGTGGATACAATTCTGTTCCTTTATAATACTGTTGTGTAGTAGATTAGTAATTACAATAATAATGACTGTTGCACATTTACTTCCGGCAAAGAGGCTAAATACTTGATCACATTTGTTTGTGATAAAATATCATGTCTCTAAAAGAAATGGGCAATGTCAGTGAAGTTTCGTAGTCAATAGGTATATTGAATTTTTTGCAATAACATTCAAATGCAAAGTATAATTTAGGCCGTATATTTTGGTGGATGTTACCCCAATTCCAAGCATATCTTTAATAAACAAAATAAAAGATGGCTTCTAAAAAATTAATAGAATAGTGAGCCAACGTGACAGAACATGTTCAGGGTTGCCATCTCTTGTTCGCTTGGTTATCGGCTTGATCTAGAAACAGTATCTAGATACAAAGTATCTAGATACTGCCCAGCTCTGCCTACGATGCTTTTTTCTGCTTTTCCTCTTCCATCCCGACTTGCCTTTCCAACGCGCGTGATGGTTCCCATCTCTCCCAATATTCATTGTGTCCCGTTTATTTTTTCTTTGGATTGCAGAGTTTGTTGTGGATATGAAGGCGTAAACTAGGAGTGTACCTATAAAATGTCTTTCTACCATCCACACATATATTGTTGTCATTCACCATAGTTTTATATTCGGCAGGAAACTGTGCCCGGTGTGCAGATCGAGAACTAATGAGTGGACCACCAAATCAGCGATTCAACTGTACTCCGCAGCTCTCCAGTGTCAGCCGGACTGCACAGTATGCACGAGCCGCAGATAAAATGAGTTTAGTTTGATGTTGTTTTGCATTTCAGCCGTTGACTTGAATGGGGTTCCACTCAGTGCTTCCATGCTAAGAAGTGCCCAATATTAATTACACTTAGCATAATGAGACGAATGGACACTAGTTGAACATAAGCGAGGGCGTAGTTTCGTAAAGGTAAAATATATATGTCAATGAATGGTGATAATATGCGACTGTAGCCTGCTCGAGTGACAGCAATGAATGTGGGTTGACACCCATTCAATGCTGCGAAGTATGCACTGTTTCTGCCAGTTTGAGTTAGTTTAATCAATTAAAAACGGAGGTGAAAATGCGTTCCCATTTCATATTTGTCTATGAGAAAATCTGAAAATTTTTATCATAAAACAATTTATCTTCTCCACCGACAGTAAAGAGAGTCAACAGTCTCCCACAACATATCCCCACTACTGTAACAGGCAGTACCGCCACTAGGATTGAGGGACTTAGCCAGGAAGCAAAGAATGCAACGGGAGGACTCAATAGGACTAAAATGAAACTTAGCCGTGACCGCACGTAGCAAATTTGCATCACATCGACGAGTCAAAGTATTTGAGTTTGGGACCTCAGGCCTTCGCATGTCGTTTTCTTAAACATATCAACGTATTTTTCGATTTGTTTCATTCAACCTCCCGCTCATGACTGGCCAGCTACTTGAGCTGCAAAATAGCGTAAAATGTTGTCGACGAATGCAGAGAGTTCGAGCAATGGCTAACTGTTACTGTGGTTTCTCTCGCGTACAGAACTGGCTATATTCGTGCTTATATTTGTTGCTAAGAATAAATATGTTCGGTGAAGAGCACGGTGAACTGAATATGGAGTGTAAATAAGGCTTCAATCAAGAAAAATAAGTTAAATCAGGTCGCCGAAAGGGAACAAGTTCGGCGCTAGCGCTGTGAAAGTTTTCACCAGCATGCACTGCAATTTTCTATAGATAATTGCTAAATTAGTATATATTATTTTAATTTATTTATACGCTAGAGATGAATTTCACAATTTAAGACGATTTTTCTGGTTAATGAGTTGAAACACTTCTAGGCTGCTCAGCCATAGATTCGTCGATAATGACGTCACTTTTTGGTGCTAATTTCTCGTGAGTCCTCCCGTTACGCTCTTTGCTCCCTGGACTTAGCCAAGGCCTCCTCGAGTGCAGGCCTGGGTCTGTTTTTTTTTTTTGGCTCGTGACGTCACGAAGTTGGTCCCTGCGCGTCGTGGAAAACGATCGGTTCTCGATAGTACTGCTGTAGTTACTCCTACTTTATGGATAAATCCTTGAACATAAGCAACGAGAAACCTTCAGAGAGGAAAGAAACGTGTTTCTAAATGTGTGTTACACCAAAGGAACAAATTTTTTCTCGTGTGTGCGCGGTGTACTTCGAAAAATTGTGTTATCAACTTGACTTGTATTTACGCGCATGCTATCGTGTGGTGAAGAAGGCTTGTTCACTTTATTGCAACTAATTATGTTATTATTTTCACGATATTAGTTTAGGTTATGGACAACTGTAGTTCTTAGGAGACATTTTTTTTAACTGGAAAAGTGGTCAGGCGAAGTGTTAGGCAAGATAAAGTGTTCGGAAGAAATTAAATTGCTTCAGTTATGCCAGCTCCTGCCTAGGCTAACTAGGGTAATGTCTCAATTACCGAATGCCTTTCTATTACCGAACGCAATAAGATTCCTACCTATATTCGGTAATAGATGGGCATTCGGTAATTGAGACTTTACCCTACCTGACTTAGCATAGCCTATGCTTCCTAGCCTTGCAACTTAATTGCCTTAACTAAGCTTAGCTAACCTACTCATGGACTTAGACCATAATGAATAATTGATGAATTTGTTATCCATGTTTTCCTCTCTGAACAGAGGCCATTTCATTGATTTTAATTTTTTTTTCAAGAATCCCAGTGCTAGGGCAAATCAGTTTTAAACTCTCAAGTGGGAGGATGAGAGACTTTTCATCTCATTGTTTGTTGAGTTCACTTCAGTCATGCCTAATCATAAAATGTTGTTCAAATTCTAAAGTGCATTCCATATCTTCTGTAATGCACTAGTTACAAGTTAGACTGTGGCCAGGGTCCCACGGACTAGCTTAACTTAACAGTTCCAGACTGTAAAGAACTGTGCTGCCAAAATCATTCCATTTATGGATGATTGGATCATGTACCTACCACGTCTGTCGTCTGCAGATATCCTCATACCTACATGATATTTATTTTTTACATCCTAATCTATCTTATGGGCTCAATAAATGTCAGTGCTTTCTGCATATGTTTGTGTCTGTAAATTGAGTGCCCTCTTCAATGTGTACGCCAGAGCTACATATACGTAATGATTTCATTTACTTTGTCATACTAAATGTGTCCAGAAATGTTGACCAACGGATGCCACAAATGCAATGCCTAGATCTTAAAAGTTTTATAGATTCCTTGTAAATGTGTTGCCACAGATATTATTTTTTGGTAAAGTTGTACAAGAACCCCCACTCAAATCTAAACATCTTAAACCAATATATCAATAGATATTGTTGATGCTCTGGCGTAGCATTTAGAAAACAGCCATTGCAAATACAGTATATATGGCAAGGGAAGCAATGGTCGGCCGTGATTTAACGATCGGCACCCCTTTACAATATGAAGGTAATAGAATAAAACACGGTGTTTGTTATTTTATTACCTTCATATTGTGAAGTAATTTGCACCCCAATTATTTCCCCTACCCTACGCTGTTTTGTCATATTGTGGATGATATATTCAGTGTTATATCATTACACCTGTGCAGTTTTAATTGCATTTTCCCATTGTATTGTCTCTGTCATCTTTATATTTTTCGACAATTAATACCATCTAAGCTAGCCTACTGGAACACAACGAATGCTACTTTCCTTGAACCTAACCTACTCTGACCTAATCTCTACATGCAGCACCTACTCACAGGCAATTCTGTAACACAAGGCTAAACCTAAAAATTGCTTGTTGATAGTTGCAATTACAACTGTATGATGTTTAAAACTTGGAGACCCAAATATCTGACTAGATTTAGAAGCAGCTGTATAGCTAGGCTATTTTGTACAATGGCTCCCAGGAATCTGAATTCAGTATAACATATACTGTATAGCTACCTACCAACTCAACACTCCCAGGGTCACAGTGAGTTCCTGCTTCAGACCCTGCAACCTTAGCCAAACAGAAGCATCAGGAGTCACAGTTGGCTCTTCTAGTTTCTGATTCGGTATCATTTCGCAATGCTATGATAGTTTCAGGAGATGGAAAATCACCCTTTCTTTTAGCTACCTTCCATATGTCTCAGTACATTGCCGCTAACTAACTATCTCGTAGCAATGCTGGACCATTGCTTATACTGTATAGTATATGATTCAGTATGGTTTTATTGTACTTCCCTTCCTATTGCTGAAAGAAAATCCTCTTAATAAGCATTGGGGCAAGGGATCTTCTTGATATTAGACAACACCACTGCGAATTTGTTTCAGTTAAGTTAAACTGCAATTATTTGATAAAATTTCATATTTGATGAATCAAGAAGCATATTCCGCCATGTGTCGATGGAGCGTGAGGGACCATTTTCGTGATGTCATCAAAATGAGGCCCAGGCCTGGGCTGAGATGCACGAAACTTCACTAAGTGTATTTAGTTCACAGATTTTCCCTTAACTTCAGAAAAATGCACTTTGCGAGCTACGGCCACATGCACAAACGATTTTCGCCCTCCCGCCAACGGAGAAGTTCCTTTATTTTTATATATAAGTTAAGGGTGCTAGATTGCCCTTAAATGCAATATAGAAACAGTTGCAGATCCAAAACATCCACGAAGAAACGAAGAAACATATAACGAGTGCAAATTTCGTTCATTTTGCATGATATTAGCATTATCTAGGTATTTCTACACGGTGATGGGCACTAAATACATGAAAGTATTTAAATACTAATTACTAAATACATCCGTAAAATGTAATTGAATACTAAATACTAATTACATTTTTGAAATGTACTTAAATACTAAATACTTAAATGTATTTAAATACTTGAGTAAATACATTCAATTTTTGTTCTTTTTGGGCACCAAAAGGCAAAAACTTAGGTATATTTTTAGTGTTGACGAATTATTCAATATTCATGTACTAGAACAATATGTGACATTCTGCAAAAGTCGTAATATTCTAGACTGTAAATAATATAAAAAATTAGAGGCGAGAGCTTTCAATTTGACACCTGCTATCACTTCACTAATTGATTTAGCCTGTCTCAGCTTCCTGGTTTGCTTATGGAATTGAAAATTTAATCAGCAGTTCATTGAAATGACTCAGACAGACAGACAGAAATAAGGTTTGTAGGATCGAAATACCGTCGTGTTTTACGGATGTTTTTCCCCCATAACTCTTAAGCATAACAGCCTTCAGTCCTGAGCCATAGCTCTTCAAGAACTGTGATGAACTGCAGCCGTGCAGTACTTTGAGCCAATTAGCTTAGTAGCATCTTAAGAACAAACCAGTGCTTGTGAATTCTTTGGAACGTGTCTTTCGTACGCACTTTGTTTTTTCCTTCCAAATTCATACTCCTACTGATTATGCTTTGTTCTATTTTTCCTCTTTTTCCTGACTTGCTGTTCCCAAGTGCGTGATTCGGACAAGGGTTCCACGTTTCTGTTTATATTATTTATGTCTCTTCTTTCATTGAATCACGGTGTACACGGTTGGTAGTGAGGCTTAAAATAGGAGAATATTTCTACTACCGCTTGTGGATTTCTCACTAGGGGTGTGCGATCAGGGTAATTTTATTTTTAAGCTAACCACAATCAGACCTACCCCTCACCTCAGTAATCAAGCATCGTGTAATAGCAGAATGCTTCATTGGTAATGTCATACCTGGACTGCATAAGTTTGAGACTGTTTCCAGCAAGCGAGTTCTTCTGGTTCGCTTGTAAAGGCAGCATTCGATGTACAGATGCTGTTGCAGGACTGTTAGCCCTAACCATAGTGGTGATTGCCCGGGGCACAGACCATCGTATATGAGGTTCCATCGCTGGCGCCATAGCTCTTGACAATCTGTGACCGATTGAATCCGTCCACCCCTCTGGGACCGAAAGCTAGGCCTCCTCAAGATTCTTTGGAGGCCTTGCCAGAAGGCACATATTTGTTGCAGTGCATGTTGGCTTCCCAGTTGGGATGTGCGGTCACGTTGACGTTGCTGCAATCGTTAGTTTTCCGCAGAAGTTACGGCAAAGATCCTGTCGATTGGGTGGCTTCTTTTGCACTTTCTATCTCAAGTTTCAAAGCATTAACTCTTATCTGATTTTAAATGATACTTTCGAAAAGTTTGTCTACCTCCGTAAAATGGAGCTTGCAGCCGGGATTAGGGTAGTTCTAACACATGTAAATCGATTCAGAGAGGGTAAGTGAAAGCGCGTGTACTTGAAATTCTGGACCATCTCGGCCTATAACGGCTCGACTGAACTCAACGATCAATTCTTAGAGTTTTGACAAAATGTAATATGCAAATCACAATATATGTAGGGAAGCATACAGGCCGGCAAAGGAACAAAATATATAGTAGACAGAAAGTGATTCTGCTCGTATATTCTAGGTAAAACTAGGCAGAGAAGCTTCTAACACCTATAAAACAATTCAGAATGATCAAAGCAGAACTTCTATTTTAAGTTCTATGCAAGTCAAGCCTTGTGGATTTACTTTGATCCTACTCTAACAAGTCAGTCACTCGATGACACTTGGAAATCTACCCTTTAATTTATATACAAAAAGTTCTAATTCCCACGATCAACTGCATATATCGCCGCTCTGGACACTGCACAGAACATTCGAGAAAATTAAGTGCGGAGCCTCATTAGAGTAGGTGCTCTTTTTATTTTCAATCTGAAATTATATAGCTACTCAGACACTGCCCGAATAAAGTGTCATAAAACTTCCACAGCTTAGTTGTGTTTAGTTAAGCCAATAAGCCTCGACTTGTCCAAAACTTAGAACAGTAGCGTTGGTTTTGACTCTTGGAGTCGTTTCGCAAAGGCAGGCACTGACACCAGTTATGCATGAGACGGCCAAAAATTCCATTTTACAGAGTAGATTTGAGTTGTGACCGTATCAAGAGTAGTCGGTTGAAAAGTTAAACGCCTGATATACCATTCAACGGGCGTAACTAATGCACAGTTTGAAGTTCTGGATATTCAGTCATACCTAGAGGACTGTTTTTGTCGACTTCGTGGTACTGGGGCTTGCGTGCCAAGCGTAATCGGTTCAAGTTTATTATCTGATAGTCAATTCAATTTTCGAAACCAGCACCAAGTTTTGAGTTTTGGATAATTCGGACATAAGACTGTCTTACTCTGTTTTGTGGTGCTGGATTAAGGTAATGTCCTGGGATTGAATTCATTGGCATTAGCGGGATGTTAGAGTGATGTGCCCGCTTGCCCAGCTAAGTTGGTGTGAATTCTTGTGAATCCCGGCAAGCTGCGTCAATGTACCGTACCTGGCATTTACGTCCCAGTGTCTGAGGTCGTAGTAATCATTTAACCCTTCCGTCTCTGTAGTAACAGCTTCGACAATAATAGACAAGGGCCGCGTAGTCAACTGAGGCCTTCCTTGCCTCCCTCCACTTGCCGGCTGCAGCGACAGTATGCACACCCGTAGACTTACATTATAATCTCAATGTTTGAAATAAAAACATGAACAAAAAAATTAGTAGTAGTAGTAGAAGCTTTTACTAGCGCTTCAGTGGCACACTGCCTCTATCGCGCCGAACTATTCCTGTGTTTAACCACATGCTCGTGCACCGACTAGGGCGCGTTTTAACTTGTCAATGATTTTTGTCTCGGCTGTTCTGCCGGTAGGTCTCAGAGTGGTCAGTGCGCTACTGACAGGAAAAAGGCGCAAGTAGAGCATCTCCAACCCCCGGGCGCGGCTGAACGCTGTCGCTCAGTTACGCCGCACAGGGGA
>LQNS02005343.1:15528-27961 GCA_001587735.2 Parhyale hawaiensis | reverse complement strand
TGGTGTCCCGTCTTTCACCCATAGGCCTTCTTATGAACATTTTCCCTTCACATTCAAATAAATTAACTCTCTTTAGTGCCCTTGGTGTCCCGTCTTTCACCCATAGGCCTTCTTATGAACATTTTCCCTTCACATTCAAATAAATTACCTTTCTTTAGTGCCCTTGGTGTCCCGTCTTTCACCCATAGGCCTTCTTATGAACATTTTCCCTTCACATTCAAATAAATTACCTTTCTTTAGTGCCCTTGGTGTCCCGTATTTCACCCATAGGCCTTCTTATGAACATTTTCCCATCACATTCAAAAAAATTACCTTTCTTTAGTACCCTTGGTGTCCCGTCTTTCACCCATAGGCCTTCTTATGAACATTTTCCCTTCACATTCAAATAAATTAACTCTCTTTAGTGCCCTTGGTGTCCCGTCTTTCACCCATAGGCCTTCTTATGAACATTTTCCCTTCACATTCAAATAAATTACATTTCTTTAGTGCACTTGGTTTCCAGTCAGAACCTCTTCTCTAGAATGTTTTCTTATCAGAGTTGAATAAAGTACCTTTTGTCGCTGATGAAAACATTGGATCATAATATATTTTGTGGCTGTAGGATGAGCTTATTGGCAGAAGCTAGTTTGAAAGATTGATTATATTTGTTGATGAGACTTTTCTTCACCGACGATAGTGCTATCCTGCCTTTTCATTTCAACCTCTACTAACAGTCATCCTAGGAATATGAATGTTGTAAGTAGCAATAACTCAACTCGAGAAACTTCCCACTAGACTAAATCCGTTTTAGAACTCAGTCTTCTTATGATTCTATCTTCCTATACGACGATGGTTTCATCAGTCCACTGACTTAATTGGTGGGTAAAACACCGCCATTGTTCTTGTGTAACTTCACAGTGCGTTCAGCGGCTCTTCCAGCCATCCTCCTAAGCCTGCTGTACAATAATTATACTGCTCCCTCATCTGCAGGATTTTTTTTTTTATTTTTGCAGTAGGGATCAAAATTTTGCTTAAATTTACCGAGATCAAATGTGAGTCAACGTTTTTGAAAAGGAGTTACCTACTGTGATACAAAAAATATAGGATACTAATAGGTATATTGCATATCTCAATATTTGATTTTTTCCATCTCTGCCTCTAAGTTTGGGCAGTATATATGTTTTATCAATGCTAAAATTAATTTGCTCTTCAATTGTTTCTCATCCATCAAAATAAAGTTTTCACTATGACGGTTAATTATACATATATATATAAATTTCAGCTAAATCTAATGCATAGTACGTACTGAACTAATCTCAATTTTAGATGAGAAATGTTCTTTTTCAAAACCAAACTCGACGTCTAATTGGCAAACTGTTTCACTATCAACTGAACAGTTCACAACCCATCTAATTCTTGCACAGCCAAACAGTATATTTCTGTACCAATTTATTGGTGTTAGTAGTTTACTGAGCTACTTAATTAAGGCGTCTTTTTGGGCCACATTCAAAATCAGAATCACCGTGACATCATCGTGAGCACCGAAAACACATTTACAGTCAATGATTTTGTAAGCAAACTAGAGACCCTATATTTGTTTTCGAAAAAGTATATTTCTATCGTATTTACACGGAAGCTGACGGGGAATGGATTTCTAGGTATTCTTTTCTTTTTCAAGTCGATGCATGACCGAAGTAGCAATAACCGAAGAGTTTTGAACATGCATAGACATAAAACTAACGAAACGGCTGGAATTATTCTCTGATCGCGCATGATCAGCCCGCTAGGGAGAGCATGGTGCGACTAATTCTCACCACTGATCACAGTTGATCGCTCTCAGAATCACGTAAAATTGTGGTTACAGAGATGCACGGTTCGAGGGCAGTTATCCGCTCGGTGGTCACAAAAAGACGCCTTTAGGTGTTGAGCGGCGGCTATAGTTCAGTCGCTCAAATCTAAGCTCTACACCTAGTTAATTGAGCATATTTAAAACTCCTTACAGCCTACAAAATAATATCAACACATGTCAGTCCCAGCGAAACGGGTTCATTGGATAGTGAAATTCAACTCCAAACTTCAACTTCCCTACTCTGTTATGTGGAGACTGGTACACAAGCTAATGAATGTAACTAGTTCAGTATCAGTAAAGATGTTAAAGCAAAAACTACATTTTACGAAGGACTTCCGGAGTCAGAGCAATGCTGTATAAAATGTGCGTTTTCTGTGAGAAAGAAAAACAAGTAAGGTGGATTACTTTGGTCTTTGACCGTCACGATAAAGATTCCTAAAGTACCGTAAGTTAGCCTTCAATTTCAACTTGACTCCTTCACGCAATATATTATTTTCCACGTTGCCGCGTTGAGTACGTTTACTAAGTTAAATTTATTAGCTCTACACATACAGTAGTTATCTGGCCGCATTAGTTACAGTCTTTGGTAAAATGTAGTTTCTGTTTTAACATTGGCTATAGAGTCCACACCATACACGCAGGCTTGCAACCAGCGATGTATTTAGACGGTACACAAAGTGGGACGTAGCTATTCAAAAATAAGATAGAAATGCCCGCTTTAGGACAACGGAAATCTTTTTCTGAATGTTATTTATATCCAATTCGCCGCCAGATACTACGAGCAAACCTGCCATTGAATGCTACTATAGCAAGACCTTGCCACCGCCTGTACTTATTACATCATGAGCAGGTCCCACAGAGCTTCAGGCCGCCAGTAAAAACAAGGAAACTTTTGCCTGCACACATTCTTTGGCTATTCTCGAGACGAACACAGGTCTCCTATTCTTGTATATGATTAACATACTGACTAGTCCAAGCCTCTGTCTTCACAAGAAAGGGATCTCACAGAGGAAGGAGGCATGGACATACAGTGCAACGATAGAAGCACGAAACCCATGCACGAAGGTGTTCCCATCACTGGATCCACTCGCATGAGAACAACAAATCGGGAAAGAAGAAGAACGGAATAAAGCGTTACTATGCATGAAATGGGAAGAATAGTGGGTACGAAGTAAAGCCGTCCTGAAGACCTAGCTAAAGCTAAAGCACCCTACAGAGTTCTCCTTGGGTCGGTGCTCCTCATGACATAGGAGGGACTCGGGTCAACAATGGTTGACCAATAAACGTGACAGGTTGCCTTATCGCCCCATAATTATATATATATATATATGGTAAACTTCATAACCAGTAGCTATAAATCCTACAACTGGCGAAAACACTTTACATAACAATCCAAAACAGGAAGAAAGAAAGAAAACTCATGTATTTCTCCCCGTAGGAAGGTTTTCATACAATAATACTATTACAAAACTTGTTCAGTAAACTAGTGTAAATCGTTATCGCAATGAGCCTTACAGATTATGGAGCAAATTTATAGCACTATTCAACTTCACAATCTATATATTGTACAACGCTCTGTGTCTATTGTAGCAATAGCTTCACACATTGGTATGTTGTGACTCAACTAACACATGTTAATTTCAAATTCAATTCAAATTCAAAAACAATTGTTTCTCCTAGTAGGAAAGTATTCATATAATAATAGTTCTATTACAATACATGTGCAGTACACTAGTGTAAAATTTATTGATTCAACATTTATCCCTCCACAGGCGGAAGGTGTTCTTGGATTATTAAATTACAGCTTACTGTAAAAATTCTGTGTACATTCACTTCCCGGCAACACTACAGCTACAAATTCACAACCTTATCTACATGGCTCAGTGCCACCACATACCAAACGAGTTAACCGAACCGGCTCCGCAACAGTGCTTGCTACCCAACGATCACCCTCGCACGTGAAGCAAAAGAAAATATAATTATGTTTCTGCGAATATCACAGCTCATTCAAGTAAAGCGAGGCAAATGGGAAACGCAGTTACTGCTTCCCGATGAAAGATCCACATGGCCCAACATTACCTCACCCGATTGCCCAAATACCATCACACATAGTATCATCCAATAGGTATGGCGGCACTACACAGCACGACCCACAGTACAAACATGCAAATTGGAAATTATGTATTTACATATATCGTTAGAAGCGCAGAATGCAGACGAAGATAAATTCAATGGACGAAAGCATCTATGTAGTTATTAGAAAGCGATGGTACGCCTCTTGAGATCGTAAAAGCTCTTCAGTAAGCAGCATATCCAATAGACATTTGCAGTTCCGCGGCATGCTGCATACGATGCATCAAATGCCATTCATTGTATGCAGCTGGCGGCGGAACTGCAAATGTCTATTGGATATGCTGCTTAGTGAAGAGCTATGAGATCTCAAGAGGCCTACCATCACTTTCTAACAACTAGATGCTCTCGTCCATTGAATTTATCTTCGTCTGCATTCTGAGCTTCTAACTTCTGTTTTAGATTGTTGTGTAATGTGTTTTTGCCAGTTCTAGGATTTATATATCTATATAAAACTATATATAGTGCACATAACGTCTCTTTACCCTTTAAAACACTAACCTGCATAATTATATAGGTCAAGCAGTTCCTAGTGTGTGTCTGTTATTCCTACCAAACTGCAGGATTATAAAAAATCAAGCTTTAAAAGCTAAACAAAAACTTTGTGAGGTAATTGGGCGCCATGAGTGGTGGACAACTTTTTTATTTATTGATTACCTCCGCCAAAGAGGTTGTGGTTTTCGTCGTGTTTGTCTGTCTGTCTGACTGTTTGTCTGTTTGTTTGTCTGTCTGTCACCAAGATAGCTCAAAAAGTTATGAACCGATTTGGATGAAATTTGCAGGGATTGTTAGGTATGTTAGGAAAAACAGATGATTAACGTTTGGTGAAGATATGTCCATCCGTTTGTTTGTCTGCCTCATTTTTCTCGATGCCATAACTCAAAAAGTTATGGATGAATTTTGATAAAATTACCATAAGTTGTTAGGTATAAAACAAAAAGTGAATGACCAAATTTTGGTAATGATAAATTTGTTCGTTCGTTCGTTTGTCACTGTTTTTAGTTTTATGCTTGTTAGCACAATAACTCAAAAATTAATAAATTGATCTTTATGAAATTTATAGGGGTTGTTAGTAATGTTAAAGGACATAAATGAGCAAATTTTGGTGCAGATCGGTTTGTTTGTTTGTATGTTTGACTCATGTTTGCCATAACGTTTGTTAACAGTATAACTCAAAAAGTTATGAACGGAACTTCAAGAAAATTGAACAAGCTGTTATTAATATAAAAAGGCTCAAATGATTAGATTTTGGAGTCTATACAAAGAAAATTATGATTTCAGAGCCAATTTCAATTTTTTGCTACCGTTATCTCACTTGGCGGAGGTATGCGCTCTCAGAGTGCTCTAGTTCTTAATATAACGAATTTGAAAATGCTTCTCATACAGTCGGGTAACTTTCGATGTTCGATGTTATAGGAAACATCTAGTTATTTCCATATCCGAATGGAGCAATGTATATATTTAATATGCTACCTTTTTTGTCGCACCGTGCCTGTTATTGTTATTTCGCTCCACATTGTACGAGCGGATCGTATTTTTACCCTAAAAAAATACCCTACGTCCATTATTATCGCATTTTCCATTTTAAGCCAATAACCAGCGCTTTAACAATGTAAAAGAAAGGAATGATCAGATGCACTCAGTTTGCTGTCAATCCGTCAATCGATCCACCGGGTGCACGTTTGACTAGGGCCTGAAATTGAGCCTTCCAGGCTTAGCTTGTCCGAAACTGCAGTCAGAAGCTTGGACTCTGGCAATTGAAAGGTGCTGGAGAAGGTAGGGGGAACGTCGCTACGCTGATCCGGCTTGAACTCCACTTTACTGAGCAAGATTGAATTTCTGGACGTTTCAAAGTTAGCCGAGGGAGGATCAATACCTGAAACTCAATTCAGTTGGTCGAAGCCAGAGCACCTGCTGTAATTTCGAACGAGTCCAGCCTCGAAGGCTTAATTTTGGCATCCAATCGAGCATGCCTTGGACGCCTCAGCTAGAGGTGCTGATCAGAGTTTACGACGCAAGCTACACGCAGCATAATAATGTAAACCTGTTCTGAACTGAAGCAACGGCCGGGCGTCCTTCCTACACCCTCCTTCTCTCTCCCAGCGAACTGTGCCACAAAAGGTCAGTGGAAACCTCCGTTCAGATGGTCAGTACGACTCCTACCCAAGACCTTGGGCGCCTACAGTCAAATTATAATAGCTAGTTAGCTGGCAGTAGACCGACCACAAGACACATTATTAGTGATGGGAAGTATTTAAATACAATTTGTTATTTCAAGATGTATTTACAAATACTTTCGAAAACATGTAATTAAATACTGTCTATAACTACATTTTCGAGTATTCAAATACAAGGTATTTAACATTTTTTTAAAATACATTTCGTATTACTTTAGCTGATTTTGCTGTGCGTTCTGTCTTGAGTGCCTCTCACCTTACTGCTAAATTTCTCGTATTTGTACGTAAACCTGCAGCTGTTGTAATGTATTATTAACTTTCAGTTACAATAGATAGGCTTCGTAATAACTAGAGCCCGGTCATTGCTTGAAATAAATGCTTAAAGCCAATTTTGCTTAAGCTGCTTAAAAAACGGTAAGATTTTGTTGCACTTAAAATGCTTGTAAGCGCCATCCAAATTTTTGCCAGCGATTAAAAATTTTTGTTAGCGCTTAAAAATGTTTGCTAGCGATTAAGTTGTTCGAGCTTTTAGCTTACGTTTAAACTGTTTCGGAGACCTTTTCTAATGTAGGGAGCTATCGTGTACCTACCTATTTATATTGTGCGCAACAAGCCCACAACATGCGAGCATAGCGCGTAAATAAGGCGTCTTTTTATGACCACAATAATGATCAGAATCACCGTGATCATGTTCGTTCTGATCACTGAAGAGCTCATGAACGGCCAATCATTTTGTAAACAAACCGCAGACGCCATGTCTATTTTCAAAATTTGGATTCCAATCGCATTTACCCAAAAGACGGTGGGATTGGATTTTCAGAAATTATTTATGTTGGAAATCAATGGCTAAGAGAACTATCAGTATTTAATGCATTTCGAACATGTACAGGCAAAAACTTAGAGCGTGGGCACATATATATATATACGGCAATGTTGCATTGCTACAACTTAGTTCTATTCTATAGCGTTGCAGCGCCCTCGGCTTCGGCTCGGACTGAAAAGAATATATTAGGTATGACTGAGTCGTTTTTTGCAGTTTGTACGTTTTAACAAGCAGCAATGGTGAAGCTTTTAGAATACCTCCTACTTCTGTGTTAGTTTAAAGTTGCGATGGCGTACAGTTTTAGCATCATATTCAAGCACCATGGCAACGAGACGGCCGAAAGGAAAAGTTGCGTGACTGAGCAGTTTTTACGCTAGTGTGCCAACGCTATAATGAAACTACAATTCTGAAAGTTATTTCTACAAATAATCATAATAATATTATCCTCTTTATCCTGAAATATAAGAAAACATCACGCACTTTGCCTGTTAAACTTTGAAATGTTGTTTGTCTAAGGGCTGTAGTTATTCTTTGATCATGCAGGGTCAGCCCGCTAGTGAAATCACGGTTCGACCAATTTTCTCCATTGATCACGGTTAATTACTCTCCAAATCACGTCAAAAAGTGGTCACAAAAACGCTCGGATCATGCGGAATGATCAGCAAGGTGGTCGCAAAGTACCCCTATAGACACTCCATGCACTTTACATTGCTCTGTGCCACAACTCTGAAAAAACAAACAGACTTAGATGGTGTGGCTTCTGTAGCTCGTCACATCAAGAGCCTCATTTTCCCAGCAAACTTACTAACTTGTTTTGAGCTAGCCTACGTCGACTGAGTTTGTTTAAGGACTGAAATTCACTTACAATTTCTAACTGACTTTTGCTTCTGTTACTTATCTTGAGACTAGCTTTAAATGTTTTTTTTCCGTTCAAGTACCGAAACTTTCAATTACTAATTGAGAAAAATTTGTAGGCTTGCAGCGAGAAAATAGCTAATTCCATGTTGGGTGTTACTTTACTCTTTGTTACCTAGAGCGGAACGCCGAAGGACTATGCCCCGAATAATGCTCACTTAGAGTTTTATTTCATATTGACATTGCGCCAAAAATGTTTGAAATGATATATTTTTTCTTGTGTAAAGCGCTTATACTAGGAAAATGTTGGTGCTTATATTGCTTTGTATTTTTTTCCGCCTAAAGTACAATGCTTAAATTCGTCAACATAATGGCTTATTTTGGATGCTATACTTGCTTATTTTTACTGCTTAAAGCGCTCAAACCGTCGTTGCTTAATGTCCGGGCTCTAGTAATAACTACTAAGGCTTCGATAGCATTGCTTTCCTCAGTTCTTACAATGCTTAACTGGCGAGCTAACAAACTGTGACATAGAAAGTATGCAAAGGCATAAATTAATGGCACGGTTCAGCGTACCTATTGAATGTTGTCATTCGCGATGCGCTCTGAGCCTCGGGTTGCAACCCTGCGCTAGGGCGTAGAGTTAAGGGGATCAACCCAGATTTTTCAGAACTTTCTTAGTTGTGGATCGATTATTTTGAAATTTGCACTATGCATATTATTTTGAGAAAAAAACACGTTTTGCTCCTACAATTTCTTTCGATTTAGATCTTAGTTTTTGAGAAAATGGGAAATTTTTATTATCATCTTCTGAGATGTTGCAGAAGACTAGAAGTTTATGAGTTTTCAGGCCAGAACAAAAACGAAGACAGTTTTAGAATTCTTGAAACATTCCTAACCAAACAACGGCTCTGGATTTTCCATTTTCTTTTTCGTTTTCTTCTGCTATGAAATTTTCAATCACTAAGTAAAATATTCTTAAATATAGCACAGTTTTCGGATTTGAAATATCTTAAAAAAAAAGAAAGCCGAACAAACAGAGCCGTTGTTTTGTTAGAAATGTTGCAAGGATTCCAAAACTGTCATTGTTCTTTTCCTAGCTTGAGAACTCATTGACTTCTGTTCATTTTTCACGTGCAAAAAACATTCTACACGATAGGCAAATGACGTCAAATATTGTGGTGAAAAGTCATATGCTGCACTTTTTACTTTATTGGCAAGTTATATGTTGTATTCATGTTGTATTAGCGTCTACAAATGATATGTATGCGAAATTTCATAATGTTTTGCCCTCCATCCCCCTTTAGGAGCCCTCTTTGGGGTTCTATAGTGCCTAAAACTCCATGAAATTAACAAATTTTCTTTATTTGTAGACCAATTGCTCTGAAATTTGCTCAGAATATGTATTTTTGACAGAGAAACACATTTTGCTCATCCAAATTTTTTGATTTAGATCTTAGTTTGTGAAATAATGGGAAGTGAATATATATATTAGACATATAAATCAAATAATATTTTTCATTATCTCAAAAACTAAGGCCTAAATCAAAAAAGTTATTGGGGCAAATGTGTTTCTTTTCCAAAATACATATACTGTGCAAATTTCTGAACAATCGATAATGTTGACCCATAATGCCCCCCTTTTGGGCCCCTTTTTTTTTTGGGGGGGGGGGGGCGTAACTCCTTAATAATTTGGGTCACACTTTCCCCACTACAGTTTAGACCCAAATTGCTGGGTTGATCCCTTTAAACATCGCTCAACCGATCCACAATTAGGTCGTGAATTCCCTCCGATAATTACACAGCAGACGGTGCTAATACATCTATTTTAATGGTCAGCAAGCAACACTTCCGGTTAAAAGCTTGAATTAATTCCGTGTCGCAAGCATCAGTGATCTTTTCGACTGAGCTCGATGGCATATCTTTGAGTTTCTTTGGGAAAAGGCTGTCAGCGGTTGTAAGCTATGTTAATAATTTTTTGGATGCGGCACTGCAACTTGCGTTTTACATTTCCCGTTGGAATAAAACAGTGCACGTTGGTTTCACCCAAAAGAATAGAGCTTTAAGTTTTTAGCTTTCTTCTCTTACTTTTGAAATAGATTAAAACTGTAATAAGTGTTGTAAAATTGTCTTTTCAGCAATACTGCTGTCTGAGAAATCGAGTTCCTAATGACACTTGCAACACGATTATGAATGGCAAAGCCGAAGCTCTCGTATGAAGATTCGGACAAGTAAAAAGTATGCGAAACGGTTTTGTCTGTGGGACCGCAAATAGGCCGACATGCATTCGTTGGTTCGGCAGATATACAATATTATACATGCGCATTGCCCGGTACGCCATAGTTGACTGCGCGGCCCTTGTCAATTATTGTAGAAGCTGTTACTACAGAGACAGAAGGATTGAATGATCACTACGACCCTCAGACCATCCCCGTGTGTGCTTGGGACAGTGAACGTAAGCTGGGGAGTAAATGTCAGGTACGGTACATTGACGCAGCTTGTCGGGATTCACAAGAATTCACACCAACTTAGCTGGGCAAGCGGGCACATCACTCTAACATGCCGCTGATGCTAATGAAGTCAATCCCAGGACATTACTTAGTCCAGCACCACATAACAGACTAAGACAGTCTTATGTCCGCATTATCCGAAACTGAAAACTGGGGGCTGGTTTCGAAAATTGACAGGCAGACACGACGAAAACATAACCTCCTTGGCGGAGATATTAAAGAAACTGAGCCAAGGAGGTGATCGCTCCAGCACGATTAGTTGTCGCAGACTATCGTGATATTGAAGACGTTCCGTTAGTTAGGGTATGAACAATTACAAGTTAAGGTAGCCTCTGAAAACTTCTCCTCCAGGACCCATCAACCATTAACGATTCAATCTTTAGGCTCCAACCTAATCTATTAGCTTCCATGTCTCAAGTAACTCCACGTCACCAAATCGCCGTGGGTCCTCTGTAGCTCATCGTGCTCGCACGATCGCCTCTGTGGCCATTTTTTTCTCTCTCTCTCTTTCTTTTCTTCCTCGGTTGTCTAGGCACTTTTGGGTCTTAGTTCAGTTTCACACATTGCGCGTTGAAGAAATTCCAGGCACTTGATCGTACGCCGCATCGAAAAGATGATACCGTATGAAGTATTTGCTTTTACACAGAAATACTATTCTTATGTAGGCTTTTGGTGCCTGCTCAGAAGTAGGCCTATACTGACTGCTTCGATGTCAAGGCAAGGAACTCCTCTCACTGTCTCCAGAGCTGGCTAGGAAATCTCAATAACTCTTAAGGCGTCTTTTTGTGACCACCGCGCGGATGATTCCCCCTGATCGCGCATGATTCGCACGTTTTTGTGACCGCATTTTGACGTGATTCTGATGGC
Source organism: Parhyale hawaiensis (assembly GCA_001587735.2). Taxonomy (NCBI): domain Eukaryota; kingdom Metazoa; phylum Arthropoda; class Malacostraca; order Amphipoda; family Hyalidae; genus Parhyale; species Parhyale hawaiensis. The sequence continues at coordinate 16,771 of LQNS02005343.1, read as the reverse complement.
AATCAACTGTGATCAGTGGTGAGAATTGATCGCAGCGTGATTTCCTCCGCAGACTAATCATTCGTGATCTTATATTTAGGAATAAATTGAATAATGTTATGATGATTGTTCATAATATTGAATTCCAGAATTGCAGCTTCCTTAATTTTATGCCTATGTATGTTCGAAATGCTTTAAATACTGCTAGTTCAGTTATGCATTGGCTTCAAAATGAATAATGGCTCCTAAGATATCCATTCCCCGCTATTTTCCTTGAAAATACAATAAAATATTTTTCCAAAATTGACGTGGCGTCTCTGGTTTGTTTAGAAGATCGTTGACCGCTCTTGTGCTTTTCAGTGATCACGATGATCATGGTCACGGTGATTCTGATCACGAGCGTGGCCACAAAAAAAAAAAAAACGCCTTTAGCAGAAGGTGATTGGCAATGGCACTGCTGGGCTATAAATTATCTAAGGCCGAGTTCACACGTGGTGAATTTCAACGCGTTCTCTCATCCACTCTCGGGAATGTTTTGCAACGACGTCGTCAGCACAACTTTGTGTACGCCACAAAACTTATAAAAATCCTAACCTTCAAATCAATTCTCACGCGCTCAGTCGACGCATGGACCAATATAGATGTTTCTTTTGTAGATTTGTAGATGAGACCATCAATTTAATTAACGCTAAAAAATGTTCTGAAACTGTGGGCATATAATATATATATATATTATATATAATAATTATAATGCCTCAACCCTACGTAGTTTTAGAGTCATATTGTTTTGTATCCCTTCTAATATTAACGGGTTATCGCTAACTTCTGTCGCATTCCTAAGAAACTAACGGATTCACTGCTACCGAAGGTAATTATTTGATTTACGGTTAAACGATCGAAGTTAACTGTTCGATTAAAACGATTCAATGCCCGATGCGCACCAGCACAAGCTTTGTGTGTCCAAATGTTATAGTTTATCCTAGTCAAAAGAGTTTTCTTTATTTTTATCGAAACAGAAAGTTAGCCCATTGATGGCAAACTGCTTAAAAGATGAAGCTTTCCCTAGTCTATGTGAATACATGAACTGTCGGCTATTACGAGGGATGCGGACCAGATGAATTATTTAATCTAATACTAAGAATGACCGTCGTGTGTTTATAAATATATATATATATTTATATGTTCGGTGTCACGCTCTTAACGAAATAGATAGGCGGAAATTAGCCCAGGTTGGAGGCTCTGGTGCTCCTCTCAAGCTCCATTG
>LQNS02005329.1:73244-88103 GCA_001587735.2 Parhyale hawaiensis | reverse complement strand
TCTCTTCATCATGAGATTTTGCAAGTTTATGTTCAATCTCTTCCAGTTTTCGCCGGCATTCAGTTTGTCGCTGTAATACACACGATGACTTTTGGCATTTGATCAATTTTGCTCTTTTGTTTAATAAGCTTTAAGTCGCTGAAGGTAATTATGACATAAACTTTAAACGACTTGCTAATGTGAATGAACCATTGGAAGATTCTGATGCTAGTAAGAAATATTATGTTGACGAACATTTAACGACATTAAAACAAGCAATGGTTGATTTAGATGCTACTGTGAAAACGGATTCACTTCGCGAAATTTCTGAATTAAAAGAAGGGATCGATGAAAGTACAAAAACGACAAGAACGATGCTTGATACCATAAATGAAGCATTAAATTTCAGAAATCAGCAAATCGTGCGCGTTGAAGATGAGTTGAAAGAAATCAGAGACACTTTCGTCAAAGAAGAAAACTTCAGTTCAGTAATTAATCAAAGACTTGAAATTGTTAGCAGTCAATTACAATCACTGAGAACGGAACTCTAATCTGATATAGCTAAAGGGATTAACAAGCTAGAAGTACAAGCCGATCTCATTCACGGATTAACCAGTGACCTAATAATTAATACAGCTGAAATAGAAGCGATTGGAAGTAATGTGCAATTAATCCCGATGGAAGACGAATGTTAGATGATCGAATAGCAGCCGTTGGTGACATCTTTGGTGAAAAATTTGAAAAATTGGAAGAAAGAGTTAATCAACTCGTAGCAAATAGAATTAATGACATGATTCCAGAATAATTTATTTCTCTCCGATGAAATTATTTTTTAATCTTATAAAAATAGCTGGTGTAAATATTTTTGGTTCTGGAATAAATAAAAATATTTCTACTCCAACTACTAGAGGTCCTCTTGGAATTGGTTTCAAGTACCTCGATGGTGAGGGAAATTTTGATTTGAGTAATGGAAGGCTTGCAAACATTTCATACCCCGTCGAGGAAAATGACGCTGCAAGTAATACTAACGTCGATGAATCTGTAGGAAATTTGAAACTTCACGTTAGAAATGATATACAAACGATGGCGGATATAATCACTGAAAATCACGAGTCGAGAGTTGACACATTAGACAAACGAATTTTAGAAGATGTTGAAAGTAGAGTTACTGAAATTGATAATTTACATTCTACTATTTTTGAAACAACTAACAAAAAGATAGATTATGTTCGAGAAGCGGTGAACGATGATATAAACTTTTTTGGAGATCAAATTACTGAGCTTAGAAGTGAAATGAATGAATTAAAGTCTGTGGGAGAAACTGTTGAAGACTTACAATCTAAATTTATAGCACTTTAAAGATTCTACCTTGATTTTCAATTCTATGTAGAAAGGTTTAGAGAGTATATCAATAAAATTGATCAGGATGTATTTACTTAATAAAAATGCTATAGAAGCTATTGCAAGCTGGGTGGAGTCCTTAGAAAAATGAAAGAAAACACTATTTATTAGGTAATTGACATTCAAAAAATTATTCATTCGTTATACCTTGTTTATTTACGATATGGACTAGAAAAATTTCTATATATCATCAAATTGCAGAAGCTACCAAAAAATTATCGAAAATGTAATGTACTTTATGAAGGATCTAAATTAAAATTTGAAAAACGGAGCTTTTTCAACCGTTATTCCTTATCGGGAAAAGCAATTAAAAGAAACTATCTTTTAAAAAATGGAACAATACATAAATGAACTGCAACAAGAAATACTGCTTAACGCAGCGAATATAAACCAATTAAACATTGAGATTATAAAATTACAGTCAATTATATCAGAGCTTTTAGGTGATATAAATGTTTTACGAGGTCAATTGAATGATTTAATTTATATAAATACTATGTTAATATCTGATCTTCAAATATCAAACAAGTCTTGCAATTATACTGCTGATTTAATACTAAATAAAAGAAAATATGAATTTTTTCGCGATGAATTATTGCATTCAATCCTTCGTCAAAATGGCAAGAGCAAAATCTCATTTCAAATTGAGCATATATTTGTCGAAATCGTGAATTTTAATGAGATTATAATGTAACGCGATCTAAGTTCTATTCTGCGAGGCAGCAAAAAAAGTGACCAATCACCTTGAAGCTCTACCAGGTGCACGCCCTTCCTGTCTCAGTGCTACGCTTGTATAGGTAGGGAGCGTACGTCACTGCGCGTGCACCTCAGGATATGTTGGAATAGCACTGTTTCTTCAGGCTTATTGATAATATAAAGTAGTAAATAGATCCCGGGGATTGGGTCAATCACAGATTGAAGCGAATGAGTGATCTCTTAGTAGGTTGAAGTATAAAGTTGAGGAAACGCATTTGAAAAAATTCTTTTTTATCTTTTATCTATTAAGAATTGCCTGCATTGGTAGGAAAGATGCTCGTTTTTAGGAGGGTATAGATTTAGCTAGAATGGTGTGATTGGCCCTATACCCGGGGTCTATTTACTACTTACAAAATTTTTCAAGAAATAATATTCTCGTGCATAGATTTCCCATTTCCCCATGTCCATACATGACGATCCCTTCTTCTGGGCGGGATAGTCTTTGTTACTGAAGTGCTGGTGTCCATTTACCTATAATAATAATACTACTACTACTGAACTTACAATATTATATTTGTGGAAATAGTAGATTGTTATATATGGTATGGAAATTTTATACTAGTTGTAAAATTTTCATGCTGAGTGTTACCTAGTTTGTTTTTAATGGAACTATCACCTGTCAGCGAAGTGAAGAGCGGTAATACATAATATGTTTGTTGAAGATTGAAGCAGGGTTGCGGAGTCGGATGATTTGAAGGGAGTCGGAGGCGGAAACTCAGTTGCTCTAGGAGTCTGAGTCAGCATTATTAGCCAGACTTCGACTCCGCAATCTCATTGATTAACAAATGCCATTAAATTCTGAGTTTTCAGTCTAAAGTTTGAAAAAAAAAAAAATTCTAAATGTATTTTGTTATTGCCACCTACCACCACCCTACTGTAGGTAGCTAACAGCCCGCCATCAATGAATTAGCCCTCAAATAGATAAGTTATGGCCAGAACTGGTTTTGCTAACGTCCCGCTGTGCATTTATTACTTAGCATCAATTTTCATTTGCCAGAAACGAGGTTTTATTGGCTACTTAGCGTCAATCTTTGATTGACCAAAAAAATGAGCTTACATTACCTAGAGTCATTCTATTTTTCTATTCTACCAACAGGAATATCTCCGCCTGGTTCAACCAAAGTCAGTATTTTGGAAGAAAAATCGACTCTCCCACAACCAAGATTGAAAACATGAAAAAAGACATAGCTGAAGACATAAAAAAAGATCTATTAGAACACCTGCAAAAAAAAATAGTAGAACACATTGATGCTGGGTGGGATTCAATAATCAAGCATCAAGAAAAGAACAAGGCTGAAATCAAGTTGATCAGAAAAAAATTTGAAGAAAATGGATCTTCCAAATCTACCAATTGGAGAAGAAAGCAAACTTCCCTGTTTTCCACTTGAGACACTGGGAGAATTGCAAGATTTGGAAAACCTACTAGTAGATGATGGCCAGAAGAACTTACTGAGTCGCGATTTAGCGTTGACTGGAGGAAGCAAGCTCACTCGAATTGTGAACAACATGATGAAATATGTTTTGAGCAAGGATGTTGCGATGGACTACAGTCTGAAAAGGGCCAAAAAAAGCGAAAGTGTAAGGATTTGCTTCTCTACAAGGCTATTCTTGGTTAGTAAATAATTTTTGAGTAACTACCTACATTTTGTTGCTTACATATGCAATCTGGCGAAGTAACTTGTGTGCCTTGTTTTTTACAATTTGCATGTTTTTGAAAAACTAATGAAGTAATTTCTAACATTTTCTAGAGACAATTCTTGAATCTTTTCCAATGGATGCAGTGAGGAAAATCCCGAACCATACGAATGCCACGGAGGAGGGAATTGACCACTGGATCGGGTTGAGCCTCGTTAATGCCAGGGACCGTGACAAAGGACAGAGCAACCGACTCAGAGTTGAACCATCGATGAAGGAAAAAGTAGATTCTGCATCAGTAGATGCTCCAACTGCAGATGAACAGGCTGGCCTTTCTAGGCCTTATGCTTAAAGTATTGTAACTTTCCCATTGGGGGAGCTTTACAACTTGCGGTATGTGTAGCTATTGAAAAATATAGGTTATAGAGCAAAATATGAAGCCCGAAGCTGAGTGTTGGATAGAGCTTACTCTCTTTAAAATCAGTAGGTTTTTTGCCCTATTTCCTATCATATTTTCTCAACATCTTTTTTCGTAATTCAGCGAAACCCAAAATATTTATAGGACAGATTGCTCATGTTAGTGCCGTCCTGCACGAGAAAGCTCGTTTTTGCAGCGATGATAATATTACTTCTATAGCGACTTGTGCTAATTTGCAATCACTCGCCCGCCATGACGCTACCCATTTTATCTTTGGTCTATTTATTGCATAAGGAAAGTATTTCTGGTATGTTTGATTCAATTACATACATATTTTGCAATGGACTTGTTTTTCCCTACACCCAAAAATACCAACTCTCATGCTTATTTTCAACTTCAGCAGGTTAGGTGGCATCTTTACCTGTTAATATTAAGCTAAATAAATGAAAATATATAGTGTAGCTAGTTACTGTGTAGCTACCTGATATGACGAGGTGCATTTATTGTTTCTTCAAAATTTATGGAATTTCTTTTTTCATTCATTACATCATTCAACATTTTGTAAATCAGTAGTTGAAATAATTATTTTGTTAATAAGTGCACTTTGTGAAGCCCCTCGTTAAAAAAGGCTCAGCGACACCTGCAAGGAAGACGACATAAGATTGCAAGTTCTACCAATATTTCCTTTGAAGTATTTCGTAATGCAAGCTTAATCGTGGTGTGGAAAGTCTCTTAAAATTTCATTATTGCCATACCCACGTGCTTGCAGATGTACCTATAGCATGTATGTCTATTATACCTATTGCTTTAGTGCTAACATGACCTTGGATGTTAACTTGAAATTGGTATTTTCAGATTGTGAGGCATGAACGTGGCCATATATGAGATGCCTCTCAAAATTCATTGGATCAGCAAAGCCATTGCTCTGCTCAATTCCTGCACGGTTTGATCAGGTGAGTTGATGTTTTTTTTTTTTTAATTAGGCCTTTTATGCAGCTATTTTTTATGTAGATATGTATAAATTTAGCTATATGCCGCTCTCTGTTCGGCTATATCAATGCTGATCTGGAGGATACCTATCAAGCTGCTGGATTCAACGTTCAAGAAAACGCAAGGCCCAATTTCAGTTTCACCTCCATAATTAAGAGTTTATTTTATATTCTGATTGTGGGGGTGGGGCTGCAAAACAGGCCAACATCATCGCCTATCTCTTGCTGCATAATTCACCAGTGAAGATTTTCTTAGAAGAATGCTTACTGCTGTAGCTATCTTCATCAATGTGGAGCGAAAAAAACTAAGTATGGGTATATAGATCCAATAGTTACTCCTTTTTGCACCCCAGTCTGTTTCTACAGGTTTTGCCCAAATACTCATATATTAAAAAATCTTCTGGCTGGCACAATTCAAACTTTCTATGTACTTAATATTAGTAGAATGTCTTAATTGGGCCAGTCAGAGGATTCTGTAATTTCTAAGTGTGGGCAAAACGTGGGAAGAACAGACAGCGGATGTGTGAGTGAAACGTAAGTACCGGGGGCATATGGGCAACACCTGGGCAATACATGCAGGGAGCATGTAGGGAAAACCTGGGTAATACATGCTGGGGACATGTGGGTAGATCATGGGCAAACGATGGGGAGCATGTGGGCAAAACCTGGGCTACAAAGTGGTTTAACCAGATAATGCCCACATGAATTCCACCTGGGTATTTCTCGATAAAAACCAGAAGGGACCCACATGGGCTAACCACATTGGCCCCAGTGGGCAAGCCACGTGGTGCCTAATTGGGGCCCAGGACAGATTCTACTACGGGCATTGCTCAAGGAACTATGATCGCTGAGCTAATACCTATCGAAGAACGTAATCACCTTACGAATTCTGTATTCAATTTCAACTTGTCCTCTGGACAGTCAGAGGATATCTGTTTCTCTGTAGCTGAACCAACTCCTAACGATGATAAAGCACAAAAATACGTTCCCGTAACTACTGACAAAGTCGAAGCTGAAAATGCAGACACTAAAACTATATCGAAACTTATCGAATTAATTAAAAACTACAGAGATGTGGTGAGTCTTAATGTTGAACCTCTTGGTCGAACTACATGCTACGAACACATCAATTTGTTACCATACCAAATGCCTATCTACCAGTAACAATGCAGAGTCCTTTATCGTTACTAACAACAGTTGGACACGACTGTGGGCAAAATGTACCATGATGGCATTATAGCTCGTACCAAAAGCTCATCGTCCTTCCCAGTACTTCTAGTATTAAAAACCGAGAGAGAAAGAAAGATATAAATATGAAACTTTTGTTTCAAAAACTGAACAGCTGTTCAGTTTTTGGAACAAAAATTTTATATGTCTTTGTACAGACCTTCGTAAATTAAACGAAACTACTGAGCCCATGAGATGCCCATTGTCTTACATTGAGGAACCCATTGAGAGTTTAAAAGGAGGAAAAATATACAGTTCTCTGGACCTCCTATCAGCTTTTTTCCAGGTTCCAGTGTACTCGCATCTCATACGAGTATACACTTGATTGAGTAATGATGCTATGAGTAATGATGCTCTGACAACATGCGAAAACAATATATCTTATGTAGTAAAATTACATAGAAGTATTATATTTATTTCTTTTCGTAGATGATTTCACCTGTCTTCCTGTGTTCTTTACTACTCTAATATCATTTCGTGTCTTTCCTTCCGCTATACTTCCTTTCATGCTTTACTGTATTTTATGAGCTTTATAGGAGTTTTATGAGAATATCTTGCCATTACGAATACGATGTAAGATGCCGCACCAAGACCATCTCGATCCAGTAACGTTCAAGTGCGTACCCTATACGCGCCAATCGAGGTCATCGCTTCCACCAAGCGAAGATTAGAAATCCCCAAATTACTGCCGATCAACCATCGGTAGAAAAAACAATTAAGGTACGAGCGAGCGGACCGCGAACGAGGTTGGAGTCACAGGCTTAGGAAAAACCTCACTAGCCTTGCAAATAATTACGTTGAGAGTTGACCCTTGCTATCATAACTATGAATTACATTTTGAGCCCCCTGCCTGCGAGAGAAAATTAGTTGTAATTATGTGAATTGGACTCTATCAAAGAACCTTGATCTGCCCAGGCTTGTCATAATTCTTAGAATCAAGGAAAGCCCACTCAGTCTAGGCAACAGGCGGTCGCACCTCTTATTGGATGATATTAAAAAGCTGATGTAATCGGAGCGCTGATTGGTTGATGCGTTTCCTCCGGAAAACCGCAGACGGCGCCCCCGATCGTACGCGGCGATATCCGCGGATATAAATAGGGCAGGATTTGATAGAGCACTTAGATCGTGATCATCCCGAGACGTCGTCCACAGCGTTTAGTTCTTTTTCTACTCCGTTGGCACTCCACTCTGAGAATTTTTCTGGCTGGTGATGTATACTTACTCTATACATTTCACGCAGTGTCAACCTTACCAGTGTTTATAGTATTAGAATGATATTTGAGTTCACTCCAATTCTGTTGTTTGGCTTTCAGTTACAATCCTCGCTATTGTCTTGGTGCCGTCACGCGTAGATTTAGTTATCCCAGCCTTGGGAAGAACTGTTTCATAGTTCTCGGCGTCAAATCGGAGGTGTTTTATTTCTATTTTTGCGAAACCATAGCTGCCTCAGTGTACCTTTGCATCGATCATGATTTTGTGTATGAGCGAAATATTGCAACCCGATTAGGTCTCAAGAATAACGAATTTGTGATTAACACGTTTGTGTTTGAAAAATACTTACTGTAGCGCTTTATCCTAAATTTGTAAACACATTTCATTGCTAACTTTATCAAAAGTTAATGTTTTAAAACTACTATACAGCGTTTTCTTTTATTCCTTTTATTTCCCCCTAGAAAATATTCGATTACCCGAACCAAAATCCCACAGGTCAATATTATAATTGAGCTATCTGTGCACGTCTTCTAATGAAGAACATACTCAAATCACTGAGAGGAATTACCATATTGAATTAACATAAACTCTCAGGTACTTATATATTTATATACCAAGCGAAAGCATGTACACTAGTTTCTAAACGCACAGGCGAGATCCAATTATTCACAACGAGAAAAGTGCCCCGGAGTTTCCGTAGACTTTCTTTTGGAGCTATAGACAGTTCAAGCGAAATGAGTTTGGTGTCTGCAACGGCATTAGCAGGCATCCTAGATAATGAAGTTCTAGTTTGCCTCGATGACTTGGTGGTTTATTCGGAAGATGTGCCACAACACTTTTTGCACTTGTCCCAAGTATTTGAAAGACTACGAAAAGCAGGCCTGAGAGTCACACTTGCTAAATGTTTTTTTTTTTAATTGTAATTAAAGTTCCTGGGTCATTGTGTGTCTGAGCATGGTGTGAGGATTGGCATGTCCAAGGAGGAATACATAAATTCTTTTCCATCACCGAAATCCAAGAAAGAAATCAAACGCTTTTTGAGTGTGTGCTCTTACTAGAGAGCATACGTTGCTAACTATGCAAAGGTAGGAGAACCTCTCACCAGATTGATAAGAGATCTCGAGACATTTGGTTGGACAGATGAGCAGGAAAAAGCATTTAATGAACTGAAACGAACATTGTTGAATCGGATTCTCATGCGTTACCCAAACTACGACAAATCTGTTTTTATACTTTGTGATAACTCTTTAATGGCCATGGGAGTGGTTCTCGGACAATTATACGATGGAAAACTCTGTCCCCTCTCTTTTGAAAGCAAAGTATCATCTCCCATGGAGCGCCGCTATTCAGTAACAAACGTGAAGCTCTTTCCGTAGTCTATACTTTAAGGAAGTATAGATACATAATAACTGGTTGACACAACCATCCTAAGTGATCACCGACCTCTTGTAGCGCTCCTGAAACGTACTTTACCAGCCGACACAACTCTAAGCAGATGGTCAATTCAAGCCTAGAGCTATAATCCTAAATAACACTATGGTCCTGGTCGTCCTAATCTATTTGCAGACATGCTTAGCACAGCTGAATTTAAATTAGAAGATACAGAGGACCTACAGACTATTGAAGAGCGATTCGAGGAAGAACTTATATTTGTAGTGCTAACAGAGAGCCCTCCAACAATGTCCGACACAACTAAATGTCAAAAATCTCCTGAGGTAGTAGATGACGAGGACATAGGCCTGCCATTTACGAGTAGCAAATTAATCCAGGAACAGAAGAGTCACCCAACATGGGCCATTGCTAGGAACTTTCTCAAGAATGACAGAAAAACTGTTATTCAAAATTTGCTACCTGAATTATCTTGCACAGTAGCCAAAAACATTCACTTGTTCGTGCCTAAAAATGAAGTAGTGTACTTCTTAAAACAATGCGATGAATTGGTGTAACCACCACTAAGTTCACAGTAGTAATACCAAATTCTCTGCAAGTGCAGGCTATTGCCTCTTGTCACGACAAGCTCAGCAGCGCTCACCAAGGCAAGGAACGCACCCAGGAGAGACATACCACGTCTCACTGAAATAGGGCATCTCTTTCCTTTACAGATGAAGGGTGCTCTTGGCTGGGGAACACCCAAGAAAGACTCACTTCGACACAAATTAGGCATCATCAAAATTTACTTCAGGCAGCTTATGCTGCACACTCCTGAGGAAAATCAGCTAACTCGCTTGAACGTCACCTCCTACACTCAATTAGAGACAACATGGCAAGACCTAAAAGAAGCCGCTCATGATGGATTGCTAAGTCGCGTAGATAGAAATTGCATTTGCCCTAGACCAGGCTGTCAACTACCATGCCTATCTAAGAGAACGAGAGTAAATGCCCGAGATGTGATCCACACAAGTAACACCCACCATGTTCCTTTAGCACTTAGCAGGATTCGTTAAGTTAAAACTAATTTTAAGATTCATTACCACGCTTCTAAGGGTATTAACACTCATGATAAATCTGAGCGAACCATATCTAATGCTGCTCCCAAACCTCGGAGGAGCAGGACATAAGGAATATTAATGACTCGATCGAAAACGTTAGAGTAGCAGTAGAAACAGTTGCAGTGAGGTCAAAACTCCTCGAGGATATGGTAACACATTCCTTACATTACATTGAATGTGTATACAATCAAATAGATGGAAATTGACGCGAAATTCAAGCTCTCAATAACTTTGTATTAATCTCAAACCTGATAGAGGAAATCGCAAATGTTCTTGGTCACATGCTGACATTAGCAGTGGGGCAAGAAACACGGATAACTCTGATGAAAAAAGAGATCTTACTTCCATTTATTCAAACCGAAGAACTAAGAAAAATCATTCGAGAAGAAATAAATGTTTTTCGAGATTTCATATTCCCACCGGTAGACAGAAACCTCGCCTGCAACCACTCCACCGCTTTGGGCATCAGTAAAACCTTGTCAACTGATGATCCCAGTGCTTTCTATCTGGCTATTCCCTTCGTGAATAGCAAAAAGAAATATGCATTATATCACTTCGTACATTTCCAATGGAACAAAATGCTGGTAAACTCATTGTACCCTCGATTGAAAAATACTATGGGCTCTTAGAAAATGACTTTGTAACCATGCGGGATCTGGATCAGTGTGATGTAATCGGCAATCTAACATTATGTACCAGCAGCATCGTTCGTCAAAAAGACTTTTCAACAAATTGCAATTACAATCTACTACGTAAAAACACTGATGGTGCAACCACAGCTTGCACCTATTACGAAACAGAATTACCTCATAATTACTATGCCGACTCTCTGAATGGTGCCTGCTACATTCAATTCAAGAAATCGGTGGCTGAAACCTTGAGTTGTCCTACTCAAAGAGATAGCCAGATGAACAATCTGGCTGGCTTCTATGTAGTACACGCTCCGTATTCTCTCAGAACACCAGGTGCTACTTTTGCCACTTCGCAAACTGCAGAAGGGAAAACATCTGAAAACCCCCTACAATTAATTCCGTTAGCACCCATGCCAATATCTGCCCCAAAATTTGTCAAACCAGATGATAAGCTTCCTCAAAGCATTAACAATGACCTTCTGTCCATCAAAACCTTCAAACGAACTCCCCTCTTCACAGAACAGCATTGGAGCATTAGTATTCCTTTCACGATGCCCACGATTAGCCTAATATTTCTGATAGGAATGTCCATTTTTTTGTCACTTAGTCTACAAAGCACACAAAGAAAATCGATTATCTTGGCAAAATGCTAAACGTAAAATAAGGGCACTGGAAATGGCATCTAAAAAGCAGTCACAAACCACGTGCAGGCAGCGGATTGACCTCACGCGAATCGAAAATCGGGTACGAGAGTTCGTACGCTTTCTGGCAAGGCCAAGACAGCCTCCTACACCGCATGTTACTCTTAGTGTACCTCATGAGAGTCTGTATCTTTTCAGCATCACTGTACGCTCAGCTTGATCCTCTGGTGGCTCAAACGAAACAGAACAGGTAGGTAGCTGTATGTGATCATAATGGAGGAACACCCTCACAAAAACCATTCTTGCCAGCTCGCATATACCAAGATCGTATAAGACTTAACCTGTTGGTGCATCTGGAAAAAAGGCTTTTGGAGCAACTCCAACAGTCCACGGTTTAGCCACGACATTGATATCAAGCCCCATCACTCCAACAATGGGGGTGAGCAGCAGGCACAAGATCCCAACAAACGGTGGAGGAAGAATATTAACAACACCAACAACCTTAGCAAGGAACAAGATTGTTCCTCCACAGATGACAATACTACAGTGGAGATCCTAGAAGTACCTAGCCAAGAAGAGATCGACAGCGAACCAAAAAAAGCTGAACACGCTCGTGTGATGCTGCAGGTAATGGCGTAAAACCCAAACTCATACGTAGTCCCAGCAACTCACGTAAGAAACATAGCGAAAGATCCCAACTCTGGTATCGAGTAGCAACTATAACGTGCAGCCAACTAAGAAAAGCATAGGTAAACGTCCAGATATTCTTGAAACAGAGCTTGCCCATCATGATGCCTTTATGGCTTTCGATTATAAAACAAAAAACGCGTTGGTAGATCACGCATATCCTGTAGAAAAGATTTCCAGTAACACTACCAAACTTTTCACTTATGACATATACTTGAGAAATGAGCCTAGGCTCCACTTACGATTGAAAGGGCTTCACCCTGAAATTCAACCTGTAGCCATATCCATTGAAAGATGCATGACAGTAGGTCAAATCAAATCTCTAGAGGTCGAATTATTCCGAAGTTGATACACAGAAATAGTAAGCTTTGATGCCGTCAAACAAAGTTATCCAGAAGTTTGGGATAAATTTGCTCAAGACATAAAGAACCCAGAGTTAAGTGTGTTGCTCCCTAGGAAAAGATTCTTAACCAGCCTCCATCCCCAACCAGTGTTCTTTCCTGATCAGCAGGAGGAGGACCCCAATGCCGATGAGCCAGATATTTCCCTTACCCTAGCAGAATGTAGAGAGTTTTCGAGTTGCATGATTGAAAAAGATCCACTGCATGAAACACCCACCTAAAACGCAAATTATACTTCTCTTTCCCTATCTCCATAAAAAATTCTTCTAGTTGTTATCCATTAGGGAATAGGTTTCAATTCTCCTCATAATCTGATGGGTTAGGTAGACTTTAACGACACAAAAATTTCTCCATTTCCTTAACCTGTCTTACATTGTAGCTTAGGTACGTGTGGGTTTGATGGACGCGTACGCCGTACAGTCAAAACTAAATCCACACTTGTAGTTGGGCGTAAGTTGTCCTCACGCGGCGCAGCCTTCAGCCAGCGAGACACCCATTGATAATAGTAAAGGAATAGTCACCAATGGTCACCAGAGGCCAGCACATAAAAAACTGCATGCATTAACTTCTTTTCGAATGAGAAATATTTACTCCACCTGTGTCTGAATCACTTCCCTGATACTGTGTATTTGATGTATTCAGCACTATTCTCGTTTTTACTCTCCTCCTAAGCTCCCTCTACTGATCTGATTATTTGAGTGCCAACCCTTATATTCATTGTGCATGTACTAGGATGTAAACCACCTAGGGATTCAGCTCGGGGGATTATAAACTCTTCTCAAAATAATCAATAATCTATCTCTTACTTATGTTTTCTCTATATAAAGTAATTATTGCTGTTTTTCATCTCTTTTCTCAACCATCTTTTCATTTTGGCATGAATCCATTTTTATAAAAGAAAGTATAGAAAGAACATGCTCTAGCATGTCAGAAGTTGTACTTAAGCTTTAGACCCTTATCATTATTTATCTCTATCATATAATTAAGTTGAACTAAATGGAGCCCGCAGAAATAGTAGAACATGCTACATTCAAAAATGTGTTTCGTGCTATGAAAACTCACCAGCCAGCATGTGTGGAGGTGAAGTTAACTTTCAAGCTTCGGGGTCCCTCGTATCAGCGAGGCACATCCGGGCCGGATGTAGCACCCGGCGAGTTATCAAGTTCGGCCGAGCCAACAGCAGATAGGTACCCAAATTGCTCCCCACTTCATACCTAAGCAAGTCGTCAACACAGCAGAAAATCCCCTCACGTGCACATGGCGTGTGGGGGCTTTTGCAGCAACATAGGAAAAAACCCACATGGGAGAGCCGCATAGCAGGTTCGCGTGAACTCAACCATGGTTACATCAGCACATAAGTAACTATGAATGCACTTCGTTGATTGATCGCGACGGATTATCGCTTTCGTTCTTTTTGCTCTACAGTCGCAAGCTTCATCAGTTCTGAAGGTTTAGTACAACCGTTCTAATAGTTGGTTAGGATTCGTTTCGTTTGTTGAATAGTTATAATTACTACCAGAGATCGATGTCTCCAGTATTCTCAGGGCTCTATTCAGTTTCCAGTATTCAGTAGTTCTTAGTGTTTCTGAGTTTTGAGTTATAATAGCCTAGAGTTGTATTCGCTTTCTTATTGATATTTTAATTCAACCCTGTCGAGGGGCACTCGTAGTAGTGTGATTGATTTTGATTGCCTGAGATCGTCTGATCTCAGGCTGTTAAGTTATTTCATATTCTAAGTTTACTTGTATGGTTGTGTTCGCTTAACAGCTGCCTTCGTGGCAGTTCATCTCACATGTGTTACATTGTAGCCATCATCCGGAATAGAACTTAGTCGTTAGCACCTTGTCCTTGAGTGAATTAGAGTGTCGTGTCATTATAAGCAGACTATTGTTCAATTGCTTTGATTCAATTTCTAGTGGAGTCTTATATGCCACTTGCATTTTTGGGTAGCGTCTTTAACACCACCAATCACAAGTCTTGTAAAGTTCTACTGCTCAAATATTGAATAAAACAAAATAAGAATAATCATTGTAAGACAGAAAATGTATATCAGTGTGTTCTTTACCCTTCAAATAGATTTAAGGGCAGGAGGCTCAAGATCAAAGGAGTTCGGTTCCAGACAGAAACATTGGACTGAAAAGAGCCTTGGACTTAATGGATATATGAACATTATTGTAGACTGATGAAAAAGGAGTCAGTTAACACTATGATTGAATAGGCATACTCGCATTTATGTATTGGTTTTGACTTGATGTATTATTATCATTACGGTCAATAAAAATTGATTGATTTCCATCATCTAAAATTAATTGAAAGCAACGTTTCGATGCATTTCGAGCATCATCTTCAGGCTGTAAAACAGAGATACAGATTAGAACTGGCAAAGAACCTA
>LQNS02005214.1:101009-115286 GCA_001587735.2 Parhyale hawaiensis | reverse complement strand
GGATGCCAAATTAACTGTCTTCTGTTTGCAGTTTGGCCAAGCAGAGCAGCAGCTGTCAGTGTTGTCCACCAAAGTTGATGCTCAATGCCAACTTCTTGAACAGAAGAACTCTTCCCCAGACACTTCTCCTGTTGATACGGTGAGTCCCTGTTGTTGGTGTCACTGCAGCAGGACACTTCATCTGTTGACACGGTGAGTCCCTGTTGTGTGGCGCTACTGTGTCTCTGCAACAGGACACTTCTCCTGTTGACACGGTGAGTCCCTGTTGTGTGGTGCTACTGTGTCACTGCAGCAGGACACTTCATCTGTTGACATGGTGAGTCCCTGTTGTGTGGTGCTACTGTGTCACTGCAGCAGGACACTTCATCTGTTGACACGGTGAGTCCCTGTTGTGTGGTGCTACTGTGTCACTGCAACAGGACACTTCTCCTGTTGACACGGTGAGTCCCTGTTGTGTGGTGCTGCTGTGTTACTGCAGCAGGACCCTTCTCCTGTTGACACGGTGAGTCCCTGTTGTGTGGTGCTACTGTGTCACTGCAGCAGGACACTTCTGTTGACACAGTGAGTCTCTGTTGTGTGGTGCTACTGTGTCACTGCAGCAGGACACTTCATCTGTTGACACGGTGAGTGCCTGTTGTGTGGTGCTACTGTGTCACTGCAGCAGGACACTTCATCTGTTGACACGGTGAGTCCCTGTTGTGTGGTGCTACTGTGTCACTGCAGCAGGACACTTCATCTGTTGACATGGTGAGTCCCTGTTGTGTGGTGCTACTGTGTCACTGCAGCAGGACACTTCATCTGTTGACATGGTGAGTCCCTGTTGTGTGGTGCTACTGTGTCACTGCAGCAGGACACTTCTCCTGTTGACATGGTGAGTCTCTATTCTTGGTGTCACTGGTGTCCAGTATAGCCACTGTCACAGATTGTACAAGCTGTAGCTATGTGATGAAATACGGCTGCTGCTCCTCCTGCAGCTTACGCTATTGATGCTATCGGGACTAGGCACGGTCCAATACGGATGTTGTGGGTGATGTGGTGTCCGCCTGCAAGATGAGGAGACATAGCTAGCCCGCAGCACTGTCTCGGCCAGAGTTCTGCACTGATCCTAAAAGTACGATAAAGCTGAATGCTTCAAAACTATCGCGGCTGCACTTACATCTGTGAGACAGTTCCCTGTCCCCTTGTACTGCTCTAGCGTGGCAGATTTTTTCTTTGGTGCACGGAAAGGCTTCTTTTTTGTTGAGCCGGTGCTTCATTGACTGTAGTACCTAACTACCTTCTATTTTTTATATTTTTACAGGGACATAATTTCACGAAATTAGTTAAATTCTTTACCTTTTTTTTCATTTCTTACTCAAATCCAACAGTTAGCTACCTTGAAACCGTAAGGAATGGGAAATTGATGAATATTTTGATATGAAAGCAAAAGTTGACATCAACCAAAAAGCCCAAGAGAAAAATAATTTTTTCTAAGCTTAAGACTACGTCCGCACTAGGCAGCGAAACGCTGCTTCTGTTTTTTGCTGACGCTGCCTGAGTGTTGGGCGTACATGTAATCCTATGGAGCTGTACTCACTACTTGCTGCTTCATACAAGCAGCGCAACACTGCCTCTACACGAGCAGCGTTCCTACAGAAACAGAAGCAGCGTTGTGCTGCTTCTGTTTCGGTTGTATATGCATTTCTATCAGGGTTGCGGAGTTGGAGAGTTCAAGGTCCGACTCCGACTCCTGGACCTCCAGAATTTCCGACTCCGACTCCTGGTCCTCAAGATTTTCCGACTCCGACTCCTAGGTTCAACTAGTAGATATTTGACGTAAACATTAAACATGTCCAAATAATTTTTGTTAATATAAACATATAGCTATGTATCAAGTTAAAGATGTTAGGTGTTTTGTACATATACAATATTTTGCATCATTTGGGATATTACAGTGAGGACATGAGGACATTAAACAAATTTTGGTACAACTTTTGCACCTGGTACATTATGTGAGGGGGACATGAGGTGGCAAAAATTGAGGGGGGGGCGGCAAAATACTCAATTTTCTACCGATTGTTTTGAAATTTACATAGTGTATGTATTTTTGAAAAAGAAACACATTTTACTCCTACAATTTCTTTGATTTAGGCCTTAGTTTTTGAGATAATGGAAGTATATAGTATATACAGTATAATGATAGACCTATGCATATTTTCTAAATTTCAAAGGAATAGAACTCAATGAGTTTTCATGCTACAATAAAAACCATTACAGTTTTGGAATCCTTGAAACATTCTCGACAAAACTACTGAGCTGGCCTCTCCATTTTATATTCTGTCCAATCACTACCTAAATAAAATATAGGGGAAAATCAGTTATCGGCTGCATTGAAAAAAGGGCTAAAATGAAAAATCCTGCTGTATAGTTTTCTTAGGAATGCTTCAAGGATTCTAAAACTGTCATTGTTTTTATTGTAGCATGAAAACTCATTGAGTTCTATTCCTTCGAATTTAGAAAAAAATATACGGGTATATATTCATATATATTTCCATTATCTCAAAAACTAAGGCCTCAATAAAAAAATTGTGGGTATAAAATGTGTTTCTTTTTCAAAATCACATATACTATGCAAATTTCAGAACCCTCACATAATGTAGCTACAAGGTGAAAAAGTTCTACCCAACATTTTCTCACTGGCCTCATCACATAGAGTAGGAAAATACATAGGAGCTATAGCTGTAAAAGAGAAATGTGCAAAAAAATTTCCACATTTACGTTTTTTTTTTTAAATTTGTGATGGAAAATTTAGATTTGAATGATATTTGTTTATAAATGGCATCCCGGAGTCGGAGTCGGACTAAAAATTCCGACTCCAACTCCGAGAGCAAGTGAGATTCCAACTTCCCCTCAAATCCTCCGACTCCGCAACCCTGATTTCTATGGAGCTGACTGCCCTACGTAGAGAGCGCTGCAGCAGCGCTCAAGTCAGTTTCAAGCAGTGATGGAGGAAGGTGTTGCGAGTTGTTCTATCGTTTTCGTCAAGGAGGTTATGTTTTTGCCGTGTTTCATGTCTTTTTGCAATGGATCTAGGAAAATTCATCTAACTTAATTCGTCTAATACAATTCATCTAACTCAATTCGTCTTAGACAATTTTATCTAATGGTAAATTCGTCTAAGGAACAATTCATCTAATCGCAATTCGTCTAATGTCAGTTCGTCTAAGGAATAAGTCATCTAAGTTGCATTAGAGGTTGAATATAAGAAAACATTTCCTTATACCTACTGCTTTTAACCAAATGCCTGCGGCAGCGAAACTCTGCGAGCAGCAAAAACAGCCTAATGCAGATAGCACAGGCAGTGGCAGCAAAAAACAGAAGCAGCGTTTCGCTGCCTAGTGCGGACGTAGCCTTCGGGCTCAAAAATGTAATATATTTGTGACCTGTAGGGCGCCATACACCGTGTGCTCCCATGCTTAGGTAGTGCCCAATTGTATGGTGTGATTTCTTAGCAAGTGTAGGTAGCAATTGTTTGAGTCACAACTCTCGCCTGTTACAGCCCACCTCCAGCACTGCCAGCATCACGTCCATGATCAGTTGCGTGCGGGACCTGCGTGGGGAACTGCATAAAGTCGCGCAGGATGTGGCTACCCTGCAGGAGCAGCAGCAGCAGGTGTGTTGTGTAGTGCTGGCAACACTACAGGTGTGTTGTGTAGTGCTGGCAACACTGTAGGTGTGTTGTGTGGTGCTGGCAACACTGTAGGTGTGTTGTGTGGTGCTGGCACACTGTAGGTGTGTTGTGTGGTGCTGGCACACTGCAGGTGTGTTGTGTGGTGCTGGCAACACTGTAGGTGTGTTGTGTTGTGCTGGCACATTGCAGGAGCAGCAGGTGTGTTGTGTAGTGCTGGCAACACTGTCGGTGTGTTGTGTTGTGCTGGCACACTGCAGGTGTGTTGTGTGGTACTGGCACACTGCAGGTGTGTTGTGTGGTGCTGGCACACTGCAGGTGTGTTGTGTGGTGCTGACACACTGCAGGTGTGTTGTGTGGTGCTGGCACACTGCAGGTGTGTTGTGTGGTGCTGGCACACTGCAGGTGTGTTGTGTGGTGCTGGCACACTGCAGGTGTGTTGTGTGGTGCTGGCAACACTGTAGGTGTGTTGTGTGGTGCTGGCAACACTGTAGGTGTGTTGTGTGGTGCTGGCACACTGCAGGTGTGTTGTGTGGTGCTGGCAACACTGTAGGTGTGTTGTGTGGTGCTGGCACACTGCAGGTGTGTTGTATGGTGCTGGCAACACTGTAGGTGTGTTGTGTGGTGCTGGCACACTGCAGGTGTGTTGTATGGTGCTGGCAATACTGCAGGTGTGTTGTGTGGTGCTGGCAACACTGCAGGTGTGTTGTGTGGTGCTGGCAACACTGCAGGTGTGTTGTGTGGTGCTGGCAACACTGCAGGTGTGTTGTGTGGTGCTGGCAACACTGTAGGTGTGTTGTGTGGTGCTGGCAACACTGCTGATGTGTTGTGTGGTGCTGGCAACACTGCTGGTGTGTTGTGTTGTGCTGGCAACACTGGAGATGTGTTGTGTGGTGCTGGCAACACTGCAGATGTGTTGTGTGGTGCTGGCAACACTGTAGGTGTGTTGTGTGGTGCTGGCAACACTGCAGATGTGTTGTGTGGTGCTGGCAACACTGCTGGTGTGTTGTGTGGTGCTGGCAACACTGCAGGTGTGTTGTGTTGTGCTGGCACACTGCAAGTGTGTGTGTGGTGCTGGCAACACTGCAGGTGTGTTGTATGGTGCTGGCACACTGCAAGTGTGCTGCGTGCCCCTGAGGGCAGTAGGGCGGGTTAGGTGTGCAGTGTTCCCTAGAGGAGCTCATAGCTTACCTTATCCAGCCCTTTGGGAAGTCTGTCCTTCATGGCTACTTTGCTTAGCTAGTCCATTTCTCTGCTTGTCTGTACCATTCTGAGCTCTGTCCCCCTAGAGTGAGTTTACCGACACTATTGGTGTTGGTGTCCGACATAGCCGCCACTTTTGTATGCCATTGCTGTCGGCTAAACGAGCATCGAAAAGGCCAGTAGGCCTACCACCGCAACTCTAGCAAAATGTCGAAATGTTAAACTTTAGGAACGTATCGCTTGTCTCTATGTGAAGTAGGTACTCATTTAAAAGGCTATAGCTATAGGTATTCAAGATTTTAAAAACTCCCGTTACCACTCGTCTACTGGTACGTATGAACTACTTTATTATTTGTGGTGAAGGGACGTTTAACATCTGCTGACTCGGGTTCGATCTCTGGGGCTCAATTACTACAATTGTACTGAAGCTGTACAACACCTTCCCATGGTTGTACCGTTAGTATACCTACTTGACATCTTCACCCTTCTTTGTTACTTCAGAGATATTTATATTTTTGTTTCCATTACAATCTGAAGTGTAGGTAGAACCAACGTCGACAGCGCGCGGCCCATTGGACCGTGGTTTTCCTTTTATTTGTTTTTCTCTATCTATGCCTATGTCTACGTGGTTCTGTATATATTAGTTTTTAGCTAACTAACGACTTCTTAAGACGGGGCGGACCTATTGGGGTCTTGCCCCGTCCATACCGTGCCTATCCGTAGGTACTTCATCCCTCACTTACCACTCACATCACCCAGACGCTAGCACTCGGATATGGCAGAGCCTAACAATACGAAGCCTGGGGCTGGCGGCTACACAGCTGCCGACCCCCAGTGCAACGCTGACGCTGGAGGGACGGGGGAGGCGACACTGGTCCTGAACGCTTCGGGGCCGGTGCCGGCCGCCAATGAAGTGTCTACGGATGCTGGCCGTCGCCTCACCTCCACGCCTCCCGATGGGAGTCAACAACCCATCAACCCCCAGAGCTCCTGCAGCCCGCCGAGCACAGGAGCCATGACTTCTTCCTCGGCACGCCGGACCTCCTTCGACCACACTTTCGAATTCGCAAACCCACAGCGAGCCTGTGCGTGCAGCTATGCTGGAACCATACGACATACCTAAAAATTCTCGACGCCCCCGTCCGAGACCGCAACCACTCTTGTTTACACATCTAATAAAACTTTATAAAGAAAATACAGTCCCTACCTATCCGACATTCTTTGTCATAAACTTCCCAGGCTCCCACCTGTCGCAGGATGTGGACATTATCTCAGTACAACTGGACCTACGCAACAAGATAGGTAAGCTCGAATCAGTAAAACTGACCTCAAAAAATGAACTCCTAATGGAAACCAACCGAGAAGACCAAAGTTGCCGTTTGCTCAACACCGTTAAGAGCACGGTTGTCTCCAGAACAATGACCAACACACCAGAAGACAAGCTCCTTGAGCTATTAAAGGAACAAGGGGTCATAAGCGCAGAAAGAGTAAAAATGAGAAGAAACGGTGAAATCATCCCGACGAATCGCTTCACACTCACCTTCAACAGATCAGTACTCCCCTCTGTCATTACACTGGCGGAATGGCATGCTGAGATTGTTGAACCGTATCTACTCAACCCCAACCGCTGCACCTGATGCCAAAAGCTCTAGCATAAAATAACCAAATGCCGGCTTTCAACGGATGCCATAATATGTCCGTTGCGGAGGTAGGAACCACAGGGGGATACATGCTCGCATGACCCCTCCTGTGTAAACTGCCAACAACGACACCCTGCCTCCAGCTCTTCCTGCCCCCAGTCTATCTTCCGCAAGGAAGTATTAGCCACTATGATTAAATCCCGCACGACCTGCTCCCTAGCAAAAGAAATAGTCTGGACAGGTACAATGAGGACGGAAAGTCCTACGCTGTTGTCACAGCCAGACCCTCCCAGATAGAGCGTCGAACTCCAGAATCTTCCCAATCGACCAACAACCCTACCGGAGGCCCATCTGGACTCTCTACTACCTCATACGTAGCATCACCCGCTTCCCAATCTCTAAGTGAGAGACCTCTGGCCGATGACATCACGCAGTCAACCATGGCAAGCCTGATATCTGAAGAACTCCCCCAACTCTTCAGGGCCTGGAGGACTGGTACCCGTCATCGACGCTCCCGAAGCCGCCTGAAAGTACCCCAGGGCTCAACTGCCCTCAAGCCCCTGCAACCACCTCCAGCAAAAAGGTGCTGCCATTCCCCGCTCTACCCCCCCCCCCAATCGAGACGATGCAAAAGTTCCTCAGTCCTACTCCTTTAAACCTGTCCAAGACTCGAAGAATCCTCCCAAAAATGACACAATCCCCCAAAAACCAAAGAACAAATCCAAAAACCCTACCAATGCCAAAACGGACAATACTGACGAAGAAAAAGCTTCAATAAATGCCTACACCGCACCTACTGCCGGCGATCCTGACATGACAAACGTGCGGGACCGAGACAGCAGAGCAACGATCCTCAAACGACTCGAACTCACCGGATCTC
This sequence comes from Parhyale hawaiensis, assembly GCA_001587735.2. NCBI lineage: Eukaryota > Metazoa > Arthropoda > Malacostraca > Amphipoda > Hyalidae > Parhyale > Parhyale hawaiensis. The sequence goes on along the minus strand of LQNS02005214.1, from coordinate 107,896 downwards.
CGACGAACCTCAACCTGACTGAACACTACAGGAGACGGAGTCTGCAGCCTCGCTAAAGCGTGCTAGGGATTCATCACCCCAACCGACATACCCGAAACCCTAGAGGATTCAAACTCCTGGGGCCCATCCCTCTTACCATCCTCCCAATCGATCGCGATCCTCTGGCCGTACTAAAGGTAAAGCCAGAATACCAACACCTGCTCCAAAGGAGCCACCCGATACCCAACACATACCGGTGGTCCAATCCACTAGGCACTACGATCCTCAATAACTCCGCTTTTAGCAAACAAGTTCAGCCTGACTCGATTAAGAACGACCGCAGGAAATACACTGAAATCATGGCCTGCTTCTATGTTACCTTGGAAGTTAGAATGCTTTCGTTTAAGTTGTTTAACTTCTTTGATAATTTATTTCTTTCGGGATGGACGTAGACAGATGTCCTTTAGGACTTCTGACTGAGTTTGAGCAACGCTCCGTCACAATACAAAGTAATTCCCTCCAAGCGTGTTCACCCTGATGGACATGAACGTGATGCTGCAATACTTGTACTTTCCTTATATATATACGAACCCATTGCGCTCCGTACCAATTTGCAAGCTGTCGCTGCCAAAACATATCTCCATCCCAAGCCATATTCCGTTTGCTCAATATATGTCTCCCACCTTGACACCTCAATGTGAGACGCGCTGACTGGCGGACATTTAGGTCTGTAACCCAAAATTTCGAACCACCTCTTGAAGGCACAACTATGGACTTGGTACTAACCAACATCAAGACAATCATTCTCGATGCGGCAAGGGCATCAGTGCCCATGACCACAGGTAAACCCAAGACAATCATTCTCGATGCGGCAGGGGCATCAATGCCCGTGACCACAGACAGGTAAACCCCGAAGACTGGTGGAACTCTTGATTGCAAGGCGGCACTTCGAGAACGCCGTAGGGCTGAACGAGCTTTGCTGCGATACCACTCTAGCAAAGTAGCTTATGACCGTGCACGTTGCAAGTGCGTTTTTTCCTGAGCAGAAAAGAATCGTGGCAAAATTCCACGTCCGACTGGAAAAGTGAAAAGGTCATAGGTCAACTTGGCCTCGAAGGCATGCAGACTTGGGCACTTCGCCGAATTTATGGAAGGTCCTGGTGCTCGGTCTGTCCGGTGTGGTGCTGTGGTCAGTCAGTCAGGTGTGGTGCTGTGGTCAGTCTGTCAGGTGTGGTGCTGTGGTCAGTCTGTCAGTCAGGTGTGGTGCTGTGGTCAGTCTGTCAGTCAGGTGTGGTACTGTGGTCAGTCAGCCAGGTGTGGTGCCGTGGTTAGTCTGTCAGTCAGGTGGGGTACTGTGGTCAGTCAGGTGTGATGCCGTGGTTAGTCTGTCAGTCAGGTGTGGTGCCGTGGTCAGTCTGTCAGTCAGGTGTGGTGCCGTGGTTAGTCTGTCAGTCAGGTGTGGTGCCGTGGTTAGTCTGTCAGTCAGGTGTGGTGCCGTGGTCAGTCTGTCAGTCAGGTGTGGTGCCGTGGTCAGTCTGTCAGGTGTGGTGCTGTGGTCTGTCTGTCAGTCAGGTGTGGTGCCGTGGTCAGTCTGTCAGTCAGGTGTGGTGCCGTGGTCAGTCTGTCAGTCAGGTGTGGTGCTGTGGTCAGTCAGGTGTGGTGCCGTGGTCAGTCTGTCAGTCAGGTGTGGTGCCGTGGTCAGTCTGTCAGTCAGGTGTGGTGCCGTGGTCAGTCTGTCAGCCAGGTGTGGTGCTGTGGTCAGTCTGTCAGTCAGGTGTGGTGCTGTGGTCAGTCTGTCAGTCAGGTGTGGTGCTGTGGTNCATACAATGGAACCTTCAATCTTACGAAAGCAAATTCAACAAATTGAAGAAACTATTAAATAAAGAAAGCCCTACCTGCATCTGTCTACAGGAAATCCTGAAGACTGACTCAAACTGCAACGATCCATCACAATACAAAGTAATTCTCGCCAAGCGTGTTCACCCTGATGGACATGAACGTGATGCTGCAATACTCGTACTTTCCTTATACAGATACGAACCCATTGCGCTCCGTACCAATTTGCAAGCTGTCGCTGCCAAAACATATCTCCATCCCAAGCCTTATACCGTTTGCTCAATATATGTCTCCCACCTTGACACCTCAATGTGAGACGCGCTGACTGGCGGACATTTCGGTCCGTAACCCAAAATTTCGAACCACCTCCAGAAGCTACAACTATGGACGTGGTACTAACCAACATCAAGACAATCATTCTCGATGCGGCAGGGGCATCAATGCCAATGACCACAGGTAAACCCGGAAGACCACTGGTCCCCTGGTGGGACTCGGATTGCAAGGCGGCACTTCGAGATCGCCGGAAGGCTGAACGAGCTTTGCTGCGATACCACTCCAACTCTAGCTTATGACCGTACACGTTGCAAGCGCGTTTTTTCCCTGAGCAGAAAGTAATCGTGGCAAAATTACACGTCCGACTGGAAAAAGGTCCACTTGGTGCCTCAAAGGCATGCAGACTTGGGCACTTCGCCGAATTTGTGGAAGGTCCTGGTGCTCGGTCTGTCCGCTGTGGTGCTGTGGTCAGTCAGGTGGGGTGCTGTGGTCAGTCTGTCAGTCAGGAGGGGTGCTGTGGTCAGTCAGGTGTGGTGCTGTGGTCAGTCTGTCAGTTAGGTGTGGTGTTGTGGTCAGTCTGTCAGTTAGGTGTGGTGCTGTGGTCTGTCTCTCGTCAGGTGTGGTGCTGTGGTCAGTCTGTCAGTCAGGTGTGGTGCTGTGGTCAGTCTGTCAGTCAGGTGTGGTGCTGTGGTCAGTCTGTCATCAGGTGGGGTGCTGTGATCAGTCCATCAGTCAGGTGTGGTGCTGTGGTCAGTCTGTCAGTCAGGTGTGGTGCTGTGGTCGGTCAGTCTGTCAGTCGGGTGGGGTGCTGTGGTCAGTCTGTCAGTCAGGTGTGGCAGACGTTTGCTGACAGTCTCTGCCCGACATTACCCCTCGTATCGTGACGTGTTGCCAGCTCCACGGCGCCGCTAGTACAGCACTGCCCTGCAGCAGTACTGTGGCTCAACAGGCCACGTGTGCGCCGTCTTGTCTGCAGTATTATGGTCCCCTACCACAATCTATATTTACTGTCTTCCTTTTTCTCTCTCGTCTCTTAAAGCTGCTCTGCGCCTTGTTTTGCTGCCAGTAGTAGCGCACTAATGCCTGGACTAGCGTAAGGTTATCTCGTCACGTGACAATAACCAACAGGTTACGAGCTGTGACGTCCTTTATTACCTCCGCCAAGGATTTTATGTTTTTGTTGTGTTCATCTGTCTGTTTGGTTGTCTGTCTTTCACCAAAATTACTCAAAAAGTTATGAGCGGATCTTTACAAAATTTACAGGAATTGTTAGGCATGTAAACAGTAAGAGATGACTAACTTCTGGTGAAAATCTGTTCATCTGTTTGATTGTTTGTATATTTGTTTATTTTTTCTTAGTGCCGTAACTAAATAGTTATGAACGAATTTTTATGAAATTACATGAGTTGTTTGGTATATTACGAAGAATAAATGGCCAAATTTTTGTGATGATCTGTTTGTTCATATGTTTGATTTTATGCTTGTTAGCACAATAACTCGAAAATTTATGGATGGATCTTTATGAAATTTACTTTAACTTGTAATAAATTACCGATTCAAGCAACAAAATGACCATGCGAATTAATAACAGCAAGACCCGCAGGCTCCTCACTCACTGAACTGCTGTGTGTGCAGGTAATGGAGAGCCTCCAGTGTGAGCTGCTGTCCTTGTCTGACAACGTGGCCACCCTCACCGCCGCTGTGCCCCACCGACAGAACCTGCCAGAGCTGTCCTCTGACACGCCCCGCTCCTGCTAGCTCTGCTGCCGCTCCCCGCCCCTTATGCTTTCACTTAGCAGCTCACTTGAGCTTCTCCTCCTGCGGCTCTGGTCGTGTCCCAAACTTACTTCTGCCGCTGCTGCTGCTGCTTCGAGTGGACGCCCTCTGCAGTTCCGCTGCTGCTGCCTCCGTGTGTGTTGACGCTCGTCTCCTGTGTTGGTGCCTGTGGTGCAGTTTGGGGGCGCCCTTTGTAGCAGCCCTGAACTGGTGCGGCCGAGCGAATTGAAGCCCTGATCCGGACACGCTTGTATCTGCAATTTGTGACCTGCCCTGAGGCGGCCTGCAGCGCACGGGACGTCTGCCGCCACCACCACTGCGCCAGAGGCTCGGCTTGCTCAGAGGACCGGACCAGGTCTGCCGTACAGTGTTGCCATACGCAGGTCAGGGACGTGTGTACACTGGTGGCAACACTACAATGCTGTGTGGGAGTGTAGCTTGAAAATGAACATTGTGCCAGTGGTGGAGCTGCGTAGTCCATTTGTGACGCGGTGTCTCTGCTGACCTGTACGCAACATCACTGCTGTGAGCTACTTGTGCCACTTACATTTTTATTGCAGTGAAGCTAATCGCATTGTGCTTTACACCTCAGTATGTTAAATAAGACGCGATGCTGCTCCTTAGGTCCGTGCGGTGTTCTGTGACCAGCTTCGTTAGTGACTTTTTGGTGACCGAAGTGCGTCCCTCACATCTTGTTGTTTTTTTTTTTTTTAGCTTGCGAGAAGCTGTGCTGCCCCTGAAAGACTATTGCTGTTGAAAGTAAGAGGCCGCTTGTAGTGTTGTGTGGCTCTATAGATATTAGGTGTAAGTCATACTGTTATGCTATTGTCGTATTTTCTCGAGACTTTATTGAGCTCAAATGTAGCAATTTGTGGCTTTGTTGTTTGGTGATAAGGTAGCTAACTGTGATACATCTGACTGCCATCTGGTACTCTTACAACTGCATATCTCCGCCGTGCTCTCCAACGTCCCGTGTATAACTGCTGCTGCGAGCTGACCGTAGTGCTGCTAACAGCCTAGTAACTGCTGCTGCTGTGACACTCTGGAAAACTGCTGCTGCTAACACCCTGTAGGCGTAGCGTGCACTCATTGCTGGACCGCAGCCTATCCCTTACCATGTGAACAGGCCGCACTGCTGCCTGTGGTGTGTGTCCTCCTATTGATGCTGTAGCTAACAAACTGACAACCTGAGTGTCCTTAGTATCGCTACCTGTGCATCAATTGAGTTGGCTATATTGCAGTCTCGTATTGATAGCCAAGCTGTATTGTGTGGAGCGTGACATCTGCCTGAGGTGGCTACCTTCCATTTGTTATGGTGTGTTTTGGAACAGTATGAGTGCGGGCCCCTGAGGCGGCCGCCGGCATTAATAGACTGCAGCCGTGCTGCCTACTGCTGTGCCTCTCGCCGCTGCTGTCGTTAGTACGGCGCCCCGTCGCTGTCTTGTCTCTACTGCCCGCAGCAAATGAACAAAATCTCATGTAATTTTCCTCCACTTCTGCCTCGTGCGAGACTTTGTGCCTGCAACGCTATAATTGCCGCCGGGCTTTTGGGAGGCGGAGGTTTGTATTGTTGACTTGGGAGACGCCATATTTGGTGCTGTTAATATTGTTGACTTGTAGAGAGGTTTGGATTTGTGTCCCGAGAGTGTGGATGCAGATATTTGGTGCTGTTTAGTAGGTATTGTTGAGACAGTTAGTGTCCCGTAGCAGCTGTAAGTGACTAGATTAGTTAGTGTAGCTAGGTCAGTACTCACTCGCCTTAGTCTCCTCGGTGCACCACTGTGTCTGTGTCGTGCGTGACAATCGTTAGAACGAGGCTGCTACATATCAGCGCAGCTGTGCCTCCTCTGTCTGCTGCCCTTTGTACGCCCCCAGCAGTAGCGGCTGCTGCTGGTCTGCTCGTGTCTGGTGACACCGCCGCCTGCTGCTCCTGCCGCTGTGCCCTGCACCTCCTCATTGCCTGGCGTGCCCTGCACTCGTCACAATTCGACCTCATGGTTCTCTTCATCTTCATATTCTTCCTCACCTTCAGCCTTGTGATGATACTTTGGGGCTTCTATGATAAGGTGGCCGAGTTCATCTTCTGATCCGCTGAAGGCTGCAACCATCATGTTGTTGCGACAGCGGCTAAATTTAGTTGATCCACAAGGGGTGGGATTCTCTGTTTTGATGGAGCGGTGGCCAAAGTATTCTTTTGATCTGAAGGAGGTGGGGTCCTACACTTGGACAGGCCGGTTGCAGAGATTGCCTCACCCCCAGGCAGTAGGACCCCCCGTGCCAGTCACAGAGCCTGAGGCAGTACGGGACTGCCAGGCTCGTCGAGCCGTCCCAGCTCTGCTGTGCCGGGCTCACTCCTCTGCTCTACGTTCTCTCTCGCTTTACTTTAGGTTAGCTGCCAGTAAATACTTGCCACACAGTGCTGTGTCCGCTCTTTGCTAATAGAAGCCTTAGCCTTGTGAGAGACTTGGTTCCTGGTGTTGGTTGTTGCTGGCGAGTCACCGCACCGAGCCATTCAGACGGACTGTACCTCGACCCAGTGCCCCTGGATGTGTCCAGTACTGGATCTTCCCTACATAACGACTCCTACATTGTTAGCAGCACCAATACTACGGTGCTAATTTGCCTTTTAGGTGAGGCATCATTTGGGTGTGGAAGTGACACAGCAGTTGTCTAATGATGGCTTAGGCCGACCCCTAAGTGGAGGATGGTTCTGGTGGCAACCACTGCTGTGGGTGCTGTGGTATGGTAGGCTAGTTGCTGCTGTGGCACGGTAGGCTAGTCGCTGCTGTGGCACGGTAGGCTAGTTGCTGCTGTGGCACGGTAGGCTAGTCGCTGCTGTGGCACGGTAGGCTAGTCGCTGCTGTGGCACTGTAGGCTAGTCGCTGCTGTGGCACGATAGACTAGTCGCTGCTGTGGCACGGTAGGCTAGTCGCTGCTGTGCCACGGTAGGCTAGTCGCTGCTGTGGCATGGTAGGCTAGTCGCTGCTGTGGCACGGTAGGCTAGTCGCTGCTGTGGCACGGTA
>LQNS02005214.1:71117-82641 GCA_001587735.2 Parhyale hawaiensis | reverse complement strand
AGGAGTCAGTTGGTCAGATCCCACAGCCTCTGGCACTAGGAGTTAGTTGGTCAGATCCCACAGCCTCTGGCACCAGGAGTCAGTTGGTCAGATCCCACAGCCTCTGGCACTAGGAGTCAGTTGGTCAGATCCCACAGCCTCTGGCACCAGGAGTCAGTTGGTCATATCCCACAGCCTCTGGCACCAGGAGTCAGTTGGTCAGATCCCACAGCCTCTGGCACTAAGAGTCAGTTGGTCAGATCCCACAGCCTCTGGCACCAGGTGTCAGTTGGTCAGATCCCGCAGCCTCTGGCACCAGGAGTCAGTTGGTCAGATCCCACAGCCCCTGGCACCAAGGATCAGTTGTTCAGAGTCCATAGCCCCTGATACCAGGAGTCAGTTTACTAACCAGGGCCGTAGCCCGACTTTGAGTGTAGGGGGTTACAGGATGTTTATAGCTAGTAGCTAATACCTATGTTTATAATTATCCAACTGTGCCAAATAGCATGTGTTATTTCGTCTGATCTTGCACCAAAACTGAAAAATCCAACAAGTCATTTTCAACAATTAGGACGTAAGGGGCTTAAAGACACCCAACAACCCCCCCCCCCCTTCCCTCCCTTGGCTACAGCACTGCGAGCTATTGCTATGGCATGTACCTACCTGCTGTGTTTAAGTACAGCTAACCTCGGCTGTGGAGTTTGGGCATGTAAGTCCAGCACGCAACTCATGGTCCTGATGATTAGTCTGCTCCGTGTTCTGGTCTTGCCAGGTGTCCAATTCATCACTTGGAATGCTTAATGTCATTTGCATTTACCACGACTGCTTACTCCGGACTTGCTACCTACTCTCTGAATATACCCTACGTGTAGGAGACAATGTAGCTATCTAATGTGCTCAGTTGCAGACCGCAGTGTGCTTTCTGTCTAGCCTGTGTGTACGGGCACCCCAGCTGTACAGGGACAGGGCCGAGCAGTGTCACCTGCAGGGACACGGCCGGGCAGTGTCCCTACAGGGACACGGCCGGGCAGTGTTACCTGCAGGAACAGGGCCGGGCACTGGCACGTGGAGATGAGAGAGGAGCTCCAGACCACACCCTCAGGATGTCCAAATTGACACATTGCTGAGGCCTTCCTGCGGCCCCGACCCCCCTTCACTGCCTGCCCCCTCCCGACGCTCCCCCCCTGTCACCTCGTGCACACGCCGTCTGCACTTTAGGCACTCGCGTATCAAAACATTCATGTAGAACCGTTACAGCTTCCAAAGGTGTAGGTATCTCCACCCTGGATTTGCGCTCGTCATCATCATAAACTACTGATGGGAATGAACTTGCGACGGTAGGTAATTGCTGATCGTGTCCAAACGCTGCACAGCTGCTGATGCTGCGCTTGCCAATTTAAATAAAATACTTGGCGTCCTGTACTACACAACTGAGGCCGCCGGACGGTGAAGAGGTGGCATTTGAAGTTTAAACGAAAAGATGCTGTCTGCACTGTGCAACATTACGGCTCGCTGGAGGTACCTATGAATTTAAGCGAGCTCTGTTGCTGTGTAGTATGGCGTATTTCTTCCAATGGTGTAGCGGCAGTGCGTTTTGTGCTGCGAGTGCCCATATGTGGCCGAGCGCGCGGGGGTACATACATGGGGCCGAGGGCGCGGGGGTACCCACATGGGGCCGAGGGCGCGGAGGTACCTACATGGGGCCGAGGGCGCGGAGGTACCTACATGGGGCCGAGGGCGCGGGGGTACCCACATGGGGCCGAGGGTGCGGTGGGTACCCACATTGGGCCCTAGATTGTCTAGTAGTTCTGTCATTTTGAATATTTGGTCGTGAGTCGTAATGCGACCTTAAAATTCTTTACTTCGATATAGCGTAGGCGTAAAGTAAGTCCATTGTTAAGAGCCGAAAAAGCAGCACTTGTTTTCTAACCTAATTTTTCCGCGAACGGTAATTTGTTGCCAATTTACAGTCTTAACTGAACAATGGATAGACACTTTGCGCGTACGCATCATGTACATACAGACCAGTGTAATATATACGCATGCACTTTTCACACGCATTTCAATTCTAAAACTAAGTTCAACTAGCTAATTAAATAACATTCCTTTATTGATGTCCGTTGATAATCAATGGACATCAATAAAGGTACCTATGATCCGGCGTGCTCGATTGGGATCTGAAAGTCGATCTAAGCCAAACCTACTTGACTTGTCCGAAACTGTAGACAGGTGTCCCGAATTCGTCCCGTTTATTCAAGTTTCATTCGATGAGTCAAAATTTATCACCTGTGATGCTTCTAAAAACTCAATATTACTTTGTATAATTGAGATTTCAGTCGGTTCAACTTGAGCTTGCCGCTTCTAACACCTGCAGCACGATTCAAAACGACGAAGCTAAAGTGCCGGACAAGTTAAGTCAAGTGAGCTTGGCTTAGCTCGACTTTTAGGTCCCATATCGAACACGCCCTTAGTCCCGCTTGATTTAAGTTAAGCACATTGAGTTTATGTCCTAACGAACGCGCTTTGAGTTAAGTTGCAGGGTGCTCATCATACATCGAAACCATTTCTTTATAGTACATCTGAATAGTGTGAGTACAATGTAAGTGTTTCGTCAAGGGTGTGAGAACATATAGAATGTTTTTGTGATTGATTTAAACGTACAGAGCCTTAACATTTTTAAAACCTAATTTGTCGTAAGTGTAATGTGTCACCAATTTTCTGTATCAACTGACCAGTGTCTACATACAATGTGTGTCTATGTTACAATGAACAAGCCGAACCCAGCGTACTGCTTCGGTAATATTTGAAATTAATCAGCCGTTGCAGAAAAGAGTTAATTTAAGTCAGATATACTTAGGTTAGATGGGGTAGGTTATGTCATGGTAATTAGAACTCGGCAAGGATTGCGTTAGCTTGGGTTAGATTAGGTACGGCTAGGCTGAGTTATTTCAACTTAAAGAGTACAGACCTGAGAACGTAACCTGTGCAATACATCAGAAAGTAAATGTCGGCTAGTAAACTTTTATAGTTAGGCACGCATCTCTAACATTACTCTCCATTGAACTAATAGAACCTGGCCTAGTCGAACATAGCTTAAAACAAACCTATCGATTTAATGTTTGATTCAGTTCACTTATTTATTGGGTAGGCATTGCGCACAATGCTTGGTAAAATTTACTACCTGTAACATGTACATAAAATACACAGAAACTCAATATAAACTGCTAACACACGAGCAATTTTCACACGCTGCTCACATCTAAACGAAGTTCAAGTACATCACACACCTTAATTGATGCCTATTAATTATGAAAATAAACTTCACAGCACGTAAATTGTGAATGTACATAGTTTTTTCAAGGTACGCATCAGACTGCAACACCATCACTCTTCGCCTCTCCCACTGTAGCCTGTGACCTGCCACGCCATTGGCTGCTTTGAGACAGTACTTGCTGAAAGGTTCAGGAAAAAAAATTCGCGACCGGGGCCACCTACATTACAGGGCTGCACTGTGGCCCAGGTAAGGCCCCACCATGTGGCCCTAGGGACCGCGCTGCTCAGCACGGCGCTGGGTGGCCGCTGCTATTTACAGCCACGCGCTGAGGTGTCGCGTTGCCCCCCGTGGCGCTGCAGCAGCGGCAGGTCCGGTGCTGAGGTGTGCTCTGCTGCCCCCGCGGTGCCGCGCTATGCTGGCGTGTGTTGAGGGAACGTGAGGCTTCACAGCAGACCCTCGTGTACAGTCTATAGCAAACCCCAGCAGCAGAGATCTCTCTTGAGTACAGCCCGGAGCAAACCCCAGCAGCAGAGATCTCTCTTGAGTACAGCCCGGAGCAAACCCCAGCAGCAGAGATCTCTCTTGAGTACAGCCCAGAGCAAACCCCAGTAGCAGAGATCTCTCTTGAGTACAGCCCGGAGCAAACCCCAGCAGCAGAGATCTCTCTTGAGTACAACCCGGAGCAAACCCCAGCAGCAGATTCCTATTGTATACAGTCCGGAGCAAACCCCAGCGCTAGATCTGGATTGTGTACAGTCTATATAGCAAACCCTAGCTGCAGATCTCTACCGTATACTGTCTATAGCAAACCCCAGCAGCAGATTTCTATTGTGTACAGTCCGGAGCAAACCCCAGCGCTAGATCTGGATTGTGTACAGTCTATATAGCAAAACCTAGCTGCAGATCTCTACCGTATACTGTCTATAGCAAACCCCAGCAGCAGATTTCTATTGTGTACAGTCCGGAGCAAACCTCAGCTGCGCAACTCCATAGCCAGAAGCTGCAGTAAAATCCCCTAAGGTTTGGAATAATCCCAAAGAGTGAGGGTCGTGCTGCGCCGTGCCAAGCGCAACAGCAGACTTGGGTGTTCCCGGGGATGGTCGTTTCCGGCCCTGTGACGACGCTCGTGTGCATAGTGCGAGCCACGAGGGAGCAGGGCTCCCACGCCAAGCAGAGCCTCAAAGGGCACCATTAGCTGTGTTCGTTGCGCATTGTGCATTGTTGTGGCCCTGGCGCTGTGTACCCGAGGACAGCTGACCCCCCCCCCCCCTCGTTCCGCTCTGCTTTTAGATTCGCTCCTGCTGTGTTATGGAGAGTAGCGCACCAGGGAGATTGCGTCTTTCGTTAGGGCTTAGGGGACTTCTTTCTTTGTGCCCACTTTCTTTCCCTAGGGGCGCCTTCTTGTTCTCCTGCTGCTTCCTCCAGTTGCAATTCCCATGCGTGGTGATCTGTGGCAGTACCCACCGGTCGCCTCATTCTGCATGTCTCCCAATCGCAAATTTAATGGCAATTATCCGATGCTGTTCACTACTCAATCGTAGACAGTCGACGAATGGTTATAATTTTCCGATTGGGATCTGCCCTTTCCCTTCTTACAACGTCGCATTGCGTCCGGGAAGACTCGAACCAAATTTTAATTCTATTTCTTTGCTTATATCGTATTGCTGTTCTGCCCGTTGTCTCTGGCGCTTTGCGCGCGTCTTATATGCGTGGGGCTGCTCGCCTTTCGTCAGGGCGCTGCTTACGATAGCATGTAATGCGAAATATATTACTGCCCTTGCGATGCCGTTTCCGTGACTCGGCTGACTCCTTCTCATCCAATCCGTCCAAACAATTGTACAAACTGCCAACCGCCTCAGCAACATGGACTGCAAGTGCCATTGGTGCAGTTGTAAATATCTCGAGCAGTTCGCCGGGGTCTCAGTCCGCGCTGGCTGAAGTAAATTTTAAGACAAGTTCTGATACAGGAAGTTGTGGGCGTGGGAACTGGCAACGTTTCGCACTTTGTGCTTTCCTGAGCCTCGGTTTTCAGCAGTGATGTGCCCAAATGCTTCATGTGCGTGTGGCAGGGAGACCCTCGCTCTGTGTGCGGTACCGCGCGGCTGAAGGTCCTCCACTTGCGCTACTGCTGATGTATACAGTAGCAGGACATATGATAGCTAGCCTGTGAGTAGTGGGTAAAGCACCGAGATACCGGATTTTGAGGGTAACCTACCCTCGCGCGCGAGCTTCCGGTTTGTAACGGCCAATGCACTACCGGTTTAGCGGGGGTCAGGGGGGGGCGCTAACCGGAGNGCAGCAGAGATCTCTCTTGAGTACAGCCCGGAGCAAACCCCAGCAGCTGAGACCTCTCTTGAGTACAGCCCGGAGCAAACCCCAGCAGCAGAGATCTCTCTTGAGTACAGCCCGGAGCAAACCCCAGCAGCAGATCCCTATTGTATACAGTCCGGAGGAAACCCGAGCGCTAGATCTGGATTGTGTACAGTCTATATAGCAAACCCTAGCTGCAGATCTCTACCGTATGCTGTCTATAGCAAACCCCAGCAGCAGATCTCTATTGTGTACAGTCCGGAGCAAACCTCAGCTGCGCAACTCCATAGCCAGAAGCTGCAGTAAAATCCCCTGAGGTTTGGAATAATCCCGAAGAGTGAGGGTCGTGCTGCGCCGTGCCAAGCGCAACAGCAGACTTGGGTGTTCCCGGGGATGGTCGTTTCCGGCCCTGTGACGACGCTCGTGTGCATAGTGCGAGCCACGAGGGGGCTAGGCTCCCACGCCAAGTAGAGCCTCAAAGGGCACCATTAGCTGTGTTCGTTGCGCATTGTGCATTGTTGTGCCCCTGGCGCTGTGTACCCGAGGACAGATGACCCCCCGCCCCCCCCCCCCTCGTTCCGCTCTGCTTTTAGATTCGCTCCTGCTGTGTTATCGAGAGTAGCGCCCCAGGGAGATTGCGTCTTTCGTTAGGGCTTAGGGGACTTGTTTCTTTGTGCCCACTTTCTTTCCCTAGGGGCGCCGTCTTGTTCTCCTGCTGCTTCCTCCAGTTGCAGTTCCCATGCGTGGTGATCTGTGGCAGTGCCCACCGGTCGCCTCATTCTGCGTGTCTCCCAATCGCAAATTTAAAGGCAATTATCCGATGCTGTTCACTACTCGATCGTAGACAGTCGACGAATGGCTATAATTTTCCGATTGGGGTCGACCCTTTCCCTCCTTACAACGTCGCGTTGCGTCCGGGTAGACTCGAACCATATTTTAATTCTATTTCTTTGCTTATATCGTATTGCTGTTCTGCCCGTTGTCTCTGGCCCTTTGCGCGCGTCTTATATGCTTGGGTTGCTCGCCTTTCGTCAGGGCGCTGCTTACGATAGCATGCAATGCGAAATATTTTACTGCCCTTGCGATGACGTTGCCGCGGCTTTTTCTCATCCCATCCACCCAAAACAATTGTACAACCTGCCAGCCGCCTCGGCTACATGGACTGCAAGTGCCATTGGTGCAGTTGCGAATATCTCGTGCTGTTCGCCGGGGTCTCAGTCCGCGATGAAGCAGATTTTAACACAGTTCTGATACAGGAAGTTGTGGGCGTGGGAACTGGCAACGTTTCGCACTTTGTGCTTTCCTGAGCCTCGGTTTTTAGCAGTGATGTGCCCAAATGCTTCTTGTGCGTGTGGCAGGGAGACCCTCGCTCTGTGTGCGGTACCGCGCGGCTGAGGGTCCCCCACTTGCGCTACTGCTGATGTATACAGTAGCAGGACATATGATAGCCTGTGTAGCTCGGCGTGACTTGACCAAAGCTGCCCGTGACGAGGCGGCAGACGGAGCATACGCCCGTGGTATGATAACGGGTGGGCCACACCCGAATTGGTGGAGGGGGTGTGGGGGTGTTCTGTGATGTCATGAGATCCGCCTCGGCCGAAGCAATCTAAGAAAGTCTGCAGTCTGTATTTCTTCGTAAGCAATGAATTACTGTCAATGACTGATTTACAGAGCTGAGAAGTACATCTACAGAATCAGGCGCTGTAACACCACCCTTGCTATTTAGTCCTGAAACGAATTGTGTAGCAGATGCTCTCGCCTCTATTGACGTTGTCTACTTTTATTTTCGTCCTTTGGACGACGTATACTACCAAACAGGAGCACATGCTACTCCTCATATGGTGCAGATGTTGCCACCAGAGTATGAGAACTGAACTAGCTGCGTACGCCACGTTACTTGACGTGCAATAAGCATTTCTGCCCCTTCTGGCGGTATGTTATTCAATTGATATTATCGATCGTATTCTCTATGTTTAATTGCCCCACTATTTGAAAATTGTAATTTTCTTATGCCCTGGTTACTACAAACGAAAATGGCAATGGTTTGCTGGTCAAATGCGAGCGATATAATGCACGGGCTCTCGGCCCTTCCTGTGCTCGTCCCGCGATGACGGGCGCTTGAAAAATATCGAGCTGATTATTGTCTCTCTGGATTATCTCTTAGCTACTGTTTGTTATATACACGTACCCTGGATTCGCCATTCTCGTGGTGGGGAGAACCTGTCGAAGCGCGACGTTACGACACGCGCGGCTTTATTTTGGTCATGATGCAACACTACACTGGCCTGTAGCTATGTTCACTTTGGCGTGACTGGTGAAGCAGCAGGCAGAAAGTAAGCTGCCAAGGTAAAACCGGGCTCCCACGTACGACTTGCGTCGACCCTCTCACCTAATACAACCAGGCTAACGGGGATTCTTTGCCGCGACTTGAACTTGAAGTCTTTGAACATCGCGCTGGAAATCCTCGAATAGAAGGCTTTGCTGCGAAGTGAAGCTCGCTCGAAAATGGTAGACTGGTCACCAGTTGCCATCAACTCTTGCTGGTCTCCCTCAGGGGGCATGGTATGGGCCATAGGGTTAGTTAGGTTCGCCCATCGTAGGTTATGGGGCGTGGTGATCCCAGGGGCTCGTGTTGGTTACCTCAGCTATTAGCTAGGCCTTCAGGACGTGTTTCGTGTCCACTTTGCTTCCTTCCCGATTTCATTCTTCTACTTGCTCATGCTTTATTCTGTTCTTCCTCTTCTTTCCCGACTTGCTGCTCCCATGCGCGTTGATCCTGTATGGGAACACCTTCGTGCATGGGTTCCCCGTTTCTCTTCTCATACTATGACTCTTGCCCTTTCCTCTGTGATCTCGCTCTGCTGGGAAACGGAGGCGTACACGTCTGAACTATAACTGACTCAAGGCTCGCTGTAATGCAACACTTGGGTCGCGGCTGAGGTTTGCAAATAATTTTTTGGGCAATTTTATAAGACACAACTGCAGGACCGCCGCGGCAGCGTAATCGTGTTAGTCGAGTTGACTCTGTGCTGGTACCGTTAACGAAAGTCTCACGTGGGTACCCGACTCGAGTCTCTGGCAGACGAAAGTCGCACGTGGGTACCCGACTCAAATCTCAGCTGCCTCCGTGTCGCGCGTTGACTGCTCAGCGCCCAGACAGACGCTCGGGAGTGCCGCGCCCATTTGACGTGCCTTCCATTTTCTTAATTGTGTTGTCTACTGCAGGGTTAGCATGGGGGTTTTGCCAGTCCTGGTGAAATCCCCACACCAACACTGGTTTTCTGTTCCTTTGCTGTCCCGTGAAAGTACTCCGCCGTGAGGAGTCCGGCGACCTTCCCGTGGGTGTCGCCCTCTACAGCGTCCAGTGGAGCTAGGCGTCCTCCCTCTCTGGATTGCCATTTCCCAAACTGCAGAGAGCAGCTTTGGTTTCGCAATAGTCAATCGTGTCCCAGATGTTGCAGCAACCTGAGTACGTTTGGGGCAGTAAAAACTCAAGTTTCTGGAATACCATAGAATTGAGGCTCCGGCGGCCGTCTCAAGGGCAGTGAACTCGAGTTCTGCGCCTCGAACTCGAATTAAAGTGACAGCAGTAACCCGTGTGTCCTGCCTGCAGCTGGTGGACTTAGCTTACCTTGATCTTGAATGGGCACCTTGTGTGTCCTTTCTTCTTGTTCTGGGTGTGGGGAGGCTGCCCCAGCGCACAGCCTGGGGGGCCCTCAGGGGCATATTGTGGCGGGTCGTTTCTCTGCCACAATATGTTTGGGCATCACGCACCCAAGGGTCCCGAGTGCCTTCTCCGCAGGTGATGTAGCATCTGGTCGCAGTTCCTGCTGAGAAGGTTAATTTGTAAAGTTAGGAAGGCTCTCAATACTTCCCTTCTGTTTCTGGAGGTGGGCTGCCGATCGAGGTGGCTGACCTATTGCCTCTAGACTTCTACCTTCTTGTATTTCGTTTCCTTCCCCTGTGCGGCGTCGCTGAGCGAGAGCGTTCAGCCGTGCCCGGGGGTTGGAGATGCTCAACTTGCGCCTTTTTCCTGTCTGTAGCGCATTGGCCACTCTGAGACCTACCGGCAGAAAAGCCGAGACAAATATCATTGACAATTCAAAATGCGCCCTAGTCGGCGCACGAGCCTGTGGTTAAACACAGGAATAGTTCGGCGCGATATAGGCAGTGTGCCACTGAAGCGCTAGTAAAAACTTCTACTACCAACAGCCTGGGGAGGCTGCCCCAGCGCACAACCTGGGGAGGCTGCCCCACCCCGCAGCCGGGACTTGGACTGTCTTGCATTTGATGGCCGAGTGTCCCACCTTCTCCAACGAGCGGAGACTGCTATCCGGACCTGCATGGTCGGGATGTCGACTCCATCATCTGAGGAATGATTTCTGAGGGACATCGTGGCCTATTTAATAGAAATTCACTCAAGACTTTTCTTATCAGATGTGACTTCGATCATAGACTTTGATGAATCCATGACGATAAATGCTATCGTCAACTACGGCTTCGCCCTCGCCTTTGTGAATAACACACGTGCGTGTATAGATAATTTATCGTCACAACTACTTTATGATATGAAATGAGACATATTCCACGCCCTAGCGGCGCACGAGCCCGTAGTGGTTAAACACAGGAATAGTTCGGCGCGATATAGGCAGTGTGCCACTGAAGCGCTTGTAGAATTGTTACTACTACTGCTGTCAAACTGCCCGGACCTTCCACCCGTGGTGCCGCGGTGTGATGTTCGGCGCTGGGTGCAGCGAATTGTCTTCTGTTGGTTCTGCTCCGTGGTGCTCGTGTGGTGTGGGGGGGGGTGGTAGGGCGTGGGAGTGTAGATCGGGGCAATGCTGGTGCTGCATGTACGGTCACGTGCCCCCAGATGTGTCGCTCCTGCACACGCCTGTTGCGTGCGACCGGTGTCTGCACACGTCTGTTGCGTACAGCCGGTGTCTGCACACGTCTGTTGCGTGCGGCCTATGTCTGCCAACGTCTATTGCGTGCAGCCGGCGTCTGCACACGTCTGTTGCGTACGACCGGCGTTTGCACACGTCTGCTGCGTGCAGCTGGTGTCTGCACACGTCTGTTGCGTGCAGCCGGTGTCTGCACACGTCTTTTGCGTGCAGCCGGCGTCTGAACATGTCTGGTGCGTACGGCCGGGGTCTGCACACGTCTGTTGCATGCAGACGGTGTCTGCACACGTCTGTTGTGTGCAGCCGGTGCTTGTAATTCAGGCAAGACAGACTGTTGCCTAGTCTCACGGCTGTACACAGCTGCACATTGGACAACTCTATTGCTGCTACTGTTTACTCTGCAGCACTCGCGGCTGCAGGGCCAGAGTCACTGGTTTGAGTGCGGAAAGTTGCAGTTGGACGCCTGCCTGCCTCAGCAGCTGCTGTTGGAACAAGAGCAGCAGTTGCCAGTCTAGTTTGTTATGGACTTGGAGGTCTTGCAAAAGTTGTGCCAGTACACTGCTGCTTGTGCCACTGGGTCCTCCTGCCCTCATCTCTCTGCTGCACCGCATGTCCACTGTCTTACTGGGACCACCAGATCAGCTTCTGGTGCAGCAAGATAGCATAAGCGAACTTCGTTATTCAGGTTTTGCCTTGTCCGGGATGCCATGGTGACTTGGCTCCCTGTGGGAGCGTAGGTACTCAGTGTCATGCTGCCTCCACCAGCAGATCTCAGCACTGCTGCTGAAGTGAAGGAACTTCTCTCTAGTTATTGTTTACATCTCGTGACCTGCTGTTCAATGCTGACTGAATATGTCTGTTGGTTGTTGAAGTAGGTCTGTTGTGGCTCTACATCTGCTGCTCTCCACCTTAGGCCAGCAAGTCAGGATATAGAAGAAGGAAGGGAGCAGACTGTTCTGAGGAGTTCACCAGCAACTCATCATCCGTCACTGGCTTTTCCATTTTTATGGACATGTGGTAGTACTTGTCACCATCATGGCTTCTGAGTCAAAGTTCA
>LQNS02005214.1:35184-45882 GCA_001587735.2 Parhyale hawaiensis | reverse complement strand
TTCGTGCCCACTTTGCTTCCTTCCCATCTTTTACTCTTACTGATCTTTCTTCAATCTGTTCTTACTCTTCTTTCCCGACTTGCTGTTCCCATGCGCGTTGATCCTGTGTGGGAACACCCTCGTGCATGGGTTCCCCGCATCTATCGTCACACTATGCGTCCCTTGCTTCTTCCTCTGTTAGATCGCCGTTGCTGTGGAGACGGAGACTTGAACTACTCAATATAATAATAATAATGACAAGTGGCGGGTGTTGCTCAGTTGGTTCACATTGTAGGTGGGGATTGGTTTTTCCACAATCCCAGTAATGAAGAAGACCCTCCCATTACAGGAAGTTCAGCAAGCTGAAGAAGTTCATGGAGAAGCTGGAGAACTGCAACTACGCCGTAGAGCTCGGGCTCAAGCTGCGATTCTCCCTCGTGGGCATTGCAGGGCACGACCTGGCGGACGGCAACCCTACGCTTACGCTAGGTAGGTGGTGGCTGCTGGTGATGTGTAGCTCTGTGTTGTGCCCGCAGGGGTATATTCTGGCGGGCCTTTTCCCTGACACAATAGACCTAATATTTGGGCCTCACGAACCCGAGGGTCGCAAGTGTCTTCTCCGCAGAGGTTCCGCCAAATGGTGGTAAGCGACCCATCCCATGGAACTCCTACCTGATCCCGTGTTAAGCGCCACGGAAGGGACCCCCCGCACAAGTGTTCACTTTCTTCTGTCTTCTTCTCTTTTCGTTTTTCGTCTGCTTCCCTGAGCCGCACGGCTGAGCGATTTCATTCGGCCGAGCCGTGTGGAGTTGGAGATGCTCGCGCCTTATTTCCTGCCAGACATGGCGCACCTGGCCGAGATTGTTTTAATAGAACTCATTTGAGTTCGACTAAACTTCAAAACTATATCATACAAAATTGGATTGCTGTTATATAGTCTTTGTGTCTAATACGGCGGGAAAACCCACAATATAATGATGTAGCTACACAATGAAGCTCTGTGCTGTGTACGGCTGCTGGCAACCCTACACAGGGTAGGTGTAGGTGGTGGTAGTGGTGGTTGTCATAACTGTTGCCTGTGTTGTGTGTCTGTGGCAGCTGGTGACATTGTGGTGTGTGCCCCTCAGGGGCATAGGCTAGGGTTAGGGTACTAGGTTCACTTATCCTATGTTACATGGAGTGATGCCCCCATGGGCTCCCTATAGGTGCCTGAGCTGTGCCTTAGGGACGTCTGTTTTTTGTGCCCACTTGCCTTCCTTACATTTTCATACTCGTATTGACTATGTTTTATCCTATTCTTCCACTTCTTTCCCGACTTGCTGTTCCCTTGCGCGTGACTCCTTCAAGTATTGGTTCCACATTTTTCACTAGCTATATACTATACCGGTACTTCCTTGTTCCTCCTGTGGAATCGGCAGAGGAGTACTTCCATCCTGCGATCGTCGCATCTGACCGAAACCCACTCCGCGATAAAAGATTTGATCAGGGAGTTACAGTAACGGGAGGAGCAGACATGAGCTAATGGGAAAATCGTGACGTCACAGCCCAAGTGGCGCTCCACCCTGTGACGTCACAGCAGACGACGCGCGCTCTAAGTTAAAACTAAAAGCAGAGCCTCCTACCCAGTGTGGCTGATCTGTAACTAGCTAGCTGTAGGCCTATGTTGATATAAAAAGTGCAACCTAGGTAACATTGAACTGACATGAATCAGTAACTGGGACCGTAGTTGCGATGTTCGACCGAAGATAATATTGTGACCGTAGTTACCATATATCAATGAAGATATCCGTGAATGCAAAGAGCAGGTGTACTGCTCGCCGCGCTGTAAATCCTCTCCTTATTGCTACTGCTCTTCCTCTCTTTCGATCACATGGTAGGCTGTAGGTAGGGAGGCATAAATTAGAAGTATAATAACATTTGTGTGTGGATAGCAGGTAGCTAGTAACATTGTGTTGTGTAGGGAGCGGCTGCTGAGCTTGTGACCGAGTGTAAAAGCTGAGAATATCTTGATAGCTTTTGTGTTACGGCGCGAGGCGGGCGTGGTGCCTTAAACCCACCCCGCTATAGTAACATGAGCTGGTGGGTAACTAAGCCCTCCTGTTGCAGCCCTCATCTGGCAGCTGATGAGAGCCTACACGCTGTCTGTGCTATCCCAGCTGGCAGAGTCAGGGTCCCCCATCGTAGAGGCGGAGATCATCAGTTGGGTCAACTCTCGGTTGAGTGAGAGCGGCAAGCGCTCGTCCATACGCAGCTTCCAGGACTCTAGCATAGCCAACGCCATCGCTATTGTGGACCTGGTGGACGCTATCAAGCCTGGCACCATCAACTATGACTTGTTGCGGCACGAGGGCACTGAGGAGGTGAGTACCGCCGCGCCTCTGCAGTGCACTCGTAGCTACTCTATGTAATGGACTGCACCTCCCCTGTGTCTCGTCTGCCTCTTTGGTTGTGTCATATTACAGGAAAATACCACCCACTGTATGGTGTGTAGCTTATGTTGAGGGTTAGCCTTTGAGCAGCTCGCTGATCTCGCTCTCTCTTAAATACCTTACATTTGAGAGTAGACTACAGAGCAGGCAGTAGACTGACCACCAACAGGCTCATTCCCAGAGAGCAGCCGGAACTTACGCCACGGCCCTCTATGAGCTATTGCTATTATGTCAGAATCCTGAAGATGTCTGAGGAGGAAAAGAAGACAAAGCAAATGTAATAGTGACCGTATGTCAAGCCCATGTTTGTGCAAGTCTCTCGAGACTAAATATTCCGCTCCTCTATTTCTGATGATTTCTAATATAAGGTCTTATTTTGTTAAGGCTCCACTGGTGCTGTACTAACGCCCCCTCCCCCCACAGGACAATCTGGCCAATGCGAAGTACGCCATCTCCATGGCTCGTAAGATTGGTGCCCGCATCTATGCCCTGCCTGAGGACATCACTGAAGTGAAGCCCAAGATGGTGATGACCGTTTTTGCCTGCCTCATGGCTAGGGACTTGTAAGGGTTGTACCTGAGGTTTGTCACTACACGGAGCCTTATGGCTAGGGACTACATTCCCAACATGGACTCCAAACAGTGATGTGCCTGCCTTATGGCTAGGGACTACATTCCCAACATGGACTCCAAGCAGTGATGTGCCTGCCTTATGGCTAGGGACTACATTCCCAACATGGACTCCAAACAGTGATGTGCCTGCCTTATGGCTAGGGACTACATTCCCAACATGGACTCCAAACAGTGATGTGCCTGCCTCATGGCTAGGGACTACATTCCCAACATGGACTCCAAACAGTGATGTGCCTGCCTCATGGCTAGGGACTACATTCCCAACATGGACTCCAAACAGTGATGTTTCGGCCTCATGGCCAGCGACTACATTTCCAACAGTAATGTGCCTGCCTCATGGCCAGGGACCACATTCCAAACTTCAGCACATTGACTGGTGTCCCTGACGTGCCCTACAGTGGTCACTAAGTCGCCTACGTCCTCACGACGCACCACCTATCGTATATCAAAGACTTCGCCGTGTCTTGCGTTCGAGCTGCGTCACACTACCTATTGTGATCCGCTGTATGCAGCGCTATGCAGTTCGTAACAAATGATTAAATCAATTCCTTCCTGGCACCAGCTCGTTCTTATTTTGATATTGTGTTGCTGGATGGGAACCCAGCACCAACAGTTGCCACGCTACCGGCGAATGTAGGGGGAATTGGAAATTCGTGTATTTCCAGTGATGTTGGTGCTAATTGCCGCACGGCGCGCCTATATTTGGGAACACCGACCGTATTGTCCTCCTGTTCAGTGGTGCAGCACTTGACCAATGTTGCTGCCAACTTTCTGATGCGCCTTGTGGTCGTGAGGACGGCTAATTCGCCACTGTGGACGTCAGGCAATCCTGTCTGCCCCCCCCCCCCCTCTTGTGTGCAGCACTGACCCCTGCTGCTGTATGTGCAGCGCCACCCCCGCTCAGTCCTGCACATCACGCACACAGTTTGTGTGCTGTATGTAGCTATGTATAGTTTTACAATTTTATATATGACTTTTGCTAGACTGTCTGGAGGTGTAGCTTGCGTCGTGCATGTNAGCACCACCCCCGCTCAGTCCTGCACATCACGCACACAGTTTGTGTGCTGTATGTAGCTATGTATAGTTTTACAATTTTATATATGACTTTTGCTAGACTGTCTGGAGGTGTAGCTTGCGTCGTGCATGTGTCTGTTATGGTGCTGGTGTGGTGCTGTGAGCTCCTGCTGGGTGTAGAATGGGCCCAGTGCTGTTGTGGGGCCTCAGTGCGTGCAATATAGCTCTGTGGGGGCCTGCAGCACTACCCAACAGTCGGGGCCCCCAGCACCACGCCCCCTGCAGACATCATTGCTGTACGTCGTATTGCCAGCCCTGTTAAGCTGCTGTTGTGATTGTGCTGTATTTTGTGTACATATTCTAGTGATTTGTTGCGCTTCTTGCTCTTCTTTTGTTGCCGCGCGTCCGTCTTCTTCTGTTGCTGCTACAGCCGCGTGCTGCTGCTGTTGCTTCTTTGTTCTCGCATTACACGGCGTGCTGCACTGCCTTCTACGGCCTGCTGCGGCGCGCTGTACGACGTGCTGCAGTGCCTGCTGCGGCGTGCTGCAGTGCCTGCTGCGGCGTGCTGCAGTGCTTGCTGCGGCGTGCTGCAGTGCCTGCTGCGGCGTGCTGCAGTGCCTGCTGCGGCGTGCTGCAGTGCCTGCTGCGGCGTGCTGCAGTGCCTGCTGCGGCGTGCTGCAGTGCCTGCTGCGGCGTGCTGCAGTGCCTGATGCGGTGTGCTGCAGTGCCTGATGCGGTGTGCTGCAGTGCCTGCTGCGGTGTGCTGCAGTGCCTGCTGCGGCGTGCTGCACTGCCTGCTGCGGCGCGCCTTATCAGCCCGTCATTCCCCGCCGCTGTCATGCTCACCGCCGCCTCAGTCTGTCCCGTCCAGCGACTTCCCCGTGGTAACACGCATTCTCCCCCTTCCCTCCCTCCCTTCCTGGCCCCGTTCCCCTCCCTTCCTGGCCCCGTTCCCCTCTCTGCCAAAGCACCCCCACACCTCCCCCCTCAGCACCCCCACGACACCCTGGAGAGCACCAAGAGCCCCGTCGTCACCTCCTGCACTCCGCTCCTCCCTCCGCCGCTTGTTTTCTTGTTGCTTATTTTCTGCTTTTAATTATTGCTCATTATTTTATTAAGGTGTGCGCCTGTGCTTCTTTTATACGCTGGGCGGCTGGTGCGGCGCTGCAGGAGCCTTTCTATTAGAGCCGTCCTGTCCTGACGGCGCTCTGGTCTGTTGAGTTTAGTTGACAGCAGCGGTCCCCCCACACCGCGTTCCGACCTTCTAAATAAAGTTAGTGCTCGTCGCCTAGCGGCGCTCTGTCCTGTGGTTGCCAAACTAAAGTCTGTCCTGTGGTGCGCGCGTCCAGTCGCAAGATAATAAATTTGATCTAAGAGAACTTCATTATTGACCTGCTGCAGCGGATAGCCAACCGCACCTCCAACGCGCCCTCGACTCCGCCACTCTTTGGAGCTCCCATACAGGTTTTGTTTTTTAATCTGAATGAGAGGATACCTCCGCCAAGCTACGCAACGTTAACGAATAGCTAATTCATATTGGTTCTGAAACTATAATTTTCTTTTCATCGGCACCAAAATCGGATCCATTGTGCCTTTTGCCAGTGATAACAACTAACTTCTGTAATTTTCTTTAACCCAATGAGGACCGCGTCTCGTAGGAACAGCATTATTTCTAACCTAACGGTCTCTAAGAAGGACGCCCCTTTCCCCGCCACAATATGTTTGGGCATCACGCACCCAAGGGTCCCGAGTGCATTCTCCGCAGGGAATGTAGCAACTGGCCACAGTTCCTGCTGAGAAGGTTAGTTTTGTAAAGTTGGGTAGGTGCTCTATATTTCCCCTTCTGTTCCGCCAGGTGGGCCGCCGAATGGTGGTAAGCGACCCGTCCCATGGGACTCCTATCTGCTCCCGTGTGGGGGGCCACGGAAGGGACCCCCCGCACGAGTGTTTGCTTTCATCTGTCTTCTTCGTTTTTCGTCTTTCCCTGCGCCGCAAGGCTGAGCGATCACGTTCGGCCGAGCAGTGTAGGGTTAGAAATGCTCGCGCCTTATTTCCTGCCAGACATGGCGCACCTGGCCGACATTGTACTAAAAGAGCTCATCTGAGTTCGACTCAACTTCTAAACTATATATAAAATTGGATCACTGTTATATAGTTTTCGTTTCTGATGCGGCGGGAAAACCCTCATTATAATAACAAATGTAATAATCTAGGAAGGACGCTCGTCCTTTAGGGTTAAGCACCGTTCATAACTTTTCTAATTATGTTGCTGACAAACTTTTCTCAAACGTGCAAACAAACCATCCGATTATCACCAAAATTTCATCATTTAGGTCTTCTAAGATTTCTAACAATTCCTGAAAATTTCATAAAAATTCGTTCATAACTTTTTGAGTTATAGTGCTAAGAAAAAAAGAGGTAGACAAACAAATTGTTGAACGGGTCTTCACCAAAAGTTTATTATCTGTTATTCTTAACATGCCTGACAATCCCAGTAAATTTTGTAAAGATCCATAACTCTGAGTTATCTTGGTGGCAGACAAATCTCAGCAAAAACATAACCTCCATGGCGGAGGTAAAAAGATTGGCAGTCTTCGTGTATGCAGTCATACCAGGGTGCCCTAAAAAGCAATCGCATGATGTAACGTACAGCAGCTATGCTAAACAATACCAGTATTTAGGACTTACCTTAGACTAATGCTCAACTTGTTTATCACACATAACCAACTTGCAAAAAAGGTCTCAAGCTTTGGACGTTTAGAAACGCCTAACATCCGCGGCCTGAGGAGCTGACCGCCACTCTCACTGTATACTACGGTAGGTGTATCAAGGATGATTAACAGGAACAGGTTAGCGCACTATCGAGCGGGTGGCGCTTGCGCGGGGCGCACGTACGAACCGATGACGTCATAAAATCTTAGTACATTTATCCGTAGCTTTTTTTGGATTGTTTCATAATTATATATGTGCCTCAAGAGTGTTCTACAACCACTATAGTTGCACAAAAATATGTATCAAAGCATCTACAAACATTTTTAGCTCTCTGAAGGACGAAATTTTGAAAGAACGTTGATTAAAAGGCTTGTAAAAGAGCAGATGAATTCAACCGGCAAATGCCCGCGTGTGTTAGAAGCACTTTTAGAGCTTAGTTTATCGTCTTTAAAATGCCATAAATGGAGTGAATTGTACCGAAAGTAATATGATATTCTAAAGATGGATTTATATGAGTGAATACCGCAATGTTTTCGATTTATTTTTGTCTTTTACCGGTGATCTGCTATCCTCTATAATTTCAAACCGCTGCAACAAAAATTGGCTCAATGCGAGCGATTGAACGCCGAGGAAGGAGAACTTTTTTAACAAGATTGGTAAGAGACACCCTAAAGGACGAAAAAAAAAATTACTTTCCGGCGAAGTGATATTAAAGCAAAAGTCTATATAGAATACGCAGAAGCCATACAACTGCTCGGTAAAATTAGAGAGAAAAAAACATCAGCTGCTATACGCTGCGCGCGTTACAGCAGTAGAACAGTTCGGTGGCGTCCGACTCGCGTTCGCTAACTTGCAATAAAAAACTACCAAACCGTATTCCAATTACTTGAACTGTCTCACGGAATGATGTTGAAACTGGAGAATGTTAAATCCATATTTTTTTCCAATAATACTGTGGTTTTTACGATAAGGAGAGGCGGATATGTTTACGACGCGTACGCGACGGCACAGCTTAGCCGCTTAGGCTAACATTTTACCGAAACTCTCCGACCGGGTGCGTGCCCATAAGGCTACGTCCGCACTAGGCAGCGAAACGCTGCTTCTGTTTTTTGCTCGGTCTGCCAGTGTTGGTCGTACATGTAATCCTATGGAGCTGTACGCACTACCTGCTGCTTCATACAAGCAGCGAAACGCTGCCTCTACACGAGCAGCGTTCCTACAGAAGCAGCGTTGCGCTGCTTCTGTTTAGGTGGTATATGCATTTCTATGGAGCTGGCTGCACTACCTAGAGAGCGCTGCGGCAGCGCTCATTCAGTTTCAAGCAGTGATCGAGGAAGTTGTTGCGAGTTGTTCTATCGTAAGTGAAATTTCCCTGTACGCCATGAAATATTAACTGAATATTTTTTTATGTTAATGATATATGGCTGTTTGTGGGTAATAACTTTTTAAGTTATTATTAAAGTTATTCTGGTAATTAAATAAAGTTTGCATTTGTTTTGTAAAATAACATGTTAGCTTCACACTCTATGGAGATACACCTATATAAATTTTCTTGTGGAAATAACAGATTTGAAAAGTTTTGTTTCTTTTTTTAGAGAATGTCATGTGGAGTGGAAGTAAATATAGAACGGCTTATTAAACTAGTTCAAGAAAGAAATTGCATCTGGGATGTTTCTTCAGAGACTTATAAAGATGAAAATCTCAAGAAGGAAGCCTGGAGAGGAATATGCGAAGAACTAATCATTGGCTTCAATGATTTGGACAACAAGGAAATGATAGCAAAATGTAAGTAACATTGATTTATTTCACAATAGTTAGGTATTTCAATACATTAATGAAAACATGGCTACCTAGGTAAATAAAGTTTCATCTGTTGTTACAAACAAAGTACTAAGGACATACCTTGGTATGTAAAGTTTGAAATGTAACTACAAATAATGTAGTTACTAAGGACATAACAACGTAAATAAAGTTTGAATTACAACTACAAACAATCTACTATACCTTTCTTAAATAATTTAATCTACAGCTCCAATCAATGTACAGGTAATGCAAAACCAATATATATATATATATTCATTCAATCATTCATCATTATCATGAGTGCGATGTATCACAGTTTCAAGAGTTATATAATATTCGGCCAGGAAACAGAACCCTGATAGCTAGTGAAAAAGTCTGCAAAGTTATCTCTTATGTTGTAATCAACCCTCCCTCCACGGGCTGCGTCGCATGGTGGCACAGGAGCAATACCTTGAACGTTTCCCCTGATAGCGGTATGCTCACGATTGAGTCCATCACGTCTTCGTACAAAATTATGTAACACGCAGCAAGCCTTTGTTATGGCCATAGCAGTTTTGAGGCCAACATTCATCGGCGTATGAAATATCCTCCATTTGTTTGGAATAATGCCAAAGGTACATTCAACGTACCTTCTTCTTTTTTATCTTGTTGATAATTTCCTGCATAAGGTCTTAAAACAGAGCAAGAAAGACCAAAAGCCTCATCTCCAACAAACATATGCGGAAGAGCTTCATATTGTCCAGGGAGACATTTATCTGGCGGAGTGTTCAGAGTGTTATCTTGAATAGATTTGTAAAATGTAGATTGTTTGAAGACATTAGAGTCGCATTCTTTTCCGTATGACCCTATATCTACGTATGTAAATAAATAATCGCAGTCACAAACAGCTAACAAAACAATGGAAAAGTAATACTTGTAATAATGGTACAGTGATCCGCTGTGTTTGGGCTTAATAACTCGGATACGCTTTCCGTCGATAGCGCCGAGGCAATTCGGGAAGTTAGCATTTGCATTTAATTTTTCAACAATTTTGTTCCACCCTACTTCGCTGGGCGTTGGAATTTCTTCATTATGTAGTACCTATTGTCCAGATAGCCCAACACACGTCCCTTATGCAATCACTAATTGTTTGTTTCCCAACACGGAACCGGAAACTGTACTGCAGATCTGTCATTGAGGATCCACTCGCCAGATATCTGAAAAAAATGTATTGCTTATTAGCAAGTGGCACACGAAAATTAATCTACAAAGAAATCCATGATTCGTAGAGAGGGGCTTCCGTATTTAAACTTATTGGAAAATTATAATATATGCTATACATAACTATGAACATCACTACTTATTTATGCTATTTTTTCCGCAGGTAAAACCTTCCAAATAAAATGGAAGAACGTCAGAGAGAAATATTTGAAACAATTAAGAATTGAGAAAAATGCTGCTTCTGGTTCAGGGTAGGTATAGTAGTAAAAAATCCTTTGCTTATTCCCAACATCTGGAATTTTTGAAAGCAATCGCAGAAACAGCCCAGACAACATCATCAATGGAAAATGATGAAGACCGTCATTGGGAATCACCAACAGACAAGTCATCAATAATCTCATTACATAAAAAAAAACTTCAGCCCAAAGAGATAAGCGTAGCAAAATTTCCACATTTGAAGATGAACATCTTAAGAAATTGGACACGCCTGAGGAGCAGAGCACGCTTACGGCTTTTATGAAGGGTATAGAACCCTCACTTCAAACTTTCACTGCAGATGAAGTACCGGAATGGCACCATAGTGCTATTGAGGTCCTGCTCTCAATCAAGAAAAGGAAACGGCATCAGAATCCTGTCTACTTCTCAGGTCAACAGGCTTCGAGCAGCTTCACCAATCAAAGTTTCACCTTGCAGCCTCCTACGCAAAATGTCATACCTGATCCTATGAGCAGTGCGCTACCTATGCATCACAGCGCTTATCAAACATGTCCCCAGACAACACTTCAGTCTATTCCTTCACCTGTTGACTCGATTTATTCAGATACATCAAACCTTGAAATATAAAGTATGACAATTGAATAATAATTTTTCCCACTGCATTATGTAAATGCAGAAGGTACACTGGGTTTTCTTCTTTCACAAGAGGAATA
>LQNS02005002.1:22890-36809 GCA_001587735.2 Parhyale hawaiensis | reverse complement strand
TGATATATCTCTGAAGAAAATTTTCTTTTTTGAGGATGACTGTAATAAACGATAGCTGTATTGCGGTTACTTGCAAATAGTGTAGTAAAACAAGGGAATCAAGATAACAGTAGTATAGAAAGCGACAGTATCGAGATAAGCGTTCCTCTGCAGCGAAAAGCGGAAGAGGAACGGTTGTCTCGGTACTGTCGCTTTCTATACTACTAATGTACACGAGCTGCACCGGTGAAAATTTCACGGTCTGGCGTGGCCTTTCAGGTAAGACCACTAAAATTCCCCGGCAATGAACGAACATTATCTGGTCTAGCTTATTCTATACTGCCCATGACCCGTTGGATCAGCAGCACCATCCTCTTTCTTTACGCAAAAGTTAGCTGTTATTTAACTGGTCTTAGACCACGTGCAATATGTCCCCGTTGATTTATGACCCTGTGGGTCACAGTCACCATCTTCTTTACTTTGAGAGGTAGCTATGCATTTTCTATACTCTGCCTGTGCGCAAGGGAAATATATATGTAAGTAATAATGTGGCGTATAGTTCAAGTGTACGTCCCGCATCATCATTAAATGTAACGTGCACGTTCACGTAACCGAGCTCAGATTACCATAGCCTTCCGTGAAACCCGTGAAACTATCACGGGCTGGCAAGGCCTTTCAGATGTACCATGGCAATGCTGCATCTACTTCGCAACACTGAGACTCGATATATGATACTTTAAGAAAAACATCTTTGCTGATAACAAATTCTATAAGCGGCCGTGTCAAAAGGAACCCGTGTAATTCTCATGGTAGCAAAGCACGATTCATGTTCCAACTCATTCGTATTATACGCTCAGGCGCATAAATATAATTACAAGACCTTGCCCAGTGGCCCGAAAATTACTGTCACCCGTCGGATCAAAGATACACAAGCTTCCAAAGGCCAATAAATTTCGAATTTCCCCCTATCTATTAATAATAAAGAGCGTTACACAAAAGGTAAGCACGTACGTACCAGCCTATTAATAAATAGATCTACATATTGGGTTTACGGTTTATTACTCTCATTCTACAGTAATTACACATTGCACAAAGGCTTAAAAGTACGTCTTATGTGCAACATGCCAATCTAAAAGTGTTAATGCGTGTAGAGCAAACAGCTTAATTTAAGTTCGTATTAGGCTGACATGTCGACCAATTCAGAAAGAAATGGCCTAAAATTAATTACATCTATACAGAAAATATTGAATCAACAACTCAAAAATAAAAAATGTACTAACAGGAAATAAAAAGTGACATAAATAAAAATATCCGCACCAAAAACGATAAGACTGCTCTACTACATACTTTCTTTGTGAAACACACTATGATTTGTGAAGCTAAAATAGTCGCTTAAATTCACAATAACTAACATACTGTAGTAACAAAAGGATGGGCTAATTTCAAGTTTGAGCTAAATCTCGAATACCAGTAAGCATAGACAAAATTTGAAGAAATCTATATAGCATAGACAACGCTCATACTATATTGTGTTAACGTCACGCATCCAGTGGAATGATGACTCAATCATCTCTAAAATCCACTTTTTGGAGCTGGCAATGTGGCCTATTTTGATTACTTACCAATGAATGCACTTTTTTCTGCTCTATTTTAACTCTTAGCCCCTAGTGTTAAATTTCGTAAATGATCCTATGATATCATGCCATTAATGCCAGCAACTGATTGGATACATACAGTCTCCGTTTGTGCTACAATCGGAATAGTTATCGTGATCTTTGAACCAGTATTTCAAGCCCGGTGCCCACGTAACAACTTTCGCTGCCGCTAACAGCCTAGAGGCAACTCAACTAATCCGTTTACGCAGCCGCGGCACGGCTTCAGCTTGCGCAAAGTTTAACTGCATAAAAAATTTTCGAAAATCTCAGTTGCTACTTCAACATTTACACCATCAAGTGGCAATGGTGAACTTTCAACTGTCGCTCCCAATTATTAGCAGTATAAGTAAACAAAGATTGATATTTTAGGAATTAGTACACGATGTTCATAGGCTTTATGCTGAAGTCCCGGCCACGACTACACAATCGGATTAACTGAGTTGGCTCCAGGCTATTCGTGGCAACGAACGTTGTTACGTGGGCACCGGGCTTAAATGTCAATGCCGAAATTTGAATGTGTCTTATCATTTTTGTAACCACTTTGCCAGCAAACACAGAAAACATATCTCAGCGAAACTGAAACATTGTTGAACGTTTTCATTCCTTCATCCAAGGCGCTTACTAATCACGTCGTGATGTTGTAATTCCCAATTAAAAATTTTTGGTGGAACAATGGTGGCATAAGGTAGGCACATGACTGAGAAACTAAGCCGCACATTTACGCAGCTCCGGTGCTGCTCAGTCGCTATGTGCGTTTTTAGGCTGGCAGCGGCGGCCAAGTTTTGAAGTAAATTCACCCGAGTAGGGCGCACTTCACCGCGCTTGCTCTACCGTGTTCCATGGATATTCCGCACCTTGACCAAAATAACAGTATACTACTATTTTTGCAGAAGCGCGGAATATCCGTGGAACAGGGTGGAACAAGCGCGGCAAAGAGCGCCGTGCTCGGGTGAATTTTCTTCGAAACTCTGCCGCCGATGCCAGCCTAAAAACGCGCATAGCGACCGAGTAGAACCGGAGCTGCGCGGATGCACCGCTTCGTTTCTCGGCCATGTGTCTACCTTATGCCACCATAGGTCCATCGAAAGTTTTTACCTGGGTTCTAGGTATTGAGGTTCAAGTGTTATCAATTAGTAAAACGTTTATATAATTAGCATAATATAGACAGGCAATACATCATCAGTTCATCACGTATGCTCGTGTATACAGTATTGAACAGAAATCACCACACGAAACTCGGATTATTAAACGCCAACAATCTAATAGTGAAAATACATATTACCGTTATAAAGAGTACATTAGACCGAAATTAAGTGCATGCACAACATACATTGGCGAACACATACTTGACTCTATTGCCACTTCGCACTTCAAAGTAGACACTTCAATCCATCGTTACTTAGTTCCTTCATAAGCTGTTGATATCAATCCTCTAATAGACTCGTATGAATATAAGATGTGCAGAGTACATTGTTTACTACACTGAACACCTGGGAGACTAGCAAACCTCATGGATACAATTGTAGGGACTTTTTTGTTTTTCATGAGAAGCCGCTTCAAACAGCCAAAGTATAATCTTAATCTTAGATCATGCAGTTTGCTGACATGGCTTGTGATGAATGGGCGCTGAACTCATTCAATTAGATGATATACTAAGCCCATAGCTTCAATGAATTTAAGTACAAAGTACGTTTTCCAATTGTGTTGAAGTACCTTATGCACGAAAATGCATTTTATCACACATTCTGGAAATTCGTTGTTGTCAAATATTATTAAACTTTCAATTTTCAACGTCAGAATGCTCAAATTCTGAGGCATTTTACAGCTGTTATGGATAATATAATTTCGTGGTAATGTAAGTTAAAACCCACTTTTTAAGTATGCCATGTGTTACTCTCTAGTATATATGAAATAACCACACCACGCAGCTATTTATATAAGAGTGTTTTCTTTTTCACAACAGAACCTACTACAGTTTTATTAGGGTTTATACATACTTAGACTTCTACAGCTAGCTTCCTGCTCACATGGGAGAAAAGTAAAATCTTAATATATAACTAAAAATACGAAAACAAGCAGATACAAAAGCACTGCAACATTTTGCAGTGCTTTAAAATATGAGTATCATTGTGAGTATCAAGGTTAGGTGCCGTTGTCTACGCAACCCCCCTACCCCCCCCCCCTTCCAGTGAAAACAGTTTGATATTAATTGCCTCAACACCGCACATTATGCACTGAATGACTACAGTAGCGGCAGATGTTAGTTGTAGATGTTCACTGTGTAGAGCGAAATTACTATTGACTAGATAGTAGAATCGATATATAGCAAAAAATTCGACCAATAAATACTGCATATAATTACGTACGCGGTGTCCCTGCTAATCCCTTGCATTAAATATTCATGTATAAGTTTAAATAAATCTCATAAATCTATTTTAGAGTTGCTTCAAATGAATGTTTACAATGAATAAAGTAATCTGATACTGCCGCTTTCGTTATACAGAAATATTTAACGCTTTTTTTAATGAAAAAAGGACATTAAGGGTTACCTTTATCATTACTACACCATCATGGCTAAACCCTTTTGTTGAATTAGTTATGAAAATATATTTTCATTACATTTTACCATCCCATCGCCAAAGTTCTCAATTCCAAAGCATCCACAAAGTCCACCAGGTTCACCAGGGCCACCAGATCTCGAGCCCAGGCCTATAGTAATAAATAAGCAGTTCTCAGGTCTGTATCCTGGATACTGTCTATGAAAAGCATCGGACAGACGGACTGACAGACGGAGAGACAGTTCTCTTATTTTAGTACTCTGATCTCACCATTTTATCAAGGCAGTTCGGTCGTGGTCAAATTCCTCTACTGCGGTGTCAATTCTGTGGGTATTTCTGAGATTTCTCTGTAGACGGGTAGTGAGCGAGGCTAAGCTATGGGCCGGAGAAATCTCAGAAATACCCATAGAATGGCAACTCTATATGTAGAGGAATTTGACCACTGCCGAGTTATCTTGATAAAATGGCCGGACAATAGTGGATCCGTGCGCGAAAAAATCACGCAATAATCGATCTGTTTGCTTAATAAAGGCTAGTGCAAAATTATCACTTCTCCGACTTGCTTATTAATTTTTTCATCGATCCTTTGACGCACTCTCATTATCAGGTTCTTTCTTCTCCATTCTCCTTTTTTTCTCGTGCTTCTTTCATAATGGCAGGCAGAAGTAATATTTTGAGTAAAACACTGCAATAAACTTGAATGCCACGCCAGTCAGCTTATAGACAATGTGACTGCACCGTAGCTATGATACTGCCGTTCAAACTCAAATGTATTCTACACTGAAATACTGAAGTTTTCGCCTATGGCTTTGACTTCGATCTTCGTGAAAGAAAGACAGCAAGATTGAAGAATTTATTGTCTCATCCTTTCGTGAGTGCTCCGTTGATGATCCACTGAAGTTATACGACGTGACTTGAAGAGAAAAAAAGAAATAAAATCAGATTCCAGAAGCTGCAAATATCTTAGCTTCGATTTCAAGAAGTGTTTCAAGCAAGAAGTGCATTCAGGTAAAGGGATAAAGAACCCTCTTTCGCCATCTTCTGCAGCCTGGTCACTGATCTTCATGAAAACGCGACAAAATTAGAAAATCTGCAACCTGGTTTACCTATTTCCTAAGGAAACGGAACCGAAATAAATACACCAAGCATTTCATTGTCATAAATGTAAAATTAAATATAAAATATCTAAAGAAATTTAAGTAAACACGTAAGGTTTTCTTAAAATATACATTGTGTTTCGATGTCCCTATTGAAAAATATTATATTCATCCAACTTAATCCAATATTAAGCGTTAATTCTCACGTAATGTGATACAACGATACGACTAGATATTGAGAAAAGCTGGAAATGGTAAGTGAAACCTGCTTGATTAGAATTCACGAGAGAGTTAACTGCAGCAAACTGTTAAAAGAACGTCTGACTAGGACCAGTGTTGCTCCGGCATGCAGACTGGAACTCGCGTGAACCGTTTCCAAAAGCGGCTGTGGTTGCCAAATATTTAAGTTGCTAAGCCAAGGTCAAATGGTCTGGACTGAACTACCATCTCGCATTTAGGCCTAATGTGGAATCCTGTACAAACTTATGGAAACGATTTAGTGTGAGAGCGTTAACGATGGGCATCGGACCTGTAAGTCGAAATTTATGGGACAACGAACGTTGTTGGGAGCAGTTTCTATCATGTAGAGTATGGAGCGGGAAATTCGATAAACCAATCACAGTTCAAAATTTGAATTGTATAGATAGGGAATCCCAGACGGATGGAGCATCCGATGGAATGTTGGTATGGGAGAGTCTATGAAACTGGTAACCTTTATACTCTCAATGAAAGAAACTCCTATTATATTATCTAACACACAATAATCACTAAAGGTTACAAAAGTTCCATCTTAAATAGTATTTCCAGCAAAAGAAAATCATTATATACATGAAAAATAAGGAAAAATATACTTGTCAATGAAATTGATTATCTGTAAAATGTGGAGAGTTAAAACCGTGGAGTGTTTGAGAAAATTGTTACGATATGGTTAGGATATGGTAAAATCAAACGTGTTAATGACACATATTTTCGTATGACATAAAAGATGAATATTTACGCGAATATCATATTTTCTTTAAAAAAAGAAATAATAATTTTACACAACTACGGTTGATTTAATTAGTATGCTTAGTTATTTGATTATTGAATAAAAACTAAACAGTACGGCATATTACACAATCTTGGGGACAGAGAAGGTAGTGACGAGATGGATCATGGGCAGTAAATTAATATTGCGAGTGATCTGTAGGCAGGGCCGAAGTAAATCCAATGTTGTTAACCATGCTGTTTCCTAGCGAAGGCTCATAAAATACATAGCTACCATATAACGATTAGACAATTGCTGCGCGTTAAGTACATACATTTCAAAACAACAGTTAACTCAAATAGGCGAGTGATGTTGTGCCGTAGATCACAGGATGATGTTAGGGAAAGATGTTAGGGAAACATTATAAGCTTACAGTTAGGGGAAAAGTTCTTCAACGGGCATCAAACAACGTCAAGAAAAACCGCTGTTCGGACAACTTCTTAAGTTACCGAGGGTCAAAAAAAGCGTGGGATAGAACATGGGGCTTATATATCATGGTCAGGCGTGGGGCTTCTGGCAGGACAGCTTGGTAGGTTTTGGGGAAGCAAGAGATTAAATATCACCGCAAACGTCAGGGAAACAGATTGAAACGCATTAGTCTGGAAGCAACACAATTGGCTGAACGAGGGTGATGGTTAGAAAGGAAACATTGGATTCACCAGCCCATGTGAGAGACCTTTGAGAGGATTTCACTCGACGTTGGTAGAAATGACGTGAAAGGGATGGACTTTGGAAAACTTTGTAAGGGGAACGCGTACGTAACACTGTGGGGAGGTCAGTTTTCGGAGGGCTAAGTCAGTTTCCTAGAAGAACTAGCGACGTGCGTGTTGTGTCTTAGAATTCAGCGAGTGTTAGCCATATTTTGCAAACAGCATTTTCACGTGTGAAATTTTGATTGTAAAAGATTTAATTAGAGCCAATTTCATTGTTTGGTAATTGATGGCGATTGTTTTAATTTCTAAAGAATTTCAATGAAGCCTACAATGTCCTCTGGTAGAAGTTTCTTTATCAAGGAGAGGGAGCAGCGATAACTATGTAAAAAAAAACTTCGCTGTTTGGGTTAAGTGAATGGAACGCGAGCATCATTGACGTGGTTAAACACTGAAATGAACATTTTGTAACGTAACTGTCAACTAAATACTGATGTTTTAAAGTGATGTGTCCATATAATGAATTAACTGATTTCTTGAAATTGAATCGATGAGATATGGCAAAATAATGCAGATGCACAAAATTAGGAAATAATGGGGTATTTCTATCTCCCAACAGAGGGCAAAAACAACAACAATAATAATAAAAACAAAAAGGACTCTGCTCTGTGACTGGTATCATCTGCTGACAGCCAGCGCAGTCAAGAGTGGAGCGAAAAACAACCGAAACGCCATAAAAAGATTGTCACCATCCTAATCTGTCAGTGAGGCTAACGTTCACGTATTTCATGTAACTCAATTGAGTCCAGCATTAGTTCAAGTGTGTCAAAATGTCAACAGCTGGGACGTGTATTATTTTATGTCAAATGCTGGGTCATCTCATAAACGTAGACGTTCTATAATTTCAAAGTACGCCTGTCTTTTGTCCGCCTCATTTTCTTGTTTACGTTCCGTGTTAAATGTGTCGCAGCGTAGGCTAGATATTCATTAACGTGTTTGGTATAGAATAAATAGAAAACCAAGAACTTGGTGCTTATCTTTCTTCCACAGCTTAATATTTGCTGTAATTCGGGGGATGTTCCGAGTGATGTTAGAGGTGAGATGCTACGTTCTAATGCTGTACATGCAATAGACATTAAGATTTCACATGTGTTTATTATGTCATGTTCACTCTTTCTGACTCGCCAACATGTAGGTTTTGTGAGGGCTCCCGCCTCACCCACACACAGAAACACATTCCATGCTGCTGATATTCTTTATTATGCTGTTGTCAATTTAATGCTAAAATCCTCTTTTCTTGTACACTTGGTGAACTCTTATAGGCGATTGGTCAGGGCTGTAATTTGTTGCCGAAGCTCTGACCATGCAATTGAGCTAATCAATCTAATCATATTGTGAATCTTATTCGTGTGACATTTTATCGCAAACCTTTACAGCGTCAATTAGTGTCCCATTCATATCCCTGTTCAGTTAATTAAAATTGTTGTACATCTACGTAAACATTCAAATTATTGTATACACACACATACATATGCTATAGGGTAGTTTTCTAAAGTCTTCTGGGTTTTATGTTTAATATGCCCCAAGCTTTCGAACTACTAAACGTAGCCCGTCTTCAGGGGAACGAAACTTCGAACTCATCAGCAGAACTACAAAATTAGTACACAACAGCCGTATCATGGCTAACGATTTTGAAAAAGCTAATAATATATCGTAAAACAATGAAATTTGAAGCATAGAATGAAATTTCATTTTTTGTGAGTCTAAAGCAGGAGACACACTAGGCGTTCGTACGAGCAACGCGCAACTCACTCAGAAATCTTTGTTGTGTATCGGAACAACTGTAGGTGACACACTATCGACGGGAAATTGCTCATCGGCCATACAAAGCCCAGTCCAGACCACCGCGCACATGTTCCTCAGAATTTCGTTGCTCACGCTTCTTGATCCGAAGAAACTGTAGTTTTTGTCACTAGTAATAACTTATTTTACTTCTAGTATCGATATAACCAGGAATAAACATTCACTGTAAATGTAGATACCAGTAATAGCGTGCTGCAGCAAAGCGCGTACTGCCAAGNTGAGCTTCCAATCATGTAGGTTATAATATATGTTTGGAAGGGCTTACTCTCCTTCCCATTATGGACGCAAAATTTGTCTGAATGAACCAGTTCTTTGTACAATGACTATGATTGATTATTCCTTTATCCATGTACTAATTCAATGACTACTTATCCACTTGCATTATTATTTGTTTATTATTATTGTCATCATTATTATGTTTATTATTCATTATTTAACATTTTCATAAGATATATCAATGCGTAAAGCAAAAAATAAGTCCATAACATATGATTATTGAATAAGCACTACACAGTACGGCATATTACACAATCTTGGGGGCAGAGAAGGTAGTGACGAGATGGATCATGGGCAGTAAATTAATATTGCGAGTGATCTGTAGGCAGGGCCGAAGTAAATCCAATGTTGTTAACCATGCTGTTCCCTAGCGAAAGCTCATAAAATACATAGCTACCATAAAACGATTAGACAATTGCTGCGCGTTAAGCACATACATTTCAAAGTAGCAGTTAACTCAAATAGGCGAGCGATGTTGTGTCGTAGACCACATGATGATGCCAGGGAAAGATGTTGGGGAAACATTATAAGCTTACATTTAGGAGAAAAGCTCGTCAACGGGCATCAATCAAAGTCAAGAAAAACCACTGTTCGGACAACTTCTTAAGTTACCGAGGGTCAAAGAAAGAGTGGGATAGAACATGGGGCTTATATTTCGTGGTCAGGCATGGGGCATCTGGCTGGACAGCTGGGTAGGTTTTGGGGAAGCAAGAGATTAAATATCACCGCAAACGTCAGGGAAACAGATTGAAACGCATTAGTCTGGAAGCAACACGATTAGCTGAACGAGGGTGATGGTTAGAAAGGAAACATTGAATTCACCACCCAATGTGAGAGACCTCTGAGAGGATTTCACTCGACATTGGTAGAAATGATGTGAAAGGGATGGACTTTGGAAATAATTTGTAAGGGGAACGCCTACGTAACACTGTGGGTAGTCAGTTTTCGGAGGGCTAAGTCAGTTTCCTAGAAGAAATAGCGACGTGCGGGTTGTGCTTAGACTTCCGCGAGTGGTAGCCATATGTTGCAAACAGCATTGTCGAGTGTGAAAGTTTAATTGTAAAAGATTTAATTAGAGCCAGTTTCATTGTTTGGCAATTGATGGCGATTGTTTTAATTTCTAAAAATTTCAAAGAAGCCTACAATGTCCTCTGGTAGAAGTTTCTTTATCAAGGAGAGGGAGCAGCGATAACTATGTAAAAAAAACTTCGCTGTTTGGGGTAAGTGAATGGAACGCGAGCATCATTGACCTGGTTAAATACTGAAATGTACATTTTGTAACGTAACAGTCAACTAAATACTGATGTTTTATAGTTAAGAGTTGATATAATTGGTATATAAATATATATGTAATACAAAACCGATAATTGTTATAAATAAGTGCGGCTTTAATTACCTAAAAATCTTATTTTTCTAAAATTCAAACCATGATTTTCTTTGCATCAAGTCCAAAATATAATCCTTTGAACCTTTTGATGGTATTAACACCTTCTGCATTTTTCTTGAAGATCCGCTCATAACTTTCTAAGTTATGCTGATAAGAAACATAATGACAACTAGAACGCCTCGGTGACGTAAGACAATCACTCGCGGTGGGGGCAAATTTAACGAAGTTATTTTTGATGGCAGGCTAATCCTAGTGTCTCAAATCAATGCTGTGCCCAACAAGGCTAGCGCCGCGCTGACCGCCCCGTTCAGATCTCTGAATAATAACATACAAAAAATGGGATGCCTCGTGGCGTGAGACGATCTGCGGCGGTGGAGGCAAATGCACCCCGGTGAAGGAAAATTCAACGCCGTCATTTTTCATGGCCAGCTAGGTCTAGTTTTTTGGCAGGGGTCACATCTAGGTAAACTAAAAAAATTAGGAACATTGCTCAACTCCTTCGACCACTATTTGGGTGGACAGACAAATATTTATATATATATATATGTTTACAAATATATTTGTGTAACTTGAAAGCAGCTTTTCAATCAGCTATCTCATCAAGTCCACCGACGATTTCCTGCAGACATTTCTTGCAAGCGAACCAAACGAACTGATTGCATCACTCGACGTCGAATCGTTCTTCACTAACGCGCCTGAGGAAACTACCGTTGACAACATTTGCAATGCTGCCTACAGCCATCACTCTGTCCCTCCACCACCATTTGACAAGCAAATCCTGCGAGATCTACTCCTCGCCTGCACCACCAAGGCTCCTTTCAAACATGTAGATGGAAGCTTGTACTGCCAGATCGACGGAGTGGCCATGGGATCTGCACTGGGAGTCACTTTCACAAACTTCTACATGAGCCACATTGAGAAATACAGTTCTAAATACAAGAAAATACACTTCGACCCAACATCTATTGCCGGTATGTCGATGATTGCTATGTGGTAGTGCAAAATTGAGGAGCATCTGCAGCAACTCCGTGCAGTATTTGGAACAGCATCCGTCCTACATTTCACGTATGAGTTGGCACTAATAACTTAATCAACTTTCGGAACGTTAAAGTCAAACACAGCGGGAACAAATACTTCACTAGAGTCTGCAAAAATCCAACAAACACAGGGAATTACCTCATTGCAATCAGTGAATGCCCGAAGCTATATAAAACAGGTACAGTCAGAGCATTCATCCACAGAACATTCAAAATTTGCTCAACCTGAGAGGCATTCCACTCACTAATTATGCAACTCAAACAGACACTCGTCAACAACGGCAACAGTTACTCATTTTTCGACGAAATCCTGAACAAGTACCTGCAAAGAAAGGACCTACCAAAGACAACAAAAAATCGCACTGCTATCGAATTGTATAACTAGAACCAAATGTCACGGACCTACACAATAGATGAGCATGTCCTCAGATCCATCGTTCACAATAACGTTACGTGCAGGAATCCCGTGGACAATCTCTGACTCATCATTTACTACAAGAAAAAGAAAACCGCCCAGCTTCTCAGGAAAACTAGTCCACCACCGCCTCCAGAACTACAACAGACAAACGTCGTATAAGAATTTACTTGCAACGTTGGACATTGTGAACTCCACCCTAAATCGTATAACGGCATGACCACAACGACACTCTCCCGGAGACTAACGATTCACCTTAAATCAGGAGGCCCGGCCAACCACTCAAGAAACGTTCACAATCGACCGATCACTAGGAAAACACTTGTGAACAACTCAAAAATTCTCCGGAAAAATAGTGACAATCGTTTGCTCATCGAGGAAGCAATTCTCATCCCACTGAATCAGCCATAAATTAACTCCTAGTTCACCGGTATCTGTAGAACGCTGCAACTTCTTCGAGACCAGCAAGCCCAACGAGATATGGAACGACAAGCAGCCAACATCTAGCGCTGCTTGGACGCCTGGTCTCCCGTTTCGACCAATCAGAGAACACGCTCCATGCAGTCACCGCCCACCAGGGTGAGAAGAGAACCTTCACGAACACAGCCAACAGTATCATCATGAACTCTCGACCTCAAGCATGGAAGGTACCGCACCACCTCCAGCAGCACTACCATCTCCTCCTGAAGATGTCTACAGAGGTAGTCGAAACGTTGAGACAAATATTGGAGAGCTACTGCACAGCATCGGCAATGATGACTGTATTAAATGTTTTAGAGACCTAGAAAGAGTAAATAAATGTATTATTAACACTGAGTTCTCCATCGCCTTCAATAAAACCTGCATTACAAATATATATATATATATACTTAAATCTTCTACGAAAACATTATCAACTCTCTCACTTCGTTCACGGGTGACGAATAAAATTCAGACATACAAACGATACAAAAACTATCTGCACCAAAATTGTCTCATTTATGTCTTTTAACATTACTAGCAACTGTAAATTTCATAAAGATCCATTCAGAAGTTTATGCGTGATTGCGCTAACAAGCACAAAGCAAAACACAGCAACAAACCCAAGAACAAACAAAAATATCATCTAAAATAATTGGTCATTTACTCTTCGTAATAAACCTATCAACTCACGTAAATTTCATGAAAATATATCCATAACTTTTTTAATTTAACACTTTATTGTTCTCAAGTTACAGCATACATAAAA
Organism: Parhyale hawaiensis; assembly: GCA_001587735.2. Taxonomy (NCBI): domain Eukaryota; kingdom Metazoa; phylum Arthropoda; class Malacostraca; order Amphipoda; family Hyalidae; genus Parhyale; species Parhyale hawaiensis. The sequence goes on along the minus strand of LQNS02005002.1, from coordinate 23,637 downwards.
ACATCAAGTTTTAGAACAAAAGCAAGAACGTGCCCAACTCAAAGTGTCCACACTTATGGGGCAAGAATGCAATACATCAACTTACTTATAGGGTAACACGATACTATAATACGATCAAGACATCAAGCCCATCTAAAAATAGAAGAATTTGAAACTGAATTGATACATCATATACGTCCCGTCTTTTAATGCTGGTCAAATCATTTTGCATCCAGCGTGACCAGCCTCGCTCTGCACAGTGAACTTCATAATAGATTGCAGGATCTTTGCCATTACGTTAAAAATATATTCACTTTGAACCTAGCTACTTATACTTATACAAGGTAACAGTCTTTACAAAAACACCAACGTAGTAACAAGCTACATCAGATGCTCATAATTTAACAGTACATGTTGTTTATATTTATGTTTGAGTGTTTGGTCCGCAATCGGTTCAGTGAGATATTCCGGTAAGCGGTTATATATTTTCACACATTGATATATTGTGAATCGCCTTTGAACTTCCAGTCTGGCATATATACGGCGAATTGAACCTCTGATCCCTAGTGTTATAATTATGCGCAGGCAGAAGGTGCTGAAAATATTTCTCAAATTCCTCTGTGTTCGAATACATTGCATTGCGTAGGAATTTCATTAAAAAATAGCCATATACATCCTCTAGTTTCAATAATCCTAGCTTTCTATACATCGAATTTACAGACATTCTAGGTATACCATTATGGTCCCGCTTAACATTAAGGATTACTC
>LQNS02004958.1:174304-190899 GCA_001587735.2 Parhyale hawaiensis | reverse complement strand
CCTGCGCAACGTTATGTCTATCTCCTCCAGCACCTTTATCCTCTTGCATGCGTGGCAGTCGAGGTCTTCAGTGCTCGACTTCAGGTAGGTTCTCAAAGAAGAGAGGGTGCTGAGAACCGTCATTTTCAAAGTTGAAGATTTCGTTCCATGGACTGCAACGTAATCAAATAATTTCCCGTGACAATGCAGTGCATTCAAATTTTCCTCCAGACAGTCGATCACTGCCACAAATGAGCTAGCTTCCAGAATAACGTGCAACTTGCTGTGCACGTCAATCACTGTATTGACTTCGTCGATGAGCTCGGCTGTAAAATGCTTCTCTTTAAGCCCAATTTTGAGGAGAGACACAAAATGTTTTTCATTTTCAATGAGTTTTGAAATTTCTGCATTTACTGGTGAAGGAGCTAAAATTTCCGGTTCATACAAGCCAGGGTCACTGGTAGCACTGGAGCTTGTGGGAGCTTCGGGACCAGAGCCCATTTTGCGGCAGTTAGCCTCAAAGCCCGAGCCTGTGGGACTTCCTTTGGACCCTGAGTGTGGTCTCATATCAAGATATTCACATGGTTCTTCGAGTGAGGAGTCACGGGGAGTCAGAGGAGCCAATTCGTAGACGTCTGACTCAGATACACGCGAGTCTTTTAATAGAGTCAGTACTTCCTGTAGAGTGTTCACGTGGTCTGACGTCGGCAGCTGCAGCAGGAGTACACACGGGCCTGCGTGACCCTCTAGCACCAGTTTCTCAGTTTCATCTAAAGTGGCCAGTATTGCCAGAAGGTTCGGCTGCTCCGGTGCACTTTGCATTGCTTCAATGTTCCTCCCAACTGCTTCGCACAACGTCACTGCTTGCCTCTGAACCCTGAAATATATGAAAAGTTAACATTGGAAAACTGTTCTACGCATTAATGTTGTACCATTGCATTGGCAGTATTTTCAAAGCAGTACTTGTCACCATAACTGATAGCTGGAATAAAATGCCATATAATTACGCGAAATTTTATAAGCAGGAGTGAAGCAACTACTGTATATGGTAACTCTTGCGATGCGACAACATAGTCGTAGTTTTTAAACGCCATCCTACCGTCTATCTAATCTATGGCTGAGCAGCCCAAGAGTATTTTAACTAATTTCACCAGAAAAATCATTTTAAATTGCAAAATTTATCGCTAGCGTATAAATAAATGAAGACAATATATACTAATTTAGCAATTAACTAGAGAAAATTGCAGTGCATGTTGGTGGAAACTTTCACAACACCGAATTTGTTCCCTTTCGGCGTCTCAATTTAACTTCTTTTTCTTGATTGAAGCCTAATTTACACTTCATACTCACTTCACAGTACTCTTCACAGAATATATCTATTCCTTACAAACATATATAAGCACCATTTTGGCCAATTCTGTACGCGAGAGAAACCACAGTAAAAGTTAGCCATTGCCCGAACTTTCTGTATTAAGCGACAACATTTTTCGATATTTTACAGCTCAACTAGTTGGCCAGTCTTGAGCAGGAGACTGAATAAAATAAATCGATAAAATACGATGATATGTTCAAGAAAACCATATACGAAGGTCTGAGGCCCCACACCTTAAACACTTCGACTCGTCGATGTGATGTAAATTTGCTACGTGCGGTCACAGCTATGTTTTATTTCAGTCCTATTGAGTCCTCCCGTTGCATTCTTTGCTTCCTGGAGATTATCAGTCACTTTTGATACAGTTAAGTTTTGCGCAAGCTGCAGTCTTGCCGCGGCAGTATTAACGGAATAGGGGAATAATCGAATTGCCAAACTAACTCTTCTTTCGAACAAACAGCTATTATTTCATGGGATTATTATTTTCACCCATCAAATAATTATGTTAGTTCGGAAATAGAGTTAGTTCGGCAATTCGGTATTTAGTTGACTTGGCTCCAGGTAACAAGCGCTGGCGGAAGCTCTTAGGCCCTGTGCCCACGTAAGAACTTTCGTAGCTGCTAGCAGCTTAGAAGCCCTCAGGGGTATATTCTGGCGGACCCTTTCCCTGCCACAATATATGTGGCATCACGCACCTAGGGATCCCTATAGTGCCTCTTCAGCAGGAGATGTTGCAGCTTGCTGCAGACCCTGCTAATGAGGTTAGTTTTGTAAAGTTATGTAAGCTCTCAATCCTTCTCCTTTTGTTTCGGGAGGTGGATCGCAGATCGAGGTGGTCAACCTGATCCCGATAGACCTCTACCTTCTTGTATTTCGTTTCCTTCCCCTGTGCGGCGTAGCTGAGCGAAAGCGTTCAGCCGTGCCCGGGGGTTGGAGATGCTCAACTAGCGCCTTTCTTGCTATCAGAAGCGCAATGACCACTCTGAGACCTACCGGCAGAAAGGCCGAGACAAAAATCATTGACATGAAAACGCGCCCTAGTGGCGCACGAGCCTGTGTTAAACCACAGGAATAGTTAGGCGCGATATAGACATTGTCTTCCTAATGCGCTAGTAAAACTTCTACTACTACTATTAGCAGCTTAGAAGCAACTGAACTAATCTGTTTATGGAATCGCGGCACTGCTTCAGCTCGCGTAATATTTAGCTGTATGCAATATTGTCGAAAATATCAGTCGCTGCTCCAATTTTGACACTCTAGCAAGTGTCAATGTAGTAGTTTCAACTATTGCCGATAATTATAAGCAGTTGATGTCAGCAAAGATTGATGCTGAAGTCACGGCCGCGACTACATAATCGGAGTGGCCGCTTGAGTTGCCTCAAGACTGCTAGCGGCAACGAAAGTTGTTACGTGGGCACCGGGCTTTACGTGTAGACTGCCCCCTCCCCCTGAACACTGGAACACGTACCGCAGAGAGTATTCACCGTCTCCATCAACGACTGAAACGGTAACTGGCGTAGCCATCCAGCGCCTATCCGTAGCAAGGAACGGTGGCGGCGCCGACCTGCCCTCCTGCAGTGCAGCAAACGACCTGTACAGATGGTCAAATTTAAGCTAAGGAACAAAGAAAAGAAAAAAAGGACGAAACAAATTTTTCTTTTGTTTTTCTCTGAAGGGGAGGCATTGAAGACCTGATACTGTTACAATTAGAGCGCCATCCAGAATCATTTAAAAAAAAAGTTTTCCATGATCATGGCATATAGCTAATCTGTCAAATTATCTTTAATATCTTTGGCGTGAGTTCAACTACGTAGGCGAGGATTAAAGAGCAGAGCGGTGTAACACATTTATTTGGAGGTTAAAAGATAACTAACTTGTAACAAAGCAGCAATCCATAAAATTGGGTCCTTATGCGTTCTTATTCTTTCTATGTAGAATCAAGTAAGAGAGTTAAATATTTATTGAATGCATTACATCTCTTTTCTCCTAATCTCAAGAACGTAAAAAGCACATTAAAATCCTAGTCTCTCTGGAGGCTTTCAAAGCTGACGACTTGGATACCTACTCGCTACGTCAGCCCTTCCATTAAAAGATTCTTTACTACGCACACACAGTTTGGAATCAGCGGTACAATAGAAGATACAGATTCGTTTACAGGAACAGGAGACAAATTACACACAGACACAGGTTGGTTGACAGGAACAGGATCAGCATTCGACGATACACTAGCAGGTCCGTTAACAGGAACATCACTAGAAGACGCAGTAACAGGTCCCGTAACAGGTACAGCCTCGGGTGCAGCCGCGCTCGTCACTTCCACAGGAGCGCCGGGGTCCGCAACACACACTTGCGACGGAGCCCCAGCGGTATCGCTACACATTATCAGGAATCTTAGGCAATGGTTGATCTGGCAGACATGGCGAACCTACGTAAGGAAACAAATGATCGACATGTTTCACAAATATCCCACCGTTTACCATTACTTCGTAATTTACTGCTCCTAAAGCCTTCAAAACCGTGCCCTTCATCCACTTCTCTCCTTCTCCCCTCTCACTCAACACCAGTACAGCTTCCCCGACAGTAAAAAAACGTATTTGATTTGTCCCGTTGTCATGGTAGTACTTCTGAGCTGTGTGTGCTCTATCAGATTTCTTACTAGGGTCGGGTAACAGTAAAGAAAATCGAGTTCGTACATTTCTACCTAAAAACACTTCTGCTGGAGTTTTACCTGTTACAGACTTTAAAACATTCCTATATGAAAATAAAAATCTACTAACTCGGCACGGCACAGTTTGTGATTTATATTTAGCTAGATAAGATTTTAAACTTTGTACAAAGCGCTCAGCCTGGCCGTTGCTCCTAGGGGAATGAGTACACGTTTTCAGATGTTCTACCTCATTTATTTGCAAGAACTTTTCAAATTCTCCTGTAACAAACTGCGGTCCATTGTCGCCTACCAGAAGCTTTGGCAGACCATACGCTGAAATAAAGCTCGCAAATTTTCTACGGTGACTGAGGTGTTAGTCTTAGACATTAAAAATACTTCGAGCCATTTTGAATATGAATCAATAACTAACAGAAAATTGTTACCATCCTTCTATGCGAAGTCGACGTGAATGCATTGCCAGGGCGCCGTAGATGGCGGGCACGGGCACAGGGGGACTTAGTTAGGTTTGTTGCGGCTACGTTGACACTGCCCACAGGCACCTACGAGGTTTTCAATAGCAGAGTCCATTTTTGGCCACCAGAAATAACTGCGAGCTAATGCTTTTCTTCTGACTATGCCGATATGATCGTCATGGAGAGATTGTAACATTTGTTTGCGTAAGGTTTCTGGTATTACAACTCTATGGCCCCAAATTAAACATTTTTTACGTACGAAGTATGGCTACGTACGAAGTATGGCTACGTACGAAATATGGCTACGTACGAAGTATGGCTACGTACGAAGTATGGCTACGTACGAAGTATGGCTACGTACGAAGTATGGCTACGTACGAAGTATGGCTACGTACGAAGTATGGCTACGTACGAAGTATGGCTACGTACAAAGTATGGCTACGTACGAAGTATGGCTACGTACGAAGTATGGCTACGTACGAAGTATGGCTACGTACGAAGTATGGCTCTAGGTCTTATTCTTTACACTGAAATGGTCAGCTAGTTTTAATAAAATACAAGACTTTCGACAAAACTTAATCTTCAGCAGTGTGCATCGCAATGGTATTTGAGTCAATGGGCAATTCTTCAATTCTTCGAAACCACATTGTCTTTCAAGTTGCTAAGCATTCTAGATAACGCGTCATCATTCGATTACAGCTCTATATTCCGACACCCCTATATTCCGACACCCCTATGTTCCGACACCCCTATATTCCGACACCCCTATATTCCGACACCCCTATGTTCCGACACCCCTAGGTAAGGACACCCCTAGGTAAGGACACCCCTATGTTCCGACACCCCTATGTTCCGACACCTAACCTAACTTAGGGGTGTCGGAACATAGAGGTGTCGGAACATAGGGGTGTCGGAACATAGGGGTGTCAGAACATAGGGGTGTCGGAACATAGGGGTGTCGGAACATAGGGGTGTCGGAACATAGGGGTGTCGGAACATAAGGGTGTCGGAACATAGGGGTGTCGGAACATAGGGGTGTCGGAACATAGAGGTGTCGGAACATAGGGGTGTCGGAACATAGGGGTGTCGGAACATAGGGGTGTCGGAACATAGAGGTGTCGGAACATAGAGGTGTCGGAACATAGGGGTGTCGGAACATAGAGCAGTCACCCAGTATTCGCATGCTCCGATGTTGAGCGAAATTTAATTTTGTAATTGTAGTATGAAAGAAAAATTGCTTTGCGCTGGATACGCGCTGCTGCCATGGCGGGCAGGGCTTTCTCATTACCGAAAATTACAGTTAATGGCTTATTATCAGTTAATAAAGTGAAACTCCGCCCAAAGATATACATATGGAACTTAGAAACTGTAAATATTATTGTCATAGCCTCTCGCTCGATCTGTGAGTAGTTTTTCTCAGCGTTAGTTAGGGTTCGTGACGCATAAGCTATGGGACGTTCTGTGCCGTCAGGCATAATGTGACAACCCTCCACCTAACCCACTAGATGACGCATCGGCTGCCACCTGCACCTCTAATGATGGGTTAAAATGTGTTAAAACTTTCGCTGAAGTTAACTCTTTCTTTACGGTAGTAAATGACGAGTCACATACGATACTCCACGTAAATTTAGTGCCCTTTTTCAGCAAAGAATACAGAGGCTCCTAATGAGATGACAAATCTCTAAGGAAATTAGAGTACCAGTTTATTGTGCCCAATAGAGACCTCAGTTCTGAAACGTTCGAAGGAACTTTACCATTTATAAAGGCATCTACTTTTAATTTAGTCATTTTAATACCCGATGGTGAAATCACATGCCCAAGATATTCCAGCTCGGCTTGCAGGAAACTGCACGTGTTACGCTTAAATAAGCTTTATGTTATATTTAAGAAGACGTTCAAACACCTCAGCTAGAGTCTGAAGCTGCTCTTGGTCATCTTTCCCAGTAATAATTAAATCATCGAGTAAAGAACCACAATTCTTTACCTATATTATACTAAAAGTCTGTGAATCGGTCTTGCTTGTTTGTGCCTTGCTTATTTATTTGTGTCTTGCTTGACACATCTTCACTTTTACACGAAGAGAAATTCGAGCTAGGGGGGAGTCGCATTCTTTCCATGGATTAGCTCTTTAATTAATTAATTAATCAAGTAAAAGAGTAAAATATTTATTCGATACATGACATTATCTAATATGGGCATCCTTGGGAAATAACTTCGATGGATCGAAGCGTTCCAGACAAACCGTACCCTAAGTGTAATTATAAATAGTAAAGTGTCCAAACGACAGCCGGCACTCAGTGGACACCCACAGTGTACTGTGCTTAGTCCAATGCTCTTCCTCATCATGATAAATGATATGGGGCACCAATGCAAAGTTACTGTTCCATCCTCGTTCGCAAATGACACACGAATATTAGCAGCGGTAAAGTCAATAGCAGACGTGCGGAATGTGCAATTAGATTTAACTTACATCTTTCACTAGATATCGTATAACAACTTCTACACAACGAGAGGTGAGAAGGAAATCCGAAGAAAGCAAATTTTAAGAGATCTTGGGGTTAATATGCAGGATAATGCTATTTCTGAAGATCACGTGTCCCGAGTAGTTACCATAGGCAAGAAATGGAGTGGATGGGTGCTTCGAACTTTCTCTTCAAGAAAGCCAGACAATGCTCACCTTATGAAAACTACTGATACCGCCGAGGATTGAATACTGTTCATCTCTTTGATAATAGAGCAAACGGGAAGATGTAGAGCACCTCGAGGCGATCCAGAGATCGTCCACTATTAAAATTTAGGGCATACAAGAACTAAACTGTCACGAAAGATTTGCTCAGCTTCAAATGTATTGAATTCAACGGAGATTGGAGGGCTTTTCGATCGTGTATGTTGGAAAAATTCTAGAAGGAATTACTGCAATGACAATGGGTGGATTCTTGTCAGATGTTGACACCTTATTGGTCGTACTTGTGCAGTGCGAATTCCGATCAAAATTTGTGGTGATGTAATAGCCACGAAATATTCAAATATTTTCACAGTCCGGGCCTCAAGGCTGTTCATCAAAATGTCACGTCACATTCGATTACATCCGATACTGAGACGGTGAAATTTAAGTACTTACTGGACGCATACATACTGACAGTGCCAGATAAACCTGCTGAAAGCAGCTACGTGCAGTGTATGGATAACTCGCTACTAGCCCTCCCGCTTGTCACGGACTGCAACATCACCTTTGCACAAGATGGAAGACGTGCAAAACGCCACGTAGGCCTCGTCTGAAGAATCATCACGATAATCAAGATAAGGAATAAACATCGATTATTATTGTTCTATTATTCTACGTACGTCCATTCGTTGCGTGGTGTAACATGAACAGCCATGAAGTGAAGTGATATAGGCAACAATGAAGTGAAGTGACAAAGGCAGTTATAGAATGATGTACCTCACATAGGCATCCATGCAGTGGTGCAACATTAGCATCCATGCAGTGGTGCAACATTAGCATCCATGCAGTGGTGCAACATTAGCATCCATGCAGTGGTGCAACATTAGCATCTAAGTAAAATAACATGGTCAACTGGTTCTCGCAGTAAAGGGTTGCTTCCGAAACAATTACGTGGTTTGAGATCATTTTACGGCTGCCCTGGTATACATACCTTATTGTTAACGATGCATTTTGCGTTCATGGCTGCCAGTGTAGTCTCAATTTTTGGTATTTCAGTACTTTTCAATAAATTGCTGAGAATTAGTGGGTTTTCTTAACGCTCAACACTACTGGGACTAGGATGGGCTCGCCCAGAGCTCTACATACTTGTGGGGCTATTGGAAAAAACTAAGTTGAATGACATGCTGAAGTAGATTACTTACAGTATGTATGTGTCTTTCGATGAATTGTAATATTCATATGTATCATGACGAATTCTCAAATAATCTTGAAGTCCAAAAGCATGATGCTCATCGCCCCCTGATGATTTGCTGAAGTATAATGGTATTTTTTTCTGCTCCACAACACACTACTTCCGGTGGTACGAAAAAAATTTTGATGTTTGAATTTACTACGCTTAAGTAAATCAGCCTTGAGGCACACTTGGTGGATTCCCGATTTCAGAGGGCAGTTAAGGTATGATGTAGCCTATGGCCTGCCTAAATATTCCTTAAGTAGAAATAATAGAAACTTGTGCGAAATCTTGATGCGGATTCACACAATTCTTTTTCATTCACCTACAAACTGTTGAATTTTGTGTTGCGATCCTGCCAGCACAACTGTGTGGCTACCAAAGGAGTTGCTAAAGTGTTAGTCGTTGTGTCTGGCCTTTTTTGACCAGTATCACCTCAGCGAAGGTTTGGGTGTTGTTTTTATATAACAGAAATTAAAATTCAAAAACACTGCCCGCTGTTCTTTTGTTTATAAGAAAGCATTTGACGCGTGGGCGAATTTGGCTGCGGGTAAAAGTTATATTGCGTTCCTTGCTCTATGGAGCAAACTACCGGTACTGTATATTGATACAGCTGCACTGTAACCTCACTGTAAACTGAAAATATGTAAAATATGTTTACCTGCTCTAAAAAGTTCAGACACGCGAAAATGTCATGGATTGGTGCTGCCAAGTCATGCTAGACTTGGCTTGTCAGGTACCACAGACTACAGCGTCGCTTCCGCTAGTTTAAATCATTTTGTGAGAATTAACAGCAGCCTGGTTATACTTGACAAGGCAACACATTCATTTTTAGGGTCAGGATTGAAAGTTGGGCTGTCTCCAGGGTATATAATTCAATCTTAACGCCTGAGCCTGAATTCAAAGAGGCAAAATCAGCGTTGCTATTGGAAGCACCAGACAAATCAAACTTTAGATCGCTGAGCTTAACTGACGTTGCTGACCCGATCAAAGACACCGTAACCATTAGCAAAAAAAAAATCTATGTACAAAACTAGAAGTTAACTTGAGAACACTCTGAGAGCGCATACCTCCGCCAACCAAGGCAACGGTAACGAAAAATTCAAATTGGTTCTGAAACCAATATTTTCTTTGCATTAACACCAAAATCTAATCATTTGTGTCTTTCAGTAGTATTAATAGATTCTGTAATTTTCGTGAAGATCCGTTCGTAATTGTTTGAGTTATGCTGCTGACAAACGTTATGACAAACTTAAGTCAGTCATACAAACTGACCAATCGTTCATCACCAAAATTTAATCATTTATGTCTCAGCATTACTAACAAGTCCTGTAAGTTTCATAAAGATCCACCCATCACCTTTTGAGTTATTGTGCTAACAATCATTAAATCAAACACAACAACAAACATACGAACGAACCAGCAGATCATCCCAAAAATTTGGTCAGTTATTCTTCGTAATAAACCTAACAACTCATTTAAATTTCATAAAAATCCATCCATGACTTTTTGGGTTACGGCATTAGGATAAATGAGGCAGACAAACAAACTAACGGATGGATAGTCACCAAAATTTAATCATCTATTACTGTTAACATGCCTAAAAATACCTGTGAATTTCGTAAAGATCCGTTTGTGACTTTTTGAGTAATCTTGGCGACAGACAAAGAGACAGGCAGACAAACATGACAAAAATACAACCTCCTTGGCGGAGGAAATTAACGTCAAGAAAAGAGGCATAGAAATATTGAACAGGAGGTTTGACATGAGCTGTATCTAGGGAAATTCTCAATGCTCATATTAACAGTTGGATACGATAAAAATTCATGGCACGCATGAAAATAACGAACAGAGCTATTCGCAAAGCAAGGCAAAAGAAAGCCTGGCGTCGAAGATTACAAACAAAAGGTTTCGTGGAGCTTATGCTTTAAATCACTAGAGAAACACGCCAAAAGCGCACATCTCCAACAAGTAACATAATGTTAACGAAAATTTTCCAAAATTCAGTACATCTTTTAGATCGTCACTAAAATTTAATCATCCAGTCCTAGTGACAATCTAACAACTTCAGTATATTTTATAAAGCCCCGATCATAACTTTTTCAGTTATGTTTCCTAATTACTAAGAGACAAACACCGTGAAAAACTACTTCCTTAGCGAAGGAAAAATTAAAGATGTAGAAGTAGGAGGATTCACCTGATGGCCAGGCTGAGGAGGTGCGTATACTGGTCAGGTGCGACTTGAGAGAGCGCGCAGGCAGTGAGCTGCAGCACGCCGTCGCAAAGGTACAGCATCTCCGACATGGTGTCTACTGCACTCAAACTGGAAGACAAGAAGAGTTATCAGCTAAATGCATTGTACATGCTGACTGTACCCTCAACACACCATACTCCGCACCAGCTAACATTACACTCAACACACCTTGCACTGCACCAGCTGACTGTACCTTCAACCCACGCACCATACCGGACAAGAAAGAAGAGAAAGAAAACTCTTCATTTTCTCATATGGATGCAAGGCCTAACAAATCACGAAGCTGCATCCTGAGGTATTCATGTTTACAAGTAACATCTTTAAAACTAATACATGGAACAAGATTCACTGTCGACTTGGGGAATGACGTAAGTAGGTATTCAGCGTTAACCAGTTAGAAACTAAAGAAGAAGCTCTTTCTCGTGTTTAATACTTTTCACATTACATGTGACACAAAAAAGTTAGAACTTAAACTAGTCATATTACTCTCTGAAACTTCGAAGTAGCTCAACTTTTGATAGGCACGCATGTTTAAATGCTTTTTATTCTGTACATTCTAAAAAGAAAATTCAAAACTTAAAATACAAATAGAATATACTCTTTGAAAGTGCAAAGTAGAAATAATAAAGAAGTAGCACAATTTGTGACACTCATAATTAATATTCTTTCATCTCATGTATGAAAAAATAAAGAAATTACAAAACTTAAAATTGATACCGTATATTACTCTATGAGACTAGGAGGTACGTAGGTGCGCGTTGTATATGGGGTTACAAGCCTAATTCAAATTAGTGATTACGATTTTGTTAAACATGTTTAGTCTATCTGCGATAAAAAGGAAAAATCTAGAAATAACTAGATATGCTCCAGTTTGAAATGCGGTGTGCGTTTTCCAAGATGTGACATTTGATATCCGTTATATGATACGCATCAAGCTTAGTAATGAAATAAGATGGACGTGTTACAGTTTTAACTAGGCTACTTTTGAGAGAGAATAATAGTTATTGAGATTGCTTCTACGATCGAGCAGAAGAGTGAGCCTCTTTCACTTAAAGAATTTAGCGCAATTTATAAAGAGAATTTTAGCACAATTATTGAAGTCGCTCGAAGTGCGATAGTACTAGCCTGGTGAACTGAATATACCCAGTCCCAGCCTGGGAATTGGGAAGAATTTGGGAATTGGGAAGAGCATGGAATTGGGAAGAGCATTCCAAAGCTTCGCTCCAGAAATAGAAAGAGCTCGTTTACCAGCCTTGTTGCTGGTGTAGCGCACTTGGAGATGCTCTCGCCGAAGAGCGCGTCCACTGATTTCACTGTTAGGAGTAAATTACCCAACTTCGGCATTTCTAGGAGCGCCATGCAGCGAACGAAACACATATTGGGCCTTATCTAGCTTGAATTTCGAGCTAACTCGTGGCCATTGGAGCTTTGCTAACAGTGGGGCTGTCATGATCGCGTTTGGTGAATTTTCCATTGAGAACAAGCTGACTCTATACCCTCAATCCACACAATACACTGGCACCAGCTGATTGTGCCTCAACACGTAATTCGCAATATTGTTATTATAAATATAACCCCAGCTTTGCCATCGTCAGCGACCAGCTGCACGAGGCAAACGGAAAAGCATAGAGGTCCTACCTAACCTTATCTGCAGGAACTGCAGCCAGATGCAACGTACCCTGCAGGAAATCACTCAGGCTTACTCATGGGGTGTGAAGCCAACTGATATAGACAGGGTCCGCCTGATCGTCCCTTAGTTAATGGGCGGCATCCGGGGTGCTGCTACACACTGCCGTGCACTGCTGCTACACACTGTCCTTCACTGCTGCTACACTCTGCCCTGCACTGCTGCTACACACTATACTACACGGTTCTCTAGCTGGTAAAGTTTACCCCGAAAGTAGGGTGAGGCTGATAAGAGCTATCGCTCGCTTGCTTATCTCTCTCACTCTCAATAATTTAGAGCGAGTGTTATATCAGCACTGCAACTGTAACTTAAGTGTTGATACCCGCTGCTCTATTCATGCAACCTGGCACCCTGTGTCAGTCTGAGCTGATTCATATTTTTCTCGTAATCGCTTTCCCCGCTGCTCGTCTCGTCTCTCGCCCGCCCAATTGTTTACATTGTGCTGGGCAACATATTCAGCATGAAGGCTGGTTGCTATCATGCGCAGCTTGTGTGCGGTCTCGATTCATAAATAAAATCGGTACCATAGATACGGTATCGTAAATGACGCTCGAATCTTACATTCTTGCAACAGGTTGTCGTATTCTGCATAGTGTAACAATTTCCACCATAATTATAGCATAAATAACTACCCAAACGTACTGGTACTCGTTTTTTACAAAATGCTGCGTTAGCCATTTTATCGGTTCATTGCAACTTAGTAAGGAGCTCTGTGTCTCTTTTTATATACTTTTCTGTTTACAAACAGTCCTATTGCTAAAAATGAATGTTGATTACTAGAGTTAAACAACGCTAGCAAGACTATCAGATGGTGTAAATGTTCTTTGTTACGTAAAATATAAGCGAACGTTCGTTTCTCAATCTCTCAATCGATTTAGATTTAGGAATACAGGAAAAACTGATGATCGCGAGAGAACTGGAAGGCCCAGGTCAGTTTGAAATCCACGCTGAACAAAAATATCGGGTCCAGAATTTCGCGAAGTCTACTTCATTTTGTAACAATGCCGGCTGCAGAGTTAATTCTTTGAAGAGGATCTTTAACGGAAGTTGTGAGAAACGACTTGGAACTGTACTGCTTGTGTAGGATTCTAGACATTCGCTGCTATAATTTGGGTAAGCTGCTGTTTGTGTAGTGTTGGCTTTTGGTAAACTGACGGGCTATGATTGCCATTAACCGTAGCGATGTTTACCTCGAAACAAGTAATTTTACTGTTGTGTCTATATCATGAATGAATTATTTAAGGACGGAGCTGTTCTGATATATTTCTCTTAGTTGGATATTGTCCTGTACTGAGTTAGTTACTACTAGGAAACAATCATCGATGATTCGACAGAGAACTATGGGTGTGAGGTATTGTTTATTGATATGGGTAGAATTTTCCAAATGCTTCATATGGAATTAGCGGAGGCAACAGCCAGAGGCGAGCCCATGCTAACTCCACAGGTAAGTCAGTATAGTTTATCATTTTTGTGAGTAAAAGCGTTTTAGTGGCCCAACTTTTTAGTAGTTGAAGTGGAAATGGAGATGGTAGGGGTGGAACATTTGGGTGATTGTATACTCTATTCTAAATTATATTAGTTACTTGTATTACTGTATCTAATTTTGGTTTTGGTCAGATAGTTTTTTCAGACCGGCAGCTTAAGAGTGTTTTTTACATCCTAAATAGTTATACACTGCTGAAAATAAAAAATCAGAGAACATGTATGCCATATTTGGGGACAAAAATGGGAAATGTATACAGTAATTATGACAACTTTTAATCTAAGCCCTGCAAATATGTAGCCTACAATAGGTTTGCCCATACTACACTACTATGACAGCAGCGTAGATCAATTTGTAAATGTTGGATCAAGAATGTCTTTTCCCTTTACTTGCACCGGTAATGAGCTGCAAACGCTATTGACGTCATTATACAAAGAATACCACCTGGCATCTCCACTGAACCGAATGCGACCTCGCAGTAACAAAAATAAATGGATCACAAAGGAAATCAAAATGCTAGTGAGTAAAAAACATAAACTCTTTCAGCTTTATCGCTCAAAGTAGATACTTAAACGGTCGTATACAGTTTTAGAAATGTGCTAAATTCACGTACACTACCTGGAAAAAAAAATAAAAAGAACTACTAATAGCCCGGTGGAAGCTTGGGGCGGCAGTCAATGATTTACACTGCCGCAAAACTAGACAGACAATTAACGAGATGCATGTGGATGGAAGAGTACTCAGTGGTAAATACCTGGCTAATCATTTTTTGTGATCATATTTCTTCCATAGCTGAAAGTATTGCTAGTAAGTTACCTACTATCCAGAAAATCAACGGCCACTAGAGATGAAAAAGATCAGGCCCTCCCTAGCGCGCATCATGGTTGAATTTTCACTCACTCAAATGATATCGTCACCTACAATAAATGAAAATGTCTTAGACCTTCTCTTCGTAGATAAAGCACAGTTGCTTAAAAATATTGAAATCCAGAATACAGCATTATCTGATCATAGGCTGATTGAAATAACGACTCAGCTTGGCAAATGCGATTCTCATAGACCACAGAAAAATTCGCCAATAAATTCTATCTCCAGTATACGGGAATGAACGTGCACGGTACAGGGATAAATTGGGACGGCTTGAATGCTGAACTGCAGTCAGTAAACTGGGACGTATATCTAAATAACTCAATAGCAAGTTAAAGCATCAATGAAACATTCGAAAATATTTTGTTAGAAAAGTGCATGAAGTATCATAGCGCGGCAAAAAAGAAATTTTAATAAAAGTCGACACCATAAATTTCGTAAAGGACTACTTAAGAAACGTGCAAAACTCATCAAATGCCAAAAATCGACGAAGTTACTACAGCGACAAACTGGGTGCAGAAAGAAGCTAGATAAGATAGAACGTCAGCTTGCAAGATCACACGATGAATAAAAACAGAAAAAGAAAAGAAAGCCAGTGAAATAATAAGAAACAATAGCAAATATTTTTTGCCTATGCATCACATCATTCTTCGGTAAATCGAAAATCGGCCACTGGTGAAAGATACAGGATCTATTGTTGATGATGACCAGGAAATGAGCGAAATACTAAGCCGTCACTATCAAAAAGTTTTTAGTGACTTTTATGCAAAATTAGGTCTTTATTGGATGTGTTGTTTTTGTAATCACTAAGAGAGTAATTCCTAGCGTAAGACCATAGTCTGGCTCGCCCAGGCATTTTCGGCAAGAACCATCTGCCCGGTATTATTGTATGACCACTCTAAGATCGTACGTCGCGCTGCCAAGACGTGCTCCAAAAACCGTTTGGTAAGTTATCCGTATTATCGTGCTGTGTGTAAGTTAGTCGCCAGTTTTATTAGTTATTTTACGTTTGATCACCGATTATGCCTCTCGATAATATAAAAAACGAATGTAGAGGTCACAGTCAAGCAGGCTAGTAGCAGCCACCGGAACGATGTATTGTGTGATCAGCTGATGACGAGGTCACTCATGTTGACCTTCCTGCTTAGGCCAACACCTCAGTGGCTGCACCCTGGCTATTGACTGCTATTAAAAGCAGAAGAAGTATTCCCCGGTGGCTGCAGTGTAGTGTTGTTTTTTTTTTATCTACAGTGACTAGGTTAGTAGTTTTTAGTCGGAGCAAGCCCACTTTGATGTCCAGCGGTTCTATTTCTTTTGTTACTACGCAGGTGCATTCGCTGCGGGCAAATGCACTTGCAAATAGATGAAACTAACTGCGGAGTGGCTAAAATCGCCTCGTGTCATTCTCGTAGGCTTCAGCCATAAAATGTATTTAGAAATTGTATTGGTCAGGTTGAATAATGACAGCGCACAGCACTGCGGTGTAACCTAGAATTAAGTGCATTCCCTGTGTTGTGTGTACATTGCTCTATGAGCTAAAAACTTTGGTAAGTTTTTATAGGCTAACAAGTGGCCTTCATCTGTGTTGTGTGTACACGCTAACGTTACAGTGAGTGACAGAGCGAGAGTGTAGCTTAAGTTAGCTAGGTTAGCCACTATCATTTATGGAATTAAGGTCGTTCAATCAAGCCGGTCAATATGACTCAAGCCGGTCAATCATTCTGGGCTTGAAAGTTGAAATTACCCCCTGGCGCCCAGCTTGCTGATCAGTGGGTGTGATCGTGTCCCGGGTATGTGTTACCTAATAGTTAAATCATGTATAGCATAAGCGCTGTGGTGTAGTTTTTGATTTGCCAGTCGGTGACAATTTTGCTAGTTCTTGTGAGCCTTATGACGTGTGCGAAGGTCCGAAGGACACACTGGCGGATCCAGGGGGG
>LQNS02004958.1:131202-143257 GCA_001587735.2 Parhyale hawaiensis | reverse complement strand
TGTTGGACCGACTTGTTGGTTCAGCCAGCAGGCTGTGTGCTGATAATGATCTGGTGAACCTGTCCCACAGGAGAAGAGTAGCTGAACTATGTATGTTTTATAAGGTGTACAATAATGAGAGGCGTTGGTTGTATTCTTATCTCACTGCCCTCAAGGTTTTTGGAAGAGACTCGTGCTGCGTGCGGAGCGGGCTCTTTCACTTTGGAGGCTGACATATGTCGAACTAATCAGTTCTGTCGGTGCTTCGTGCCCTGGTCGGCTAAAGTTTGGAATTTGTTGCCTGCATGGGCTTTTGGTCGGGTTGACCTGCAGGCTTTTAAGTCGGCAGTTAATGTTTTTTTTTGCTGGATTTCCTTTAGCAGCGTTTTGGGCTTCCCGGTGTTGCAAATGCTTCATTTGGGTTGTGTTACCTGTCCGCGGGAGCTCAAACGTGAAGTTTTAATAAGAATAATTATAATTACGGGGTAAATTGCGATCGCAGCTGGGGGCATTTAACGATCGGTGGGGTGTGTGTGTGGGGGGGGGACACAAATAAAGGCAATTGAAGATCGTAATGAGATCGTCAGTTGCCCCCACACCGATCGTATAATGCCCCGCTTTCAAAGGGCTGTGATGGCATTAATAATTACATAGGATTGATATGGAAGTGATAGCGATCGCCAATTCCCCCTCCCCCCCAAAAAAAAAAATCTGTGGGGGTGAATAATAACAAATATTCAGAAACTTTGCGAATGTTTTCTGAAATATTTTTTAAATGGTCTTACTAGAAATCGTGTCACGCATTCATTTTTTAACTTAGAAAAGCCATGCAAACACTGGAATGACCGCAAATAAATGCTCTAAGAGTTATGCACTCACTTTTTCCCCACAGTCATTCTAATTCTCCTGAAGCCGAAATCATTTTTGTGCCCCTAAAACGACCCTATCGCCATTTACCCCGAACGGTTATATCTAGATACTGATACTAGATAGTTGAAGTAATCTATAGAGACAATACTAGATACTCTTCTATTCACAACAGCATTCATTAGTTTTAAAGCCCCTTATGGTTTATAATTAACTATGCAGTTTAGGTGGATATGATTTGGGTTCTTCAAAATACTGCTTTATATTGTTGACCTTTACGCGTTTACCTCTGCCAAAGAAGCTATGCAATTGTCTAATTGATCGTGATTGTCTTGTCATAAGATGTCTCACCAAGTAATGGGATGTTAATAAAAATTTTATAATCTATAGATATATTTTTGGCTTTGGTTGCAAGAACATTTAAACGCAAAATATATTTTAGTCATTTAGTGTATAGTTTATAGACAACACGATAATTAATTGTCCACTCGTTCCTAGTGGATCTAACGGCAAATTGATAAAACTTCGATAAACTCTTATCGGTCAACACAACGACCTCAAACAAAAATAAACTTTTCTTGTTGATGCAAGGGATGCATCTATTGGAAAGACGTTCCCATACTTGGGCAAATGGCGATCGTTTTCAGTAACATCTAACCAGCACATATACGAATTACTAAATGACTACTACTACCAATAACATTGTCTTTTCCAATGGGAAATGACAATGTTAATTCTAGTCAATTTCACTTCATTTTGTGGTCAGATTCACTGATCTTCATTCGCCCTCAGGAGTATATGCAGTCGGGCCCATTCCCTGCCACAATATATTTGGGTATCACGCACCCAAGGGTCCCTAGTGGCTTTTCCGCTGGACATGTTGCTGCTTGCCGCAATTCTTGCTGACGAGGTTAGTTTTGTAAAGTAGGTTTTCTATTTTCCCTTTCTGTTTCTCGATGTCTGCTGTCGATCGAGATAGCCAACCTAGTCCTTGGGACTTCTATACTCTCTCTCTCTCATGTGGAAGGCCTAGAATGGGGCCGTCCACTCGAGTGTCTTTCTATTCTTTGTGCCTTTCATCCGCCAGTAGTAGGCTAGTAGCGCACTGGGCCAAATTGAGTTCTTCCGGCAGGAATGCCGAGATAAAATATTCCTCCTGATGAGTACAAATAAAAAAATTAATTCACTGTTGAAACGCCTAAGTTGCGGCTACAGTGCTAAGACTGAAATATAGCATAACTGATCTTCATTCACTTCATATCTCGCCACGAATTTTGCTCTTGCTGATGAACACATTCCATGCATCACATGTGAACAGTTTACTTTTGTTTGAGGTTGCTTTATTCACTAGAAAAGATGTTATCATGATAGTTTCTCTGAATTTATTGGTAGGCCCACTTAGAATTTTTGAATGGGCAGTCAAGTATAGTGTACTCGATAGTTACGTAGCTATTTCATAGTCTAAAGTCAAGGTCCAAATGACGTTATTCACTCCACCCCACATATGCAGAGCTGCAAAGCTGGCTCTTCCCGTTGGATCGGAGCTTGTGACCATTGGGAGAGTCATGGGCGAACTACCTAGCTACTCTCTATTTTAGTATACCTAGTGCACATAACTGCTGCTTTTTGGTTTGTCTAGTTTTTTTGATAAGAATTGCTTATTTTCTAATTCCATGATTTTATATCTCTTGCATTTGGAATGTGCCAGGGCATTTTGATCAGGGTTGCGGAGTCGGAGGGTTCAAGGTCCGACTCCGACTCCTGGCCCTCCAGAATTTCCGACTCCTGGTCCTCAAGTTTTTCCGACTCCAACTCCTAGGTCCAACTAGTAGATATTTGATGTAAACATTAAGCATGTCCAAATAATTTTTGCTAATATAAACATAGCTATATCAAGTTAAACATGTTAGGTGTTTTGTATATGTACAATGATATTTTGCATCATTTGGAATATTAAAGTGAGGACATGAGGACATTAAACAAATTTTGGTAACATTTTTGCACCTGGTACACTATGTGAGGGGGGGGCAAAAATTGAGGGGGGCATAATGTACAAGGTGAAAAAGTTCTACAAAACATTTTCTCAATGCCCTCATCACATGGAATAGGAAAATACATGGTAGCTATAGCTGTAAAAAAGAAATGTGCAAAAAAAAATCCACATTTACATTTTTTTAAATTTGTGACTGAAAATTTAGATTTGAATGATATTTGTTTATAAATGGCCTCCCGGAGTCGGAGTCGGACTAAAAATTCCGACTCCGACTCCTAGAGCAAGTGAGATTCCGACTCCCCCTCAAATCCTCCGACTCCGCAACCCTGATTTTGATAACAGCCTTGTTGTCCGCACAGTGACTCTATTTTAATATTTGATGTCACTGTTTTGCCTCAATCTCTGCTTGTAGTGCGTCTCTCACAAGTCCTACCCAATCCTTGCCTAGTGTCGGGCTGCAATCTATTCATTCACATTTGCCTTGATACGTACCAGAAGTTCCAAACGTGATGAAATATTTAAATCTACATTGTATAAGTGAAGTCCGGTACCCGAGAGTCATTTGTGATACTCGAGCCCTTTTATGTCCCGAATTTTAGCAGCGAATTATCTCCGCATAGCTTAAAGCTTCCCTAGGAGGTCTCTTGTACTAGGCTTTTAAAGAGAACAGCGTTCAATCCTAGGTTGTAAATATTGTTTGCAATAGTGAGCATCACGTCTGCTTTGCGCAAAGTGAAAGTTTCTAGCACCCAACCACTCCATTGCCTTCAAACTTCTCTATTTGTCACTCCAAGATCACTTAAGAACTTTCAGTTTCATGCCCATTAGCTACTATTTGTGTATGCTATGGACTTGCTTTGCTAATTGCCATGTGGTTCATATATTTAACAAAGCACTAAGTATATATGAGGAAGCTTCTCTGATGCAATACATCCAAGGATAAAAAATGGTACAGAACAGGTTAACGCACTGCCATACGCGGCTGACGTCACAAGAGGTCATTCGTAGCACAATCGGAGACTAGCAATTGTCTACCACAATTCAGATAAGAATTCTGCCTATCACAGTTAGGCAATGATCAATGTAATACTGTTGGCGAAATTGTTGTAATCAAATAACGTAATGAACAGCGTCACGTGTTTATTTGTTGAAACATTGATGAACTAATATGCCTGCGCCGCTATAAATGACAGCGAAAAATTTGTGTTGATCTTGCTTCATTAGCGATGCTTTACTTCATACAGTTGCCAACTTTTAAAGTTCACACAGATGAGGTTTCACGCCTTCATAGTTACTTAGCAGCGACACTCTCATTTTCTTTCTCTGACATGAAAAAAAAAATTACTTTTGCAGGCAGCTCAGCAACACTGAAAAGAATAATTCGATTTGGTATTATAGATACCCTAGGGTGTCGTATTTGTCCGATAGTTTTTTTTTTTTTGTTATTACCTACCTCCGCCAAGGAAGTTATGTTTTCGTCGAATTTGTCTGTCTGTCACCAAGACAACTCAAAAAGTTACGGACGGATTTTGACGAAAATTACAGGGATTGTTAGCTATGTTAGGGGAACAGATGATTAACTTTTGGTGAAGATCCGTCCATCCGTTTGTTTGTTTGTTTGTTTGTTTGTCTGCCTCATTTTTCTCAATACCGTAACTCAAGAAGTTATGGATGGATTTTTTAAACTAACATGAGTTGTTAGGTAGATATATCACAAAGACTAAATGACCAATTTTTTTGTGATGATCCCTTTCTTCGTTCGTTCGTTCGTTCGTTTGTTTGTCTCTGTTTTTAATTTTATGTTTGTTAGCACAATAACTTGCAAAATAATGAATGGATCTTTATGAAATTTATAGGGGTTGTTAGTAATATTAAAAGACATAAATGATTAAGTTTTGGTGCAGATCGGCTCGTTCGTTTGTAGGTATGTTTGACTTATGTTTGTCATAACGTTTGTTAGCAGCATAACTCAAAGAGTTATGGACGGATCTTCAAGAAAAAAAAAATGCACAAGCTGTTATTACTATCAAAAGGCACAAATGATCAGATTTTGGAGTTGATACAAAGCAAATCATAGTTTCAGAGCCAATTTGAATTTTTGCTACCTTTGGTACGCTTGGCGGAGGTATGCGCTCTCAAGAGTGCTCTACATAGTTGAAAAATGTTTTGTCGATAATTGCATCAACGTGGGAAGAATACGGTAGCTGAAGCTACGAAATCGTCTGTGGGAAGAAACTACGAATCAAGATGCATGAGAATGCTAATGGAAGCTTCAGATATCGCCAGAGCTGCGATTTCAAGTTCGGCAATGCAAGAAGTGCATTCAGGCATAATGTCGCCCTATACTTTGTCATAGATTCGATATATGGTGAAGACAATACTCGTACAAATGAGAGTAAGCCTTCGTATCTTGTTTGAATTTCAACTGTCGCTAATTAACTTACGTTTGCTACGGTATCTTGATCATCTGCAATGTGGCCTATTTTCTACCAATCAGTTTTCAATGAAGATTGACAGGATGACTATGGACAGCCTGCTGCCTGGGCTAATTTCCGCCTATCCGTTTTGTTGAGGCGTTACAGAAAATAGATAAATAACCAAATAAACAGATAAATACACATCGGTCTTTATTATATTGTAGATTTATATGTTTATATATTTTTATGTTTTGTGTTATGTTCTTAACAATTAGGCTAGGTTGCAGATTTTGTAATTAAATTGCGTTTTCGCAAGTTACGATTACCACAAGACCTGGAGTAAAGTTAGAGTTGAACGAAGTTTTTGTCATGATATAGCTACTGTTGTGTCACTCTTCAAGATTAAATGAAAGCTAAGCAATTAGTGCATGAGCAGCTGTTTCTCTATCTGCTGGGTGTTTAGCTTTTGGTTCATCTTTAAAAGTGATGCAAAAACAACCATTATAGACTGCATGAAACTTTGTTCAGCTTCACCTCATATGCCTCACCCCGTTTTTCGGTATTTGATCAACCCAGCCAGAGAATAGGGTTTATACACAAAATACTCACTTATGAGAAGAGTTTGATACTGCAATAAAAAGAACCAAGGTAAATTTAAACGTCTCCATTAAATTTCCAAACTGATGGAGCAAGAATTAAATATTAAGATCCCGATAGATCTGCAAAGCCGGAGTCAGACTCTCGCTTGTTTAAGGAGTCGAAGTCAGGGAAATAGGCCTATTTTGTTAAGAATTAGAGTTGGTCTTTTGGGGTGTGAGCAGTTCTTTACAGATTGAATCAGGAAATTGAGTTGAACTTCTCTGACCAGCTGCGTAACCCTTGCTACAAATGAGTACTGATCACCATGCCAGCAGCATGTGCGACTACACACGTGGATATTCTTGTAGGTGAACCTTTTCACTTTGCCGATGTGGACTCATCTTGCGAGTGCCGTCTTGTATTTAGGCTTATAAATGAGTAGTCAAAGCAAAGTGAACGTGCAAAGAGAACGTGCATGTACATAAACTATAGTTCAGAGAGATTTACACTTTTCGTGAGGAAAATCATGGGGATTTCACTGTATTTTGCCTTGCACAGATTATTATTTAAGCCATTACTCTAAAATGAAATAATAATTGATGATAACGGATCCTACTGGTGTTATTTGTGTGTTTATGTGGGCAAACACTCGTTGTACATCACTATATTGTGTGTATGGGTGTGGAAGGTAATGTTCCCAAAGCTGTAATTTGTCTTTTTCTTTTGCAGCCCTGTTCGACGCGTCAAGTTTGTTCCCGGGCTTCCTTCTCGAATTGCTTCATTCTCAGATGATAAGACCGTCTGTATATGGGATGTTGCTGAAGAGCAGAGAACCTTAGAAATGAGAGGACACGAGGTAAGCATTGAATGTCGTACACTTATATCATCAATAGACGGTAGTCAAGTATAAACCTGTCGACAGCCTTAGATGATGTTATGGTGACTACCTGACTGGTGGTCGAAGGAAGGTTAGACTAAATGAAGTGTCGAGCCCCGTCAGGCGGTCAAAGTTTCCCTCCTCGAATTTTGTGGTTCCCGCTCGATTTTGTTTGACAGTCACACGCGGCGACGCCTCGAATATTGTGATGTCGAGGATCGTTAGCTGCCTGAAAACTTCAGCGTAAACTCGCGGTAGTAGCTCGACAAACCCAAGTTGGAGAGTTATATTTCGCTGTGTTAATACCATAATTATTTGTGTATGGCTTATTATGGTGTATAGTAACAACTTATCATTTTGCATAAAATTAACTCGCGTAGTAAGTTCTGTCAGAAGTTGATTTTAATTTCCGGACAGTGGGAAGCATTTGTCAACTAGCTATATGTTGCCCATGCATCGTTTGGACAAGGAAGAGAAGTGTTAGTGTTTTTGCTTGCTTCTCGATTATCGTGTTTGTCAGAGATGTAGTGATTGATCGTGTGGACTCGGCATTAAGCACGCTACACACGCGAGTCGGAATGCGGCAAGTTTTTTCTTTACTCGTCCGATTACCATACCGCGTTTACGGCTATGATTTACTCAATACTAAACTATTGAATAAATTTCTCAAGATCGGAGTTGCCATTGATGTGCTCTACTGATGTGGATGTGCTCTACTGAATTTGAGTGCTCCAAAAAAATCCCTAGGAAACCACTGGGTTTTACTCGCGAGATCGTAGCCTACTTATAAATGTAGGTTGCGTCTCCTATTGCTAGTTGTTCCATTACCATGTCAGCAGGTTAGCATGCAAACTTCGGTCACCCTGCGAGCCAAGAGCTTACTGAGGGCAATTTTTGTTACGAAATAGATAATGCGATGTGTGCCAAATCCTGTGCTTTGTTGCCGTTCCAATTGAAAGCTGACGGTCTGCTTCCATTAATGCCTGTTTCTTCGTTTGTTCCGATTGATGGCCGCCTTTTTTTGGGTGTCTTAATTCTTCTAGAAACTGTTGTTTTTTTAAACGCAGCTTGTTCTTAAATTTTCTGCAGCGCATCGATAATCTCTGGCCATATCTCGCGCATTTTGTTGACAACTTGACGTTTGCTCTCATTTCAAATCCTGCTATGCTATGCGCCTAGAAGTATCCTTCGTGCCTAGTGCGTCTTGTCAGTACATAAAGTATTCAGAGACTTGAAGTCCCTTTATCTCCCTGCTTTGCCTACCCTCAGGATTTTGTCCGGGCTGGTTGCGTCAGCACATCACCCCACCTGGTAATAAGTGGCTCAGACGACCGAACAGTAAAAGTATGGGATGTCCGTACGGGCACCAGCACCGTCACGTTGGATCACAGCTCTTCACATGTCAATGACGTCTTATGCTATGGGGGCGACAGATTGCTTGCATCAGCAGGTAAGTTGTTGCTTATCGATGTGTTGCGGAACTTTATTGTGCGCTTGTTCAATGTTATCGCGTCATGACTTTACCGAGGTTGTGCAGTTTTGCCTCTGTGTGCTGTGTTATTGCCGAAATCCTGGAATATAAACCAATGTTGAGGCCATCTCATGCGGTGCAAGCATTTTGGAAGTTGTAAATTTACGAAATCGGTGCATAGAATTTGTCATAGGCCGTAGGGTTAGCTTCGCCTAGGAAGCAAAGAGTGTAACGGGAGGACTCAATGGGACTAAAAACTTGGCTGTGACCGCATGTAGCCAATTTACGTCACATCGACGAGTCGAAATATTTGTGGGTTTTGTCTCATTCATTCGTAGGTTGTGCTTTTATCCTAACCAAAAATGTAAGTAGTGTTGTTATATTCCTGACGCGACAGAAACCATAAGAATAGTTATTGCTCAAATTTTTTGTACTAAACGACTACCATCTTATCTTTATCGATTTTTGTGTATGGGTGCAGCTCGAGTAGCTGGCGAGTCAGAAGTGGGAAATTGAGTGAATCTAATCGAAAATACGGTGATACGATAATGTTTGAATATGTTACGTGAAGAGCACTGTGAACTGAATATGAAGTGTAAAGTTTCTACCAGCCTCGACTGTAATTTTTTATTGATTGGTGGTTTATTGTTCACTTAGTAGCTATATGTTCTCTTCGTTTATTTATGTGCTTAAGAGTAAATTTCACAAATACTACGATATTTCTGACGGAATTGATTAAATAACCATAGACGGCTCAGCCGTGCCGTTCGTCGATGTGACGTCATTGATGACGTCACTTTTTGGCGCTAGTTTCACGTGAGTCCTCCCGTTACGCTCTTTAATTCCTGGGTTCGCCCGTCCTATGCATAGACTAGGTAGTAAGGCTACACACTTTAATCGGAACAAGTGTTCTCAGTCAAAAAAACGCGTTTTCTCAGCTAATCTTCTGAAAGTTTTGATAAGCCCTCGTGAATTCAGCTTTGAGTCTTCTGAGTAACCCCTATATTTGCCGTCAGTTCAGTTTGCTCTACAAGTGCCGTTGGTTAAAGTTTCGAACATATCCTCTGACTTGGAGGGAATTGTAACTTGAAATTCTTTGCAAGCTTGGTGCTATTTAAATGGATACAGCAGCGTAATCGGGCGTGGAAATGACGAAACTTTCTTTTCACTAGCGTGCGTACGGGCTCTTAGGGAAGTAGCGCCCCCAGCGTGACTCTATGAGTTGCATTAGCTTCTAGGCTTCCGGGACGTCGTTCCTTCCTGCTCTGGAGTAGCGGCTTTTGTTGGTTGTTGGGAAATGAAGTTGCCCAATAGTTTTCTCACCTTGTAATAAATTGCCCCTAATCGTCTTTTTTTTTCAAACAAGTTGAAACTTTCACGAAGCATTCCTTTTGGTTATCACAAAAAAAAATTAACAGATCGCTCAAAATGTCCTCTAATCAGAGTTATGAGGCGAATCGTATGACCGTGATCTCTAAGCTCTTACAAACAGGCAAACGGGTCGTCGACGTCGTGATGGATCTCCTGGTATCCAAGTCGACCGTCATGAAGGTCAAGAGATTCATCAAAGCCGGCCTGAGCCTTGATACGAAGTCAAGAAGTGGAAGGCTCAAGTCAGTGAGGACGATGGCCAAAATCAAGAAGGCACAAAGACCACAATCTCGAAGGCGTCCAGGATCCTTAGGATCAGCCGCCAGACGAGTTAGAGAATTGTCAAGAAGGACTTGGCGTAAAGAGTTTGAAGATAAATGCTTGCTGAGTGTTGGTACGAGAGCTGAGAGGAGGTCGGAGCGTACGAGAGCCTTGACGAACTGGATACAGAACTCTGCCAACTCAAAGATGGTGCGAATTTTCATAGACGAGAAGCTCTTTGTCGTGGACGCCGTGGTCAACACGCAATCCTAAGAGATACACCTCTGACCTGCTCGTGAGCTTGGTAAACCCTGAGATCAAGTTCAACTCTATGTTCAAGAACCCTGCGAAAGTCGTTGTCCTCGGCATCGTAGCTAGCGACGGCAATAAAGTGTCCGATGATCTTCACCCCCGAGAGCGAGGTTAACACCGTGGTGTACTAGAACGTACTTAAAAAGCATTTCTTGCCTTGAGTAAGGAAGAATTGCCCCCATGGCTGATGTGTCTTCCAGCAAGACGGCGCCTCCTCCCATACAGCCAAGTCAATGCAGGTATTTTTGACTTCGTAGGGAATTGAGTTCTGGCCACCTTTCATGTGACCTCCCTCCTCGCCCTACTTGAACCCCCTGGACTACGCCATCTGGTCGCGAGTGGACAGGGTGATCAATGCCGAGAGGCACAGCAACATGGACAGTCTTATGATGGCTATCAAGAAGAGGGTATCCAGAAAACAACCCTGGTACGAAAAAAGCCCCGCTTTCTTTTGAAGTGAAATTTGAGAGTTCTATTCATTTATTTAAAAACGACATATTTAAGTAAACTAAACGATATTGTGCTCAGCTAAATTTGAACTATCATCTGCATGTGCGAACGTGCGTTGCAAGAACCCCTGAAATAGGTTATGTGAGGTTAAGGTTAATTAAGTTAGAATTAGTTTGATGAACTTAGGTAAGCTTATGTTAGATTGGGTCAGGTGAGGTTGGGCTAGATATGGCTAACTTGGGTTAGATCAATTCAGGTTAGGTGAGGTTAGTTTACTGTAGGTTAGCGAGGTTAGGCTATATGCATGGGAGCCCAATTTTTCCATTTTAGACTTGTTCTAAGTCGAAAAAAAATGGATATTTCGGGTGAGGCCAATTTAGGAAGCAAAGAGGCCTGTGCGAGGCCTGGTTTTCTCGAAATCGTAGTTATAAAAATCGTTCAGGTCAAGATAGCTGAGGTGAGGTTAAGTGAAGTTAAGTTAGATTAGAAGGAGCTAGGTAATGTTTTGTCAGAATAGGTTGGGTTTAGTTAGATGTCGTTAAATTAGGCAACGCTCTTATAGAAAAACCTATACTCGGTTAGGCTTGGTTCATTAGGTTGAATATAGTACAGTATAATTTAACTTATTTTAATGTAACTTGCTTCAAAATAACTGAGTATGGTCAATAAATGCACATTAAGAGATGGGCGGGGATTTTTTCCGGGCATCTTTTTTCCTTCGGGGCATTATTCCTATGTGGGATTTTTTCCTATACCCCAAGAAAAGTTGAGGTGCATACACGACGCCTTCATAAAGCGCGACGCCAGCTGCTTCCACGACCGGCTCGAAACAGGGCCATATTTGTCTTATATTTTGTAAAATATATAATTTGGCTATCATTCTGTGAAAACTTCAGTGTAATATCTAACAAAATGGATGATTTATTCAACTTTTTGCCAAAAAGTGAGAACTTTTGGACAACCGTTTATAAATAAATATTTCCGTGCGCATTTAACTTTCCTAGATTTTCATTCTGGTATTGAAAACGCTTTTCACTGCTTTTCATTATCATTCCCGACTTGTTTCCATGCGCGTTGATTGTGTTGGAGCACCCTCATGCTTGGGTACCGTACCACGTTTCTCTTGGTATAGATTAGATAGGCAACAGTGGACGAACCAACCGACCCATTCCCATAGAGGCTAGCTACTTGATGGCTCTTCCTATCCCTCCCTGAGAACCAGGGTTGCGGAGTCGGATGGTCCAAGGTCAGACTCCAACTCCGACTCCTGGTCCTCCAGATTTTCCGACTCCGACTCCTGGCCCTCAAGATACTCCGACTCCCGACTCCGACTCCTTGGTCCAACAAATAGATATTTGATGTCAACATTAAACATGTCCAAATAATTTTAGCTAGTATAAACATATCAAGTTAAAGATGCTAGGTGTATTGTACATATAGCTATAATATTTTGCATCATTTGGGAGATTAAATTGAGG
>LQNS02004958.1:104287-117301 GCA_001587735.2 Parhyale hawaiensis | reverse complement strand
GAAGCCCAGACCGGGGAGCAATACTCTAACACAGGCAGCAAAAAAGCATAAAAACATCTGCGGACAACCTGACTGTCACCAAACACAGAATTCACCTTGCGCAGGAGCCCAATCTTAGTGGTAGTACGTGACACCAACCTTCTAATATGCGGCTCAAAAGTGAGCTTCTCATCAAAGATAACACCAAGAACCTCCAAGGAGCTAGACTCCTGAAGTAAAGTGTCATCAATCTCCAGTTGAGGATGCTGCGGTACAAGTGTCCGAGACCGACTGATAGTCATCGACTTGGTCTTACTGGCATTCAGCTTCATACTCCAGGCCGAGCACCATGCCCTAATGCGTGACAAATCCCTATTCAAAGACTGAGCGATAGCATCACGCAGGCGAGTAGCAGGTATCACTGCCATCAAAGTGGAATCGTCGGCATAGTTGATCAACGTGTTTTCGAATGAAGAGAACATGTCACTAGTATAGAGAACAAACAACAGCGGGCCAAGAACACTGCCCTGAGGGACGCCAGACACTACCCCGACTGAGGCGCCGTCAACAGACACTCTCTGCGTTCGCTCAGAAACAAAATCACGAATGATTGACAAAACCCTACCACCCACACCACAGGACTCCCAGCTTGTATAATAGACCCCTGTGGTTAACCCTGTCAAACGCCGCGCTAAAGTCCAACTGGACAAGGCGTGCTTCCGACCCACGACCCAGCGCAGATTGTAAAAGATGTGACACCGACAAGAGAGCGTCACAACAGCCCAAGCCAATTCTGTACGCAAACTGACCAGCAGGCAGCAACCCCGTAACCCGTAATGTTCAGGATACCTTTTCTAACCCCCTCCCTGTATGGGGTGGGCAGTGCGGCTCCCAAACAGGGCTTGCCGGTGCTGCCGAAGGTGACCGCCGTTCCATTCCCGTTCAACCAGCGACCACTCTCCGAAAGCCGCCCACCGTGCAGAGCTATGACTAAGGGCTTCCAGCGGCATCATCCGCCGGCCCCCACCGCCACGGCCCCGTCGCCGGGGGACTTAGCAGTAGAGAATAAAGCACAGGTAAAAATTGCAGTAGTAGACGGCATACAAGAAGGAAGTTGCAGAGGGATAAACTGGCGCAAAGAAGTTTAGAGCGGAAAAAGGGTGCACAATCCTTGGCCCACTATTTTGGCAGAGCATCAGTGATCCAGTGGCAAGGGAAAGACTGAGACGACTGGCTTACATGCTGCTGGAGGTTGTCTGGTCCGCGGTGCTGAACACTGCCTCCGAAGAGGCCTCTCACCATCCGGCAACCGGTGGACGCGCCCCACACGCTGACACCCAAGCGCGGGGTGTAATACTTGTTAGACAACTCCACTCTGGAAGCTTACGATGGGCCATAAGGCATAGTATTACGCTAGTGTAGGTTCACGCATCCTATGTTACGGGGAGCAGCGACCCCAGGGGGTTTCTGTCTGTCTTTCGTGCCCACTTAGCGTTCTTCGGATTTCGTACTCTTCTGATATTTCATTCTCCTGTTCTTTCTCGACTTGTTGCTCCTCTGTGGAAACGTCCGCGTACAAAGGTTCCACGCTTTTTTTAGATATACTATGTGTCCCTTCTTTCTTCCTCTTTGAAATCGCCTTTGTATTGGAAACGGAGGCTCAAACTCCTAAAGTGTAACTATGACTAAGCCGGCTGACGTGGTGGTTATTATTATTGTAAATTTTTGTTAGACCCTCAGCTGTGTTGACAAGGGCACAACAGAATATTCGGATTCGGTGTAGTACGTGTGGGCACCAAGAGCATGTCGTGTGAACCCATTTACTGTGCAGTCTGATATTGACCTGTCTCTCTGTTGCCAGGCGGGGCGGTATCCACAGCGCTGTTGCAGGCAGAAGTGAGCCAGAACTGCGGCCTCTCATTCGCTTCCTGACGAAGCACTACAGCAACCCAAGTTACAAGCCTGTGCTGCATCAAGTCATGTCCTTAGTGTTGGGTGAGTTCTTTTGGCTCCTGTGATGCCTGCATGTGCACTGTTGCCTTTCCTTAGATTTACGATAGGAAAACATAGCTACCTAAATTGTCCTCCTGTTGGGTTGCACGGAAAGTTCCTGCTGACTTTTAGTAGTCTTTCGACTTACTTTAGAATACGACTGACTCCGGAAAATAGGATTTAACTACACCTCCATTTAAAGCGCAGTTGAAGCGGTCTTGTCATGCAAGAAGGTTTGAGATCCTATAGCCAATGTTAATTCTCTAACCCTTTCAAATGGAAGATAAAAGTTTATTTTCAGCTCTTGATGCTGTTGGATTTTCATAAAGGAAAAAAATGTCTCACTAGCAAGTAGCAACCAAATCTATATAATTAAGCTCCGCATATCAGCGGCCATCGATCCTGCTTGCGGGCATTCATGACCATCGCTTTGGCATAGATTCTTCTCCCCCTTCTTTTTTATTTCTTCTTTCTTTTTTCTCTTTCGTCTTTCATTTTTTCTCCTCTCGTTTCTCCATTCGAGATGTAGGATGATTGTATTACCGTTATCGAGTATCTCCCGGCCCTACATTCAGGGCCACAGAGAAACCCTTACCCGGAAAACCAAGCAGATGACGGCGGATTCTAATCTAATCTAAATAAATATGCGCTGTTTACGGTAATGATTCTATTTCTGGATACCGTACGGAAGTGGTTCGTGAGGTTCCGAGCTGGAGATTGTAGCCTTATTAAAAAAAGCGATCACGCAGCCCATCCTTTGCAGATTATGACCAAATCAATTCATCAATCGAGAATATCCCACATCGCACAACCTCAGAATTGGCAGAAACTGCTTGAAATCCTCCACTTATCAAAATCCGCCGTTCATGAGCACCTTGTAGAGCTTGGTTCATATCATCTTAATTACCTCCGCCGAGCAGGTTATGTTTTTTCGTGTTTGTCGATCTGTCTGTCTGTTTATCTGTCACCAGATTACTCGAAAAGTTATGAACGGATCTGTACGAAATTTACAGGGTATGTTAACAGTAATAGATGATTAACTTTTGGTGAAAATCCGTTTGTTTGTTTGTTTGTTTGTTTGTTTGTTCCTCTGCCTCATTTTCTTAATGTTATAACTAACTCAAAAAGTTATGAACGAATTGTTATGAAATGTACTTTAGCTATTAGGTAGGTAGCTATATTACGAAGAGTAAATGACCAAATTTTTGCGATGATCTGTTCGCTCGTTCACTTGTCGCTGTTTTTAATTTTATGCTTGTTAGCACAATATCTCAAAAAGTTATGAATGGATCTTTATGAAATTTACAGGAGTTACTGGTAATGTTAAAAAAGACATAAGTGATTAAATTTTTGTAATGATCGGTTGATCTGTTTGTAAGTCTGACTAATGTTTGTCAGAAAGTTTGTTAGCATAACTCAAATTATGAACAGATCTTCAAAAAAATTAGTAAAGCTGTTAGCACTGTTAAAAGGCACGACCTATGTGCGTCAACTACGACACGGAACTAACCAGTCGTCAGTGCCCACTATTCGCTGTTGAGCAAGTACAACACTTTTACCTGTCAGCTCCCTCTCGGGATGTTCTCATCGGATGGGCTGCGGCTTTCCATGGCCCACTGCACCGATTTCTTCTTTCCCATCAAATTCTACCTTTCATTTTAAACAATAATGACTTACTTTTGAATTAAGATATAGCTAAATAACAACTCATGTCTTTATTAGCTGCTTCTATCATCAAATTTACTTTAGTAGAAGACCCCACTACCCCATAACGTTGTGGTTCTGGTTTTCTAATTGAGTTAATCCTTCATCTTAGATCGCTATTTGATTGTTTTAGATTCGGAAATAGCGTGACAATACCAATATAATAATAGCAATAATAAAAGGCACAAATGATTAGATTTTGGTGTTGATACAAAAAACACAGTCTCAGTACCAATTTGAATTTTTCGTTACCCTTGCCTTGCTTGGCGGAGTAATGCGCTCTCAGAGTGCTTTAGTTTTCCATACTGTTTAGCAAGGGGGTACACTGGAAGGCACTGATACTAGTGTCTTTCAAACTTTTATCGTTATGCGGAAGTTCCACAGATTCCGCTTCTATTAAGTAGTAACCGAAACTTTAATTTTTCCTTCAGATTTCTATGCCAGCGAAGTTACTCCGGGGTCACCATTTCAGGAACACATCACTCAGCTGCACGAAATGGTAAGCTGCACTTCCTGGTCATATGTTTGTTACCTCCTACATCCTATTCCTATGCCAGTACATACCGTCACCGCGTGCATCATGTAGAAGTAGAGCAAGCAACTTTGTTGCTAGTTATCTCCGCCAAGAAGTTTTTTTTTTTTCGGAGCTTGTCTGTCACCAAAATAACTACAAAATTATGGACGCATCTTAATGAAATTTACAAAGATTTTTAGTTATGTATATTATGAGGAAGATGAAGCTGCGGCTGCCACATGGTAAGCGAAGTTATCGAGTTAGTTCCATTCTTGTAACGCCGACGAAAGTCATACGTGGCCATCCGACTTGAAGGTGGATGACGCTCCTCAAGAGTCGAAGGTCAGACAAGGTGCATTAGGTTTAAACCAAGATAGTGTTTAATAGCGTTGTCTAGGCTCAGTGCACTCAGCGTAGAGAAAACAATAGATAACCGTGGAAATTCCATAGGTTGCGCTGGTAATGATAATCAGCGGGAGCCGTGGAAGTTCTACAGTCAGTTCAAGTTCTCACTTTTTAAAATGGAGCAATCCTAACCTACGCTGTTATAACTTCTTCAGTTGAACCTAATGCAGCTCCTCAACCTAACCAACCCCATACCTAGCGCCTGTCCTAAGGGACAGTCTGCTGCCTGGGCTTCACACGAGACAAGACATTGGAACGTTTCTCCCTATCCTTCCCATTACGCTGCTGTGTTTGCTGCTTCGACTTGTCTAATACTGTATTATTGTACTCAAAAACTTCTTAAGCTCAGTGCCACGGCAGCTATTCGCTACAGCGAGGGCCACTTGCTAAGTTTAGACTCTCTTTCTGAATTTCATTTGAGTTTCACTTCGTAACTGTACATCATGCAGTGGCTCACTCTGGCAGAATGCCTCTGTCGGACAGGAGTATGACTCTAGGTATCGGCACGATGGCCGGCAGTCTCCCATCCAGGAGGGTGTACCGAGTCACCACACTCAACGTGAACAAAGGTAATCTAGAGAGTTTCTTTTTTTTTGACGCTTAATCAAGGTGTGAAGTCCTGCTCTTGTACAGTTAGTATAGGTTTAAGCTCAGGACTTGATCAATTCAAAGTCTTAAGCTTCCATAGTATAAGTAAGGGACTTAGCAAAATTCCCAAGTCCAGTACCGTGCAAAGTTAAGAGCTGGACGTCGAAGTTCTGGACCTGTTTTAGGCATAACACAAAACTTTGGATTTTTTTTAGATGACGTCATAGGCCGGCAGGCCTGCCCTGGTCTCCCCAGCCTCTTCACTATAATTGACTCGCAGTGATGGTGACAGCAGCTCCAGCTCCTCTGCTGCTGCCTTTGAAACTTGGCAAAGGTTTGCTAAGCCCAGAGTTGACTTAGTCCATTGAGGTCTGTGCCTTGGCACTTCAGTACTTTATTAAGTTCCTTTGAGCTTCGTCTGGGTCCAATTGTGGTCTTTGAAATTTATTAGTGAAGTGCTTATATTAGGGCGGGAATAGAAGGCCATGGTTGGCTTAGTCTCAGCTGAGGTTTGGCCTAGTGATTTTTGAGTTTCTTCTTGGTCTTCAGTGACCCCTTAATGGCTTCAAGTACGCTTGTGAATACTTTTAAGGCTTTGCGTGGCCTAGTTACATGTTCTCCAAGTGTTGTATCTTTGGTGATTGGCCTTGATTTAGTGCCCCGCCTACTTATGATGTCTTCAATACTGGATGTTATTAGAGGAGCTGGTCAGCTGTTGTGCTATACCTAGTTTTTCTGAAAATGTGCAGCGGTGTAATGTGAATTAAAATCAGAAAATAAAGAGATCATATCTCTCATAATGCTTTTTTTCTGCAACGGTAGAATCTTGTTGTTTGGGGATCCTGTATTTAATTGGAGCTGGATCCCTCCCGCATAATGCGGTGTAATTTAGTGTTAACAACTCTTCCTCTTTCTTTTGTAATTTCTCAACCTTTCTAAATCTATCCAGTTCATTGCGCGTAAAGTCTTCCTCTGTTGCAGGAGGAAAGTAAGTGGCAGGACACAGCGGCGATCATAGTACTGCGTAGGTCCGACAGAGGTGCCTAGATAAATATGCAGTTTTCCGTTAGCTTGGTGTCAGCCGCCACTGCGCTACCTTTATGAGATTATGTATGTGTGGAGGGTATCTTCCGAATCGTCATGTGCCTAGAGTGAATTGGACTATCGCTACTGGGGCTCTTGAGAAGAACAGAAGTAGTTCGCCTTCACCCTTTCCTTGATTGCTCGGCTCTTCCGTTAGCTCCCTTAGCCTGAAGACTGCCATCGAAAGGATTTAGCCCTACAATCGATTCTGTCATAATCTTTGGCGACAGTAAGTTTCCTACACGGGCTTAGGGTGGATTTATCGCCTAAATAGCGAGTCTAAAAAAAAGAAAGAAGTGAATCAAGAGGATAACTGTTCTTGCTAGATTACGCTTAGCGGCTTTGGAAGTTCTACACGAGCAATAGATTCCTACGGTTTCCTTAATTTGGAATGTTCGTTGTTGGACTTATAGGTCTTAGCCTACAAGTACGGCAACAGAGAAGTAGCCTGGCCCGTGGAGAGACCGTAGGGTTGGGGGTCAGCCGAAGTCTAGAAAATTCTATGGTCCTTTCGAAGTTGGATGATAGCTCATTTTGGATATACGACCGCAGTTAGAGGCGTATTGGGGCCTCTAACATGCTTGAAGCCCGGTTGAGGGTGGTGGCCGATCAGTCCTCTAGGCTGGAGTCTGCTTCTGTCCAGCAGAGTGTTGCCCCCCTTTCGACTACTTGGCCCGGCGAGCTTTTAGCTACAGCTACCGATGCTGTCCGACAGAGGTACTCTGTCGGAGTGAGCCACTGCAAATTTCCGGAATGTTGCATGATATTTCTGCGGTGGTGAACGTAGGCAGAGTAGCTCTGCAGTTCGTCAGAGCCCAAAGCCCATTCGTTTTGTGATTTTGCTCTAAGGAGATATTTGCTCGCAATTATAGTAGGCTACAGTGAAGAGCCGAGGGAGACCAGGGCTTATATGGACGGCAGGCCTGCCGGCCTGTGGACGTCATCTCACAAAAAAAATCCAAAGTTTTATCTTATAGGTACCTAAAACAGGTCCAGAATTTCGAATTTAAACCAAGTCCTCCTCTTACCTTTGTACGGTAGTAGACTTCGAAATTTTGCTTAGTCCCTTACTAATGCTAAAGAAGCTCGAGACTTTGAATTGATCAAGTCCTGAGCTTATACCTATACTACCTATACAAGAGTAGGACTTCACACTTTAATTGTCAAAAAAAAATTACTCTCATGAGTACCTTTGTTAACATTGAGTGTGGTGACTCGGAACACCCTGCCGGTCATCGGGCCGATGCCTTGAGTCATGGTGCTGTCCGACAGAGGTATTCTGCATACGTTCACCGCTGCAAAAATATTGCAACATTCCGGATAATTGGAATCGATGTGTCTTATAGATTAGGCCGTTATCACGCGCATAGAACACGAAGCATCTTTTCGGAGAACGTGAAGCTCTTGTGTGTTCCGATTCATACGCTGTTGTCCCGTTTATGCCACATCGTAGCAAGTCCATCCTAAGTCACCCTCCAACGTATCTAGACACTTTATCACCGGTGGATCTCACAGATGTTCTACCAGCAAAGTTTTCGCCCTTGTATATCATGATACTCCTCAGGGATCATAGGATGGGGAATAATGCATAAATTACGATATTTAAGTTTGCTCATTCTGTGTTATGGGGAGGAGCGCTCCCAGGGGACTGTGTAGGTTACCTTAGCCATTTGCTAGGGCTTTGGGACGTCTTTCTTCTGTGCCCACCTTGCTTCCTTCCGCTTTCGTTATAGTTTCATACTTCTACTGATCTAACTTACGCCTGTTCTTCCTCTTCTTTCCCAACTTGGCTCTTCCCATGCGCGTTGATCGTGTGTGCGAACACCTTCGTGCCTGGGTTCTCCGCTTCTGTCGACATACTATATGTCCCTTCCTTTTCCTCTCTTAGAAGAGCTTAGTACTTATATAGGGAAGCTTAAACTTTCTTATGCTACCGTACTACTATATCATGATAGAGATATAAAGACAGCAGTTGAGAAAATACGGCGATATTAAAACTGTTTTCGCCTCTCCTGAAAAATGTCAATTTTTGAGTTATGACACTTGTCGCAAACGAGCGATAGGCTATATGGTAACACTCTAGGGTGTAGACAAGTAAGTGGCTAACGTCTACACAAGTAACTATAGCTCGTTATTACCTAGCACTAGCTGAAGTACTATGCCACGGTAGTGACCCAAAATTAAAGGAACAGAACGCAACACGAATTTTTCAATATTTTGTTGAAATGTAGCTATTGCATGTACATTTATAAAATTTTCACAAAAATACAATTGGAACTTGTATCTAATAACACACTTGTAAGTAACTATTTAACTTGAAAAAAAATGCACATTTTACCCTGACCAAAAGTTGAGGAACTTGTCAGAAATTTTCATAAGATCTGTTTTACAATTCTGCTTGTCCCTCCGTTAGTTAGCTAATGACTTCATTAGTTAGTATGACCGTGACACGCTCTTCAGTATTAGGGGAAAATTAGGGTATCCTTAATTAAGGGATCCTTGATGCGATCTGGGAAGGTTTCAATAGGAGAAGGAGTCAAGTTCAAATTTAAGTTGCTACTGCTCGCAGGTCTTAGGTAGAAGCAAGGTGCTTCTAATGGGAGGAGCAAGCCCAAGCACTCTCTGGGCGAGTAAACACATCATGGCTTTGTGTCGCATGATCGAAGCTTAAGAAAGATACAGACAGGCAGTTCTTCAGTATTTTTGCAAGAAAATCGTGTCCGAAGATTTATATCTCACCCTGTTACTTTCATCATAAGATGGTATGCAGGATACAAGTTACCTTTACATTAATACTTCCATCTGCTCGGAACTTCGTTGATGGTTAAGGGCTATAAAAATTTGAGCTCAGGACTCCTTCCTATACAGGCTGCGGAAGTCAATGCCGCTCTCTGATTGGATAAGCCACTCAGCCAGTTGAAGGGGAAAGTTTACTCGGAACCAAGGAGCTTCTATAGAGAAGGAGGGAGCCAGTAGCCTAGCCCGTTGAAGCTCAAGAGTGAGAATACCGACAGTCGGTCAACAGGGTACGTGGTTAGCGTACAGTCATTTCTCAGAGAAATGGCTGCAGCCAGTCACTTAAGCACCAATCGCATATCAGCAACTCGGTTCGTCTGCTGCTCCCCGTGAAACTCCGTGCTCCCCCGTCTTTTCCACCAATCAGCGTCTCAGCCATAAGAGATCTGGTTGACTCGCTGGCAAGTCTGTAACTGGGCCACAAAGCTCCCTCCTTCTCTATTGAAGCTCCTTGCTCGGAACGCTCCCGTAGGGTAAATAGAGAGGGTGCGCTCCCCCTATTAAAAGCTCCTTGGGTAGAAGATTCCGTGCTTTACTTTGAGCGTTTTTAACCCTTCGTATGGTTGAAACGGGTCTGAGGCCATCATAATTGAGAAACAATGCTTCTGTTCTGTAGAATTTCCACTGGTTTCCTCAGTGGGATATCCTTGAAGAACATTAATTTTCTATTCTGTGGAATTGCCACTGGTTTCAGCGAGTCATTTATTATGCCTCTATGTGATGAGCGTTAATAAAAATTCTCTGTTCAGTGAACTTTCCTTTACTTTGCATGACTTTATTCCATCTTCGAAGAACAAGCTAGCTAAATAATTTTTTCAAAAGTTTCTGGGGTTCCCCTGCCATTCTGAAGACACCATGAACGACGGTGATCCCTCGTTAAATCAACGCACTTGGTAGCAGCAAGACGGGAAAGAATAGAAGGAACAAATAAAAGTAAAGTCAGTAGGAGTCAGAAATCGGAAGGAAGCAAAGTGGGCCCGAAGGCCTGGCTAATGGCTGTGGTACGGTACCTAGAGAGAAAGAGAGAGTCCTCTTGGAGTGCTGGGCCCCAGAACATAGGATGGGCGCACCTATACTAACCTAACTTAATTGTCTGTGGCCCATGCTATGCCCCCTGATGGGATAGCTGGGAAAAGAGCGTGTATCGGTATCAGTGGCTTGTCACCGCATATTTTGTTTTCCTAACCCTTGCCTCAGGCATCAGCGAGTGCCTTAATCTATTACAAAGACTGTCCCCTACCTGGACGGACAATCCTGCAGATTCTCCTACCAATGCTTGTGAAAGTTGTTTTGCGTTAAACCTCCGTCGCGAATGCATGGTGTGATAATCTTTGCTGATGCAGCTCAGCGATCTGACCGCCTTCAAAGTAGAATAGTTTGCTGGCTTTAGGTACAGTGACGCTTGTTTGCCGGGAGTGATAACTCTGACTGAGGTGAAATCTATGAGGTTTCCTCCATGTAGACATTTGTGTTATGTATCAGGATTTAAATTTCTAATCAGCTTGTAAGCAGTTCAGTTAGCTACATAAAATGATTTTCTAATTAGATTAGACGGAAATTGTTGGCCTTTTTCATCCTTGATCTTTATTAGTGGTTAGAAAAGTTGTGAAGTTTATCCATGCAAAGTAATATATATATTTTTTAATTGGTTCTAAGTTATGGTCAGGAGTATATTATCAGAGACTTGGCATAAGTTGTGCCCAAGTGTTTCCTTTATCAAATTCAATCATGTTCCTTGTATGTGCGGCTCAGAAGGAATGATAATGAGTTCAGCGACTGTGCAAAGAGCTCGACTGTTCATTACTGGAAGGGTGGGTGGCTCTTCAATACGCTACCAGTTGCCGCATGTTCTACAGCGATACTGGACTGTACTGCCTCGATAGCTCGCCAAGCGGAAACTAGAGCAGACGAGCTCTATAGAGCTACATATTTAGGATATTTAAGAACTTGTCTTGAAATCATTTCACAACTTTTTTTTACTCATTTTTCTAAAGTTTATTCCTACTTTGCAGGTCAAGCACGACAATCAACTGTTGCTGGGTCTCCTGGAACTAGAGGGCGCCCTCAACCTGCTGGAGCCTGTCGGTCCGTCGTCTTCCAATGTGCGCCAATAATAAACATTGTCAGTATCGCATCCTGCTCTTTTATTCGCGTACTCCCTCCTTGCATTAACTGTCACCGGGCAGTTACAAAGAAGCCTCACTTTGTCTGGCGGACGGGTTTACTGCCAAAAGTCTAAAGTTAATTTTCAACTCGTTTAGGTCTTTTCTTTCCAAGGGTCCCTAGTGCCTTTTCCGAGGACGGAAAACTTGCCGCAAAGATTTTGGCGAGAAGTGCCACACGATGAAATGAGGGGTCCCTAGTGCCTTTTCCGCAGATGTTGCAGCTGTTCCTGCTGACGAGGTTAGTTTTGTAAAGTTAGGTAGGATCTCTAAATTTCCTTTTCTGTCCCGCGAGGTTTGCCGCCAATCTAGGTGACCGACTTTTTCTGCGGGGTTCTTACCTTCGCCTTTGCCGATGGCCACGGATGGGACCTTCCGGTCGGGCGCTTCTTTCTACTGTCTTCTTTTTTCGTCCCTCATCTCTTGCCGATTGAGCACAACGTTGTGGTTAGAGCTGTGAGCCGAGGAAATCATCTTGGATCACTACTGATCGTCTGAAATTTGGAAATAGAGTGACAATACCAATATAATAAAAATGTCTTTTCTTTTATAATTTCAATACCAGTTAGTTACTTGGGGATTACTAGACGTCCCTACCCACAACTGCCCTCAGAGGCATATTGTGGCGGGCCCTTTCCCTGCCACAATATGTTTGGGCATCACGCACCCAAGGGTAGCGAGTGCCTTCTCCGCANCAATATAATATCTTTTCTTTTTACAATTTGCATACAGTTAGTTACTTTGGGTTTACTAGATGTCCCTACCCACAACTGCCCTCAGGGGCATATTGTGGCGGGCCCTTTCCCTGCCACAATATGTTTGGGCATCACGCACCCAAGGGTAGCGAGTGCCTTCTCCGCAGGGGATATAACATCTGGCCGCAGTTCCTGCTGAGAAGGTTAGTTTTGTAGAGTTAGGTAGGTTCTGTATATTTCCCCTTCTGTTCCGCGAGGTGGGCCGCCGAATGATGGTAAGCGACCCATCCCATGGGACTCCTATCTGCTCCCGTGTCGGGGGCCACGGAAGGGACCCCCCGCACCAGTGTTGGATTTCTTCTGTCTTCTTCTCTTTTTGTTCTTCGTCTCTTTCCATGCGCCGCATGGCTGAGCGATTACGTTCGGCCGAGCCGGGTAGGGGGCCTCCGGGCCCAATTTCAGTGTCCCGCCAATGTATGGTGTGGTCTATGCCGATACTTATTTCCACCACTTCATCTTTATTTCTATACAGAGCAGTTTAAACCTCCGTCTCCACAACAACGGCGACCTAACAGAGGAAATAGCATGGGACATATAGTGACTATAGAAATATGGGGAACCCATGCACGAAGGTGTTCCCACACAGGATCAACGCGCATTGGAACAGCAAGGCAGGAAAGAAGAGGAAGATCAGAATTAATCATGAGCAAGAAGTAGTATGAAAATGGAAGGAAGCAAGTTGGGCACGAAAGACAGACGTCCCGAAGGCCTAGCTAATGGCTAAGGTAACCTACACAAGTCCAGTATTGTGGCTCCAGCGTCTTCAAATATCGCCTGCCTTGTATAAACTTGTTTTTTAGCCATAGAAATCTTCATATGTGGCATCATATCTCGAGCAGCCAATTTCCTCGTAGAGGCTCAATCCGGAGTCTTACCAGAAGCCAATAACGAGGCCACTTTCATCTTTTTTTCACCGGTTAGACCGCTTTTCTTGCCCATGTTGACTAGAGAGTGATGTTACATAATCTGGCGCACTGGCGGATCTAGACCCTTCTCGTGGGGGGGGCATTCGCCTCGGTGACAGGCCCCCTCCCCA
>LQNS02004958.1:74054-90392 GCA_001587735.2 Parhyale hawaiensis | reverse complement strand
AAGCGGAAGAAAAACGGGCGAGTACAGTCGGGGGGAAAAGTGTCAGCCATGGTTGTGACGAGTGGTACAGTTGTAGTCATTATAATTGGGCGGGAAGAAAAAGGACATGTACAGTCATGTCCCCATGACTTTCTTCCCCCATGACTGTACATGTACACATGTACACATAGTGTGACGAAAAACATGTAGAACCCATGCACGAGGGTGTTCCCACACAGGATCAACGCGCATGGGAACAGCAAGTCGGGAAAGAAGACGAAGAACAGACGGAAGAAAGATCAATAGGAGTAAACGACGGAAAGGAAGCAAAGGGGCCATGAAAGACAGACGTCCCGAAGGCCTAGCTAATGGCTAAAGTAACTTACAAAAAACCCTGTTATCGCTACTCCTGATAAAATATGATGGGCGAACTACCCTAAAATAACCTAACCTTACCTACCCATTTTTTCCCATAGGAAAACAATGTAAACTTCGAAGTCAAATATCTCAAAAACGAAGCATTTGCGACAAAAAAAAATGGTTTTCATGAAAAATGTCTTAGAATGTTTCAGTCTACCAAAATGTGTGAATATGTTTACTAAATCCATTAGCGACCTAAACGGGACTAATACCATTTTTCCCCACAGAAAAACTACGGGAACTTAATGCTCTATGTTTCAAAAGTGAAGCGTTTGCCCAACAAATGTTATTGTTTAAAAACTTCGTAAAATGGCATTTTTACGATTGAACTAGATAAGGTGCCAAAATACCGAAAACCTCTGCCGGACCTAAGGTAAAACAATAGCTACCGACTTATGTTCTTAAGTGAGCATCAGGTTGTAGTTAGCGTAAACCCAGCAATGGTCGGCCATGACGTAATGATCGGCACTCCATAATTGAGATCTTAAGGCGTGTGTTATCACATCTTATTGTGAAGGGGTGAAGGGCCCAAATGCTCAATGGCTCCCCAGCCAGTCTACAATCAAAACTCAGCTAAATTATCTTTATATATGTTGCGCGCGTTTGGTGGATTTGCGGGATCGATCGCGCTGCGCGTTTGGTGGATGTTGTAGGTATTAGGCCGCAATTTCGGGTAAGTTGGACTATATTCAAGTTTAATGTCGGGTAGGTTAGGGGAGGCAAGGACTGTTTTTTTTATTTGTTTTCCATTTTAAAATTTGAACGATCCACCAAACGCGCACAACATATATAAAGAACTGAACTGCCCATGGCAGTTTATGCCGAAAAAAAAAAAATCAAGAGAAGCCTAGAAGCAATACTAGACTAGGCCTACTGCAAAGTAGATAAGTGCTCATATCAAGTGCATAATAAGCTACAATTCTTCTCCAAGGCAAAATTGAGAATTTCTCCACATGAATTTCTGCAAGCAGGAGCAGCACAGGTGACAGTGCTTG
The DNA here is from genome assembly GCA_001587735.2 of Parhyale hawaiensis. Classification (NCBI taxonomy): domain Eukaryota; kingdom Metazoa; phylum Arthropoda; class Malacostraca; order Amphipoda; family Hyalidae; genus Parhyale; species Parhyale hawaiensis. The sequence goes on along the minus strand of LQNS02004958.1, from coordinate 88,998 downwards.
GTAGCTAGCAATGAGTTTTTAAAAACTACTTGTTTACTTGCTTACCCTGTGGCACATCTCCAATATAGGCAGTAATTAATGCCCATTTTTAAAATAAGAATGGAGCAAAACAAAGCTAACAAAAATAACCTTGGCCTATCCAAAACACGGTCATAGTGCATAAACTGCACTTCTGGATTTTCGACATTCCCGACAATAGTGGGGGATAAATTAGTGTGTAATAATGTTAATAATCATATTTCAGATGGGGGATATCCATTTGTGATGTTTTCAACAATGTATTCACTGCAATAAATATGTAAGGTGATTAAAATCATTTCTCCGACGGGCGATGTACGTCCGCCATCTTCCGCTTTCCTGCATAACGACGTAAACAAGAACAATCACGCTCGTAGGCCGTTTCATGATACGGTGCTTTGCCATGGCGTGTAGCGGTTGCAGTGAACACCGTTGGTTAATAATTCAAAAAATATACGAAAATAGTGATGCCGCTGACGATATTTTCATCCGTCACGAAGGGTTGCCAAGTGTAGTGAAGTGCACATCCTGTGGCCAGGACGCAATGAAAACCTATAGGGAGAATACGAAGCATTATGATTTGGGGGGGGGGTGTTGAAAGGAAAGATATAAGTGTGATTATATTAATTAACTTAACCTACTACAACGTGGCTCTTACTTATAAGGTTAGGTAGGCAAGGACTGGTTCTGCTAATATCCTACAAGAAATCTATATATACTAGTCTAGTGCAGATAAAGCTGTTGCTGTATGGGTATTAGCTGAACCAGTCCTTGCCTACCTAACCTTATGGGTAACAGCCCCGTTGTAGCTCAAAAATTATTTCCCCCACCCAAAATGTTCGCTTTAGTATTCCAAAATACTAATTCAATTGCAAAATTTCATGGAAATGTCAAAAATCCAGAAGTGCAGTTTTTGCACTATGACCCAAAACACGCTATCAATGGTCCCAATTGGGTTGGCTAGCTAAGTCATATGAACGAATTCAGGTTCAGCAACATACTTTTAAATTAGTTAGTAGTAGCAAGATTGCTCTGCAGGTGAGCAGCTCTATATAGGCCTAGCCCTTAGTGTGCAATCTCATGAGGTATCTCAAGACTCAATCGAGCAAGTAGGTAGCACTAATTTAGGCCGATATCTGGTAATAACTTCATACCAGCTAGCATATCATTGTTAAAATCACTGATGACAAATAGAAACCTCTGTAACAGATATTAAACTTACGGCATTGTTTTTGGCTCTCGTGAAGTTGGCAGTTGTCTCTGTCGATGGCATTCAGCCATTGCAGCTTAACATTACTATCGCAAGCAAAAAAATGGACTTTCGATCCAATTCTGTAATAACCACAGGAGTTGGGCACATTATGAGTTTTCTCCATCGTATAAAACTTATTTTCAAACACCAAATTTATACAGTATAAGAGAATACAAGAGGATTTGCTAGGACCTGGCCACAACCATACTTCGAACTAGGCGCACGCGCAGTCAAAATAATACCCCTATTGTGTGACGTCACAGATGGCTGCGAGAGGCCTTGTTGTTGAGGTGGCGTTGCCGCAGCTCATTGGTGTCTGAAGCAGCAGTTCAAGGTCGGCAGCCAGCTTCAACACAGCCACACGGGCTGCTGAACACAGGCAAATATGTTACACGAAACCCAGCTATCGCTCCCTCTTGTCCTTTATAACTTCATGCTTTCATCATAAGATGGTATGCAGAATACAAGTTTCCTTTAAATTCTTCCATCCGCTCGGAATTTCGTCGATGGTTAAGGGCTATGAAAATTTTAGCTCAGCAATCCTTCCTTTACAGGCTGCGTGAGGCAATGCCGCTCTCCGATTGGATATGCAACTCAGCCAGTTGAAGGGGAAAGTTTACTCGAAACGCCCTCGTAGGTTAAAAAGAGAGGGTGCGCTCTCCTATTAGAACCTCGTTAATTAAGCCGATATTTTCTGACAAAAATACTTCCTTAGCCTGCGCTTCCGACTTCGGCTTCGCCGCTTGAAGTTACTCCTTTCCTATGGAGATCGGTATCGTTTTATAACAGTGTAGATTGAATAAACTTCATGTTTTTTCTAAAAAATAACTAGTTAAAATTGGCTCCTCCGTATACAGTTCACTTTGCTGTCGATTTGGGCCTCTTTTCGAAGTTGGTTCTTCTCTGTAGCTTCTGTTACTGCGGATATTTCACTTTTTACTGTACATTATTCATTGTTTCCAGCTGCCATTCCCGTCCTTCATTGTAACTATTCTTTCTTCTGCTTAGCCACTGCACTCCTATTTCAGTTCTTTACCCATTTTTCTGTCTGACGGGATGTAGAGGTCGTTCTTGAGAGACCTGTCTGTGCTTCAAAAGTTTTTGTATTTTGTTGCACTACCCTTTACTTTCGGCTAAGGAACTAATTTTTGTATTCACTGCCTAACGGACGGCATAGCAGCTTTGATGCAGTGAAACCGGGGCCCGCATGTTTTTCAAAGAATCATAGGCATACGATCAGCCGAGAAGCTAAATTTTTATATTAACGAAGTCGGTCACACGAGCTAGAACGGTGAACTATATCGTCGCCAATTCTCCGCCATCGTTCCATGGCGGCCCGGGCCACTAAATGCCTGATATTTTATTGAAGGGCTCTGAAGCCTCCCAACACAGTGAGACGGACGTGAGGGCATGAGCCTTAGAGTGCTAACAGATCCGTTATTGCAATCCAATCTGTTATAGGCTCAGCTACAGGGCATTTTTTAAGGGAATTCAGACGGTCGAGTAATTCATGCGTGTGCGGCAGATAAATTGACTTTTTTCTTTGCTCTTCTACATTTTTTTGTATTATTACTGTGTTTTTATGAGGAAAACCTGTTACCGCTGACCTATAACCTATCGTATCACTGCCCCAACATATGCGGCGTGTGTGTGCCCAGTGTGAGCTCAACGATGTTCGAGTTTTGCCTGTTTGAGAGCGGATTGTAAATGCGGTTAGTTGCCTTTCCGACCAATGCAGTGGAACCGGGGCTCCATGCTCTTTCTTCATCAACACTTGAACTGGTATCCCCTACACTGACCGCACCCGACTCACGTATGCCCCAACTCAACCCACACATTGACAGAAGTTGTCAGGTTCGCCACGCAACATTTCGTTCGGTCTGCTCTACGCATCACACTCGGTGCCTGCGAGTGGCCACAGTGACGAGGATACAAAACAAAAGGGAGAGGAATATATTTACTCGGACCATATGCTACACGAGATAAAGTTAAAACTTGAGATAGAGGAGACGGTAATTCGGGCCGATCCACAACACGGCGCTGCAAGAGAGGAACAGACCGTGTAGTAGGCGTGCCAGGAAAGTGAGGGGAAGCCGAGCTTGGAGCAGAAACGCGCAAGGGAACAGCAAGTCAGAAAAGAAGAAAACAGCACGACAAAGACCATCAGTAGAAGCAGATGAAAGACAGTAAGTCAGTGGGCACGAAAGAAAGACGTCCCGTAGGCCGAGCTAAGTTAAAGGTATAAGCTGTCGAATCGCCCTGGATGCGCGACTCCCCTTAACGTAGAAAGGACGACTCCAACCTTAAACTATGGACTATGTCCCACCTATGCTTCCCGAAGGACACAAAATGCACATTGTCGTAAATGCTCAGTAATATTGTACAACACTGTACTATTAAAAAGTTATATGAACAACATCGCAAAACTGCAGCACACATTTAACTTACAAGATATGTCAGTCAGATATGCATTACTAATAAGATATGTCAGTCAGATACGCATTACTAATAAGATATATATGTCGTTCAGATATGCATGGTTTTTGATAGTGTAAAGCATTACTAATAAGATATGTCAGTCAAATATGCATAGTTTCTAGAAGTGAATGTATGAAAAAAAAAGCACAAGTTGTTCACCAACTTTTTGCTTGTAGCATTCGAACGCCAAATCACTTCGAGGATCTGCTGAAGAAACGGCTAATGGCACGCACATCTATGACGTACACAATTACTGTTTTACATTCATATATAAGTAAACATATATTTAATCATATATACATATACTTAATAACACGACACACGCTATATGCTAGGCGAAAATTCGTCCTAAGAATTAACTGACGCATAGGTTATTCAAGTACGCAACGTGTAGAATAGACCGTCCCTAAAATGCCAGCTAAAGACGTATATGTACTATTATGTACGAGAGACATGTCGCAAGCACTGGCATTAGCAACTGTCTCATATATGTAACATGGGCCTAGCAATAAAGTAAGGAAAAACTATAATGGTTTGTTCGTGAGGAACTGATACTCAAAGCTTTCGACCGTGCCCAGTGTAGATCACGCAGCAGGTGCAGGGTACACGACAGAGCAGAATAGTGGCCACGAGCGCGAATAATTAAGTGCAGTTGATTCCACTCATTTGCTGTTATGTTTGATACAGAAAAACTGATCTGCAATATTGAAATGCAAAACTACTAGTGAGCGGCACCCGCGTGTAGCCCGCTCAGTTTGAGACGGAAGTTTGGGCTCCGAATGGAAGGACGGTTTCGATTGGCTAGTCAGAGTCGACTTAAGTGAAGTCCACTCGACTTGACTTCTCCGACACCGCAGACAACCGCAGGAGCTGGAAGCAACCTGATAATTATGTTGCGACAACTGAAAACTCCATTTTACGAGGTAATAATGAATTCCTGGACGTCTCACTGGTAACCAGTTACGGGTCAACCCCTGTAACTCGACTCCACGAGTCTAAGCCAGCTAGAAGTTCAGAACAACTGAAGCTCTGGATACTTTATTCCGCCAGCTTGTGCATGGTACGCGTCCTTAAGCCCGTTGCACTCGAGAATCGAAACATGAAAACGTTTCATGTTCTTGGAACAAAAGTTTCTGTGGCTGTGACTTCAACTAAACATGTTGGATCATCGCTTAACAATATACGCAATTGCGAATTAAAACTCGTTTCAAATTAAGAGAGATATTTTAAACTGTACAATTGGAACCTGTCGTGGGGAAATGACTAACGCAGTTACTCAGATTTTTAGCAATTTTTCCGCTACGCATGAAGTACTGGGCCAGCCGAAGCCGTCGCCATGGAACGTAATCGGACGAGTAAGGAGAAACGTTCCCGCGTTTCGACTCTCATGAGCAGCGGCCTTTAATCATGTAAAGAAGACTTAAGCAATATATCATGCAACACACGCATAGACGTTGCGTACACAAACACAAGAATTCGAAGTCAAGCTCATTCGTCACGGCAAATTCAGCACTAAAACGTTCTGCCCACCCAACGCTCGCTTACGGACCGCCTTGCATTCGTGTATATTGGGACGATGTAGTTAAGCCGTGAACTTCGTCAAATAATCTGATAAACACTTTACATCTAATGGATATACAACATTTGTACAAATAATATTTGGAACGTTTACTATAAATTACCATCATAAAAAAAGAACTATCATTGCATCCTCTCATTTACTGGCTGCTTTCATTGCACATTCTAGGCTCATCTTTCTTCTCATACAACTAGCACACCAGTGCAAGTATTATCCCGCGTACACTCCACGGCTGAACACAGTATGTAACTATGATCGTTGTAAACGTTGTAGACAGTGCGCCACAAATAGTAATTTACCTAAATTTATTCGTAGTTATATGGAGTAATTTAAGCCTCTTTTTTTCGCCTATAACGGCGATCTCACAAAGGAACAAAGGGACATATAATGTGTTAATAGAAACGTGGAACCCTTCCACGAGGATGTTCCCGCACAAGATCAATGCGCATGGGAATAGTAAATCTTAAAGAAGAGGAAGATTCATGGATAGGACAGCATCAGCATAAACTTGGAAAGAACCAGGCTGGGTATAAATGAAAAAAGTTTCAAAGCCCTGGCTAACTTAACCTATAGGATCATCTGGGGTCGCTGCTCCCTATAATATACGATGAGTGAATCAGAGTAGCTCAAACCTGTGGCGCATCCTTGCCCCCGGAGGGGAAATTTATTCATAAAATAGATTGCCCTCATTGGAAACCCTTGCAGATACGCCCCAGAATTTCCCAGTTATGGAAACCTAACAATTTCATATGGCGCACCATCAACTCTATCTCGGTTGCTATAATAAGTGGTAATACATGTCTTAGATCCCTTTAATCAGAGACTGCAAAGACCATCTAAACTTGTTTTTATTAGCAAATATCAAAATAACAATAAAACACAAAAGCCTGCAGACGAGAATTTTGCTGCTCCACGCACCGCCGAGATATTGCACGCCGCAGACTCCTTTGGAGGCGGTTGAAGACATCCGCCCGAGGAATAAGACTGCCGCTGTCCAAGCCGAGTCGTAGCTACAGTATAAAAGAAAGAATTCTGACGCCTGGTGCATACTAAAGTACAAATCGCCCATTCCCTCAACGTTTCACGTTTGGCGGCACAACTTACGGCGTTTGAACGTCACGCTAAAACTATGCGGTACTTGAACTTTGAACTTACTAAGACATGGAAGATATATTCAAAGCTTGGCCATTACCACATGCAATAACGTACAAACTGCAAGAAGCAACTCTTATATTAGATATTCTTCATAGTGGTAGAGCCGCGTGCGAGCTGAAGCCCTCTTCTCGGCAACGTAATCGCATGTGAAATTGTGTGGAGGAGAAATTTTTGCGTTAGAGTGCATCCGCCCTAACAGATGGAACACATCACTGAAGTGGACTCAGAATGAGTGGATAGGTAACGATTGAAAAGGCGGTCGTAAGAGATGTTTAAGATGGTGCTTCTCAACTGATTGTAAGAGCAGCAAATCTTAATTTTCCCTGTAACGAAAGTACGGTTTGAATGATTTATCTCACAATATATGTTAAAACTCAATTTTGAATAAAAATTGCAAACATTATTTCTAAACAAGGCTTCACAATTACAATGACAGCGGCTTGACGCAGCAAATGTACCATAAGGAAACAACAAAGAAATAGGAAGTGTACGTCTGCCCGCCGCCCTGTACAAGAGATCATACGAAATCCATAAAAACTAAGTCCCTTGCTTCTTCGGAGGCTACCTAACTGAAAAGTATAGCAAGGAAAAAGCCTATATCTTAATTTTGCTGTACACAGAAGATTGTGGTCGGTCGCCATGATTTTTCTGGCAAAGCAGTGGAAGTTCTGTCGTGAGAAGCGAAGTTCGACGATATTCTGGCATCGTCGGTGCCTTCCGAGGTCATGCAAGATGGAAAAGACACGCGTTCCATACTGTAAGACACAACGCATTCCCTCAGTGCGAAGGAGCAATAATTTTCGTCCGAAGGAATATTAGCGCCGCACAACATCATGCCTTTCCTGTGCGCCTAGATACACTTTCCAGTATCTGCAGTAAATGATTAAGCATCGTCCGGTGAAGTGTACAGAGAGTTGCGCCGGTGAGATCTCGACAGAAGTCCGTACGAGTGTCCTGCTAAGAAAAGTCTTTCTAAAGAAGCAACACAGTTGAACAAGTATGAATTCTGCAGGTACGCATGCGAAAGTAGCCAAAGTCACTATGCCAAAAAAGACCGCTGCAGATCTGTGCAGTGTGCACGTGATCCTAGTTTTATTTCACTCTTGGTTCACAGACTCGTACGGCCAACTGCAACAATTGCTGCAGTGAATCGTTAAGCTTTATTGGGTGCCAATAAGCTCTCTGATTCATTCGAAAACGTAGACATTAGCACTAAAACCTTTTATTAACAAATAAAACACATTAATATACAAAATCATTGTTCAAGCTGCTTAAGTTCCTGGCCAGGGTACCACTTCCGCCGTAATTATCTTGCTGAGGACGTTCTTTCGAGTACATAACATCTGCCACACAGTTGTCAACATGTCGGATATGCTTGATGCAAGTGGCTGGAGAACTGATAGACAACAATTCCTACTTTTTGCAACATTTTGGCGCAATCGCGATTGAAAACCCACATGATGTGAAACGGAAATACTGATTCCTCTCAAGTAATAAGTGCTCTGCCCAACAGGTTTTCTTACCTCTATATAGAATTCTAGATCCACTAGTAACTGGTTTGCGGCGAGAAAAGGCTCGCCAGCGACAGGATCTAAATCAGTGTCCGGCACAGACTGACTTTAGCTAGCTTTACAAACATGAGTGACGGTATCAGAGCCGTCTGAGCGCCTTGTCGGTGAAATCTGGAAAGACTTGGTGATGCCTCAGTGTAAAGAGCAGTTGTAACTCCGTTCTAGAGAAACTTCTGCGTTGTAACTCGACAAAAAGTACTGTACTGAAAGGTACTGAATCTGTGTCATGGAGATTTCTATGGAAATTACATAAGTGAGATAAGAAGGGTAAAATCTTGTCCAGAGGCTAAATTAAGCTTGCCTATCTCATGTGAATAACAAATAACAGCGGATTCTGCTTAATGCGTCCACATAGGGCCTACAGGTTCGGTCACTAAACGGTTGGTCATAAAAAGCGAAGTTAACACTTTAGGGTAGTTTCTGTTCGGAAAAGTTGGCTGATAGGGGCGGCTTTTTGGCTACTGATAGTTTTTTTCTCTTGTTACACTAAGGAGCTAAGCTAGCAGATGAAATTAATTGTCGCGCACTTGAGTCGTGAAAACTATTTACTTTGATGTCTAAATGACTTTGTGGAAGAGAGCCTTGGAGAGGCGATGCAAACGCCACCTGTTGGCAGTATGAACAGCATTCCCGATAATGAAACAAGGTAATAAACAGAATTCGACTCATATAAATTTTAACGCTTCGGGATGATAAATCCCTCTTCAGAAAAAAAAGAAAAAAACCTAAGCTACAACCTATAAATAAATATATATTTAGATTTTTATTTATAGGTTGTAGCTTAGGTTTTTTTTTTCCTTTTTTCTGAAGAGGGATTTTTCATCCCGAAGCGTTAAAATTTCATATTAGTCGATTTCTATTTATACCTTTATTTTTGCCTTAGTATGATGAAACAATATAAGCTTGATTACATACTTTAACTTAAAATGGCCTTTAATACGAAATAGGTCATCACAGTTGATAGATTACTCCATTTTAGATATTTTACTCATTGAAAACTAATTATAATGATTTATTCCGTATAAACTAAACGCTGTCCACAATAAGCGAAGCAATTTTATGTATATATAACATATAGCGTTTGATTCTGTTGAGCAGAAGTGGTTTTATTATCTGGATGGCCATTTTAACCGGGGGTTCTTTTAAGCGGAATCGACTTGGTAAGTATTTTTATCTTTTATATAACTTTTCATAACCTCATATTCAACACTGGATGATTCCGAATCAATTGAATAGTAAATTGTTTCTTACAGTTGTAGACAAATCCACTCAGCCGCCCGACGTTTACCCGTAGAGACGCGAAATGCTGGCGACAACTACACACAAAGTTCACCGAAATGGAAGTGACGCTGGGAGTGAAAACATTGTACTTCGTCAGACATGCGTGGACAGCCAAATTCAAAGAAACAATATTTTGTTTAACTGATAGTAAAAACCTGAGCGACCACATGGCACTGACACTTCACTGATGCGTGTCAATCGACGTATTTGGTTGACTAGCAGAGGCTGGTGCTTGCACAATCTCCTTATTACTTCATCCCTTATATTTCCGTCCCAACATACTGCATGGCAGCAATTAGGATTGCGAGAGTAGTTCCAAAGACTGTAGCAGACCCTACGGTAGCTTCTGCTCCGCCTGTGGTCTGCTTGCTGGACTGCTGAGTCGTACCCGTCCCGCTGGCGGAGGTTAGAACGGCCCCGAAGTCGTTCAAGAAGCGCATGGCAACTCCATTTGTCCAGCCGAACCCGAGTTGCACGTCATACTCCCCACCACCTCCAGGGGCTCCCACCAGCTCGGCGCTGTACTGTAGGTGCATAAAATAAAGAATGAACTTGATACTTTAGACTCGACAGTAGAGAATTGAACTATTATAATGTCGTGTACAATGCACATAGCCTGAATTCACTGCTATAAAATTCCTGAAACTGAGGAACTCCAGAAACATCGACTACATGCAGCACTACTTGTAGTGCATTGCAACAGGGGGCCGAAGTCACATTAACTGACCGGCAGAGAGGTGCAGGAAAAATTGGTAATGGTTCAACTTCAAGATTTCCCGTAGTGTTAGTTAAAGAAAATGTTCTATATGCGTAAAGGAAACAAACTATAGAAATGGTCACCTCGCAGAAGAGACTCTGAAGCAGACTATATGCCTGTCTAGGTTCCAGGAGTTCCATTGTATGGAGAAGAGATTCATTTAGAAATTAAGCAATGAAAACTTCATGCTGAGAAATAAAAGCATTCTGAATTAATATGACGATGAGATTCAAGGTTAGTGAGGTTTGGAAGCGCAGCGATTCAAAGTCGCATTGGGCCGAAGGTCATATATTTTGTCTCAGCATTTCTGCCGGAAGGTCGTGACTGCGAACTCACCAAAGTGAGTTCTGTCACTTCTTTGCCTCAAGTTTATAAAGTATGCGCATCTCCAACCCTACACGGCTCGGCTGAACGACTTCGCTCAGCCGTGCGTCAACAGGCAAGAGACAAAAAACGAAAAGAGAAGAAGATAGAAGCTCCCGCGCCCATGCGGACGGTCCCTTCCGTGGCCCTCCGCAAAGCTCTTCTTTTCCGTTGTGGGTGGTAGCGCGCTTCTTTTCCGTTGTGGGTGGTAGCGCGCTTCTTTTCCGTTGTGGGTGGTAGCGCGCTTCTTTTCCATTGTGGGTGGTAACGCGCTTCTTTTCCGGTGTGAAATACAAAAAGCGCGAGCTGCAGAAGCACAACTTGGAGCACGAGTAATAAAAAGCCGTTAATGTAATATTTCGTTCTTTTGATGGCTAATTATATTAGTCGCTTTCTAGCAATTGAAGCAGAGTCATAGGGATGATACTGATTTGCTCGGTAGCCGTACCCAGCCTCAAAGATGACAATGATTTCGTAATGAAACTTTTCAGTGTTCTTGCTCGGCCGTACGGTTTTTTTTTTCAAAAATTCTGCCTTACACCTAGAGGCCTGATCTTCCATTAAAGTATCAAATGTTGTGCCGTCATGAGTTTGCGAGAGCAAAATTTTTCACCTGCAAGTACAAGCTAGAATACCAGTTTTGAAATACAGTACTTGAAAGTCAAGTAGCACCAAGAAACTAAGGTTCAATCAAAAGAATTCGCAGGAAATGCTTTGTGCTCACTGTACCCTGGATACCAGCAGTTAGTTGAACCATCATAATTGAGATCTGGCTGCAATAAAAATTGAAAATATTTTCATTTCTGCTCTGAAGTTTCAATTGCCGCGAAGAAATTGAGCTAATAAAATGTGTGAAATTGTTAATGCACGGCAGGGTAAAAAAAACTGTACCAAAAATACAACGTTACATCCACCACGCTCAAAAGAAGAATCGTATCAAAATCCACTATTCTCCTACATAGATCTTGTGTTGTTGATAGCCTGTGAATGAAGCCTTTACAATCGCAGCATCTTCGTGCTTATTTCGATTTTACGTTTTGTGACAGTAATTTTTGTTGTATTTCTACGTATCCCCTTTCATTATAGGTTTTTAAATGTCCTGATGATGACCTCAGACGGCTGTCGAGACGTTGGCGCCAATTTTAAATTTTCGTGACTAGTGCTGTGATATGATTTTACCCTCGAATTGTCTTAAATAAATTTATACAGCGGAGAAAACCTACTTAAAAGTGGCAGAGAGGAAGTGTGAAGTCATAACTGAGCTAAATGTTGATGTGTATTATCAGAAATACCACAGAGCTATTTTTTGAAGCGAAGTGGGCTTCAGAACACGTAGTATTTCTACTTTACAGCATATATTTTATAAGCTACGTTTGTCATCGCAATTCAGGTCTGAAATTTTAATGGTATCTTATCTTGTTTTTTTTTTCAGTAGACATTTTTTCCTTTTAAAATCCTCAAGAGCGTGACGGAGAGACGGCCAACCAAAGGAGTGAGCAACCAACTTTTATGTATTATTACTAGAGCTCGGACATTGCAGATGTCAAACTGTGCAGTTGGAGCGGAAGAGAGATAAAGACGGATAATAGGAAGCCTCGGAAGCTTTGGCCGTTTAGAGTTTGCGAATCCTGGGGGAGGAGTTCTTAGCTGTGGAGGATGTCCCTCCCAATGTATGTCAAGACGATTTTTAAACGCGTTGACTGACTCCGCACTAACAACATCGGAATGGAGTCTGCTGTTGCGCGTAAGGTAACTATACTTACCCTGAATGCGGTTACAACAAGTTAAGAAGAATCAAATTAAATTGTAAAATTACAGCAACCACAGTTCAAAAATTACAACTATTTAAGTGATCATGCACGTCTCATTCATTTAGCACCAATGCTATTTTCTTCGTTAGTGTGTCATAGTATGGTGGAACTCAAAAGAAACTTACCCCATCCTAAGCAAGTTCCCTACTTCAACTATTTTACCACTTTCTGATGGAAGTCTCGTCAATGGGTATTGAATATTACTATTGCTGTTTATTTGTGCTTGAATCAGACTCGTTGATATTCAATACACGTGAAAATACGGTTGACCACCTGCTGTGAATGCTCCATTTATTTGACATTGCTCCAACTTTGCGAGCAGTCAGAGTCAAATGGAGCACCTAGGAGCGCTTTGGGCATTTATAGCGTTTGGTGCATTATGGAGCAATAAGAACGCTTGTAGCATTTCACGATAAATGCTCCAATGTCCGAGCTCTAATTATTATATAGTGTATCACCGGAACAGAAATTATTACTATATCCAGAAGTTTAAGTTTCCACAACGAAGGCGACATCACAGAGGAAGAAAGAAGGAAGATATAGTATGACGATAGATACGGGGAACCCATGCACGAGGGTGTTCCCACACAGGATCACTGCGCATGGGAACAGCAAGTCGGGAAAGAAGAGGAAGAACAAATGGAAGAAACCTCAGTAGGAGGATGAGATGGGAAGGAAACAAAGAGGGCACGAAAGACAGACGTCCCGAAGGCCTAGCTAGTTGCTAAGGTAACCTACACGAGTCCCTGGGGTCACCGCGCTCCATAACATAGGATGAACGAACCTAACTAACCTAACCCAATGGTCTATTGCCCATCCTATGCTCCCTGAGGGGACGGGAAGAGAAAATACGTGACCCGGAGAATCCGGTACTACGCGAAGTAGCGGACATTGAGAGCATCTTACCCGCATCATTCACACAGAATGTATGACATAAGCTAACCTTCTCAAACATGGCTCCATTAGTATCGACGTAGCCTTTCCAGTTGGAGCGCACCCACTTGCTCGCCATGGACCGGCTGAGGTCCTCGGCTTGAGGATGGACATCCTTGTTCTGATAGAGAGCCATGACGATGAGGTGCTGCAGCGGAGCCCAGGCATTAGGGAAGTCCCACTGCTCTCCTGTATTGAGCTTTGAAGTCGGTGCCCCTCTGTGTGCACAACACAGGCCAGTGTTATTGTGAGCCAGCCCAGTCGTATTATAATATTTATTTATTGTTAGTATTATAAACTATGACTATTATATCCACACAATCTTGTTATCTTCGCGACAATTACCATGTTAAGAAAGAGCCGTCGATTCACAGGGCATCATTAAATTAACACATCAGTGTTAACACCTAGTAAGTTGTTATTATTATCTTGAAATTTTCCTGCAAGTAAGCCACCGTCCGGTGCCGTTCGAGTGTAAACTTTTACGGCGGGTGCATATTGAGGCAAAAGTTGTCCTTCCATGCAATTCCAAATTCGATTACGTTGCTGCGAACATGACCGGCTTGCACAGGGTCCGACCACCAAGCTGCATAGTGTCTCGCAGTTTGTACGTTATGACAGGCAGAAGGGGTCAAGCATTGAATATACTTCCTATACCTGAGTTATTTTCAAGTTGCAATGCCACGTAGCGTTACCGTGACATTGAAAAGCCGAGAGCTGAAGTCACAGCAACGCGGCCTATAAAGGGAAAAGTTGACCCTCCTGATTTTCACTATAACAACAACCATTATTATTGTTATCATCTTCAGGGTTTTTCCAGCGGATTTGATACGAGGACGATATAACAGCGATCTAATCATTCGCCAATAATGGCGTTAGCTAAAGCGTTATATACAGAGTTGGAAGATTGATCAGGGTCTTTCGATGATGTGAAAGAGTCGGTTGGTTCTTATGACTGAATTGAGGTCTTCGGTTATTCAGAGATAGTGCTATTCAGAGATAGTGCAGTAAGTCAGTGTTGGAGACGAAAGAATATAAGGGGCCTTGGAAGGGTGTTAGGTTATCATAAAAAAAAACAAAGAATGGAAGACATGAGAAACAAGACAAGACATTATATGAGAACATGCATCATTTGGAATGTTTACATGGCGAATTAAGGGTAACGTGCCCTGCATAAGACTTCCGGCCCGGCTGTTGTATTGACTTAGTGCCAATTTTCACTAGATATTTCACATTAAGGGAAGCCGGCAGCAATTACGCTTGACTATTTCTATCCCGAAACTTTGGTGAAGAGTTTAATTGCTGCCTGGAACACAAAGTATCTTCTCAGTCGCTAGCAATCTATGTATAGTTAATAAACAGAACATAGTAGGTATATGTGCAAGCTTCACATGCCGCTAAAAAAGTCTTTTGTGCATCATGACGACAGTAAACTGGTTTCCAATATTTGGGGCAGACATACCCGATGTAATCGAAGATTTTCTGACCATTCAGGTAATCGATGACCCTCGAGACGACGGTCTCCTTGGCCGTCTCATTGTAACAGCCCGCCCACAGGGGGTGGATGTTCGACAGATAGAAGAACCTGAAACATCACAGTGTCACTCGGGCTGCACGAGTTACCCTAACATAACTTAGGGCCGCATTAGAGGGTGGTCAGGGCTGGGGCGCTGGTTGAAGGTATGGAGAAGGTTATATTACGTTACAAGCGGCCAGCTCATGCCATGTTTAGCAGGGACAGCGACT